>JAAOAW010000163.1:0-124678 GCA_013186925.1 Fusarium succisae | reverse complement strand
GCCTTACAGCGCTGTTACGGGCACGAATCGTAACACATTACATAGCCCTTACTATTTTAACTAATTAATTAATAACCTCTAAGTAACTTATAATATATTAAAGAATTACTATTATAAGTTATATATTAGACTTATAATTTAACTTATAACTTACTATAAGCCTAACTTACTATACTATAAGCTATTTAAGTATATATATATATTTATTTAGTATTAGATAGAACTTAGCTTACTAGCTCTTAATAATACTTCTTTATATTAATTAAGCCTATTATATATTAAATCTACTATTAAGAGATATAATACTTTAATAATGCTTAGTATATGCCCTATATAATCTGCTAATAATAAACCTAAGCACGGCTTAGTTAACACAGTGGGACCCAACCGTCACACCTAGTATAGGTATACCTTCCCTTTTACAGTCTTATACTTAAGTAAGCTGGCTTAGTTAGTCTCCTTATAGCTTAAACTAATAGGTAGTTTTTAACCTTATTCTAGCCTTTTACTGCCTACTCAAAGAGTGGGGCTTCCGTTTACTTAGATCTACAGATTGTAACTCATAGCGTCATACATATATCTAACGCATCTCTGACAACTTTATAACTCCCTGCTCTTCTTTTCAAGATGGATGAATCGTGGCACCAGGCAATACTTTCTTCGCGGACCTTTCACAATCAGAGAACTCGCAAATTTACACCACAGTCCTCCAGCCCCTCAAGCATTACAAGGGTCATTGGCTCGTACCAACTACAATGTCCTAAAGCTCAATCCCTGGCACGTATCTCTCATCACAATCCCGATCCAGTCAAAGATAAAAGGGATGTAAAACATAAACGTCACTCCGCGAATTCGCCCCGATTTGACATTCACCGGTTTACCGATAAGGAGGATGGGTTAGAGGGCGATATATTTCTTCCTGACGTGTTGGATGCTTCTTTTATCATGGCCGGAAGTCGGAAGAAAATCCAAGAGATCTTGGATCGGGCAAATATTCCAGAGAATTCAGATTGCGATGCTGAAAGCGCTGCACATAGCCCTGGTGAAAGGTCAGCGGTTGACTCTGACGCCGATGATCAGCTACAAGAGACCTACCCCGACCAGCAACCATCTGAGGTTTCAGGAGATGAAAACGATCGCCCGAAAGAATGCCATGACTACAAGACCACTGAAGAGTTGAGGTCTGACAATTTTGAGAAGAATACTTTCAGACAACCAAAGTTCTGGCTTTCATGGAGAGGAAAGGTACTTGTAAAGCCTGAATCGGGTGTAGTCCCGGAGCATCACCCCCAACCTCATGCAATGCAATATGGCATCGGTTATATTGTCTTTACTGGAAATAAGTACCAAAAGTTCAAGGGTACCATCACTTGTGATATTCTTGGTTGGGATAATGTTGCAATAACCGGTTGGAAACAGTGAACCCCTATCTGTGGAAGGCTCAAACTCTTTCAAGGCATAGACCACACTCCTTCTTTCAATAGTACCTTATGGGTGATATCCCTACTTGATTCTTTTGCGCATCTGTTACTGCAACACTTGCATATGATACTCACCCGATCTTATGGATACAGAGTTTGACCTTCGTTTCTCTGTTGTCCAGACAGATTCAGCTCGACAAGATCATGGCTTACGTCAGGATCATGAAAGATCAACCAACCGCAACACGACAAGTGAACATGCAGCAGCATCTGAGTTATAGTGGCTTTTATGATATTCATTTCAGCCGATAGCCATTATAGCCATAATACTATAGCAACTTGAGTCAACCTGACCCGGCGGCTGACTCTTCAGCGGCCGGAGAGAACAGATCTAACGCCAGGAGCCCAAGCAGGAATACGGAACCCGTACCGCGATGCAAGGTAGCACCTTGCGGAAGTGTACCATCTAGTCCTGCGACATTCGAAAGGCATTTTGAACGCTCTAGCTCGGGCTTTGATGAGCATACACTGAGGTCTTCATTACGTTGCAAGTGCATCTCATTGACACGCATTGACCAGCCTGATGTGAAAAAAGGGAGCTGCATAGATAGGGGCCTCACTCCTCAGCCAACCTCCAATCTTCCGTAAGAAGCCGGAAGCCCGGAGAGAAGCGGATGATTTGTAAACATGAGAGGAACCAGCCCCATTTCATAGAGTGACATCATGTAACTTACCAAGCAAGTAATAGCTTCCATTCACGGCGTTGGTGTTTTTGTGTGAACACTTGCAGGCATTAGTATCATAGACGAAAACCATGGTATACTGTGTAGTACCTCTCCCTGGCTGGTAGTGGACTTGAAGATCAGGGCCGGTGACTGACAACCCAATCAGAGCGTTTCTGTCTGTACATATGACCATGGCGACCATGGCGACCAGCAGTGCGAGGGGGGAAGTATATTGTCTTCCTAGCTTCAATTATCATGAATCATTAGACTGAAGGTTGTGGAACTCTATCATACTTCTCACGTTACACGGCTCCGTTGCCACTTGAGAGATCCGCCGGATTGCGGAAACCACAGATGGCATAAGACTAACGGAGATAACTGGGAACATACTGTGAGCATAGCAATAAGATTAACCATAGGGGAGATAGCTAAGTCGAAGTATGGACCATTGAAGCGAAATTGAAGCATTTCCGGATCGAAAGGGGGCTTTCAATCGTAGAAAATGCTGGAATCGGTGATCCTCCGTAAAGTCTGCTGTATCAAAGGGAGTAGAGAGCAGTCATTAAGAGCTTACACTGCATGCGCCTGAATATCCAACAGTCAATAGTCTGAGCTTGTGGCAAGATATCACCAAGCGATATGTCTTGACCAAGTCTATGAACTCAAGTCAAACAGACCTAGACCTTGAACTAATGCAGGTATAAATCAATACGAGGACTCAGCTGTTTCACATCTCACGTGATGTTATTATCTGACCAAATCAGGATCAAGCTTCCATCTTGAGGTTGTAGCTGGTCCCCAAGAAAGTCCCCGACGGCAGCTAAAAATACCCCAAACGAGACTATTGAATGTTGTGCATACAGAAATGGACAGATCATCACACCCTGAAATATCAAGATGGGGAGCCCAACCATCTCGTTTCCTGCTCTGAGTGGCATGAGCAGCGAATCGCAAACCCTCATATGCTCTGTTGGTGGACAAATGAGGCAATATGTCTCACAAGCATCGCAATTCTCACCAGTAGCGCGAGACTCAGGAGTTGGTTGTTTTTAGCAACGACTAGAGGTCACGAAATGCCAGTTATGACTGTGAGCCATGCATTCATGCATAAAACTCGACACGAGCTTCTAGGCGGGCACCAATGGCTGTCAGTCCCAAATAATATTCTCCTGGTGCACAAAAGAAATGCCACGATCGAGTTTGCATGAGGCGTCTGCATGATTACACCTACATATAGTGTTGGTGACGGGGAATTTCGGTGTTGGCTTGGCTCAGCCGGCTCATGCTCTCTAGAATCGGCCAGAGCTAAATGGATCGATGAAAATACCAAGTCAGGCTAAGCTGAAAGACTTGTGTTGACTCGATACGAATGTTAAAAAGCTTTAATAGATCTATTCACTCAGTCATGGCCGATTCAAGATAACATTGTGACCATGTCAGCGTACCAAACTAGCTCTCAGACTGCCAGATACCTGGAAAATCTCGCTTGACAGCTCCAGGGAAAGACACCTTAGAGTCAAGAACAACCATAAATTTTAGCTTAGGTTTGATGCTAATATGAAATTGAGTTTGGATCTGGCCGTTATGAGTGCCTCAACGTTGAGGCCGGTTGGGCTTGATACCTACACTCCCGAGCATGCAACACTCGCAACGTCTTGATTGGGGATGACCAAGTTGACCAGACCAATTTCGTCTTACACAAGACTCGCATAATGAATAGCATATTGTGTTGTGTCACGCTTATAGCATTATCTCCGGAAGACTCGGCTATGAGATCTGGAACAGGTACAGCAGCAGCGACCAGCAAAGCTCTTCGCTCTGTTCCTATTCGGCCGTCGATGAATACGATCTTTCCCCCGAATCATTGTTTCACATCAACCGGGGTATTGCATCTAGAGCTGAACTATGGCTGTCTGGACACGGAGAGTTCATTTGTCCGAACTGCACCTGAAAACCAATCGGCCATAGTAACCCCACCAATAATCCCAGCATCTGTTGATGAGATTTAACCTTGGCTGTTTCAATATTCAGCTTCAGGGGAATTGTCCCAAACTTTGGCTCTCTGCTTCTGCATGAAGATACCACATTCGATAGTGCATGCATGATACGAGAAGACACGAATTTCTGTTGGTAAGCAAGCCACCACTTGAAAATCGACGACAATGACAACATCATTCTGCAATACCGCCATGTGGCAGAATTCTCCAGAGTATCAACTCCGTCCCAAAAGAAACAGCCATGTCGGGCTCGAAGCGTAATGCACTTGTAGAAGCCAATCGCATCTAAGAATCAAGGCGGAAGTTCTGACCCGATAGGTTAGCTATCTATTCTTTTTGAGACTGAGAGCTAAGGCATCAAGACGCATGCCTGTCGAATACTTTCCAAGTGACTGTAGGTGGGCATGTCCCCATGAACTTAACGAAGATTTCACACGGCCCCAGCCGATGCAATCACGACGGAGTTCAATACGTTGATCGACACCAATTGCAGAGTCGTATGATCCGGTCCCCGTGGTGCAAGAAGACTTCTGATGTTGAATTCAGGTGCTAAAAATACTTAGTCTAAAATCCTCTAAATCTATACTAAATTATAGCTAAGTTTACCCAGGGCCTTTTGTCAGCTAGGATAGACGCCCTACATTTTATTGCATCCCCTTGCCGTCCCAACATATCCAGCGACGAGAAAAGAACATAAAAGCTCGCCGTTGCCCCCTCGAGGTCTATTCTCTTCCTTCCTCACCCGCCTTTCACTTTCTCAACTCTACTGCTTTGACTGTCTCTTCACTCTTTGGAGAGACTTTACAACCTATTTCACAAGCTTTTCTTCACTGCAGCACAGCCCTGCCAACCATCTGATAAGATGAAACTGTCTGTTATTGCCCTCTTGGCTCTGAGCTCAGGTGCTGTCTCCGCTCCTGTTGCCGAGCCTGGCAAGGAAGTCTACTGCCATGACTACAAGCCCGTCAAGGGCTGGGGAGAATATGGCGGGCCTGGAAAGCCCAAGCCATATGATCCCGGCTGTGGTGTAAAGAAGCCGAAGCCTAATAAGTCCTGGGAGAATTATCCCCGCCAGCCTGAGAAGCCGCACTACCCTCCCAAGCCTCACAACCCTGATCACCCTGGAAAGCCTGACTATGCCAAGCCAGGAAAGCCAGATCACCCAAGCAAGCCCCACAAGCCTTGGGAGAACAAACCTGACCACCCTGGGAAGCCTCATTACCCGCCTCCTGAGCATCCTAAGCCGGAACCTCACTATCCTCCTCCTAAGCCGCACAAGCCTGAGCCTCATTACCCACCCAAACCTCATAAACCTGATCACCCAGGCAAGCCTAACCATTCCGGCAAGCCTGACTATCCTGGACCCGGCAAACCTAGCCACCCAGGAAAGCCTGACTATCCAGGGCCTGGTAAACCTGACCATCCCAGACCTGGTAAACCTGATCACCCGGGTAGGCCAGACGGCCCAGGCAAACCAGATGGTCCAGACAAGCATGGCGGTCCTGGCAAGCCTGATAGTCCTGGCAAACCAGGATATCCCGAACCAGGCAAGCCAGATGGCCCAGGTAAGCCATCTGGACTAGGCAAGCCTGGCAAGCCTTCCACCTAGGTCAGCAACTCATGGCCACTATCTCACGCTTCAACAAAAGCTTACGTCGATCTTGCTCGACGCAAAATCGCACTTACGACTGGCTTCAAGTCTGGGGTCATTGGGCCAGAGGACTCATGACTTATGTGCTAGGATGATAAGGACAGTATTTGGGGGACATTCACGCAGGGCAATCAATACTCGTTTATTCAGTTATCACACACATCTCACCGAGAGAACCTCTGTTTTTACCTTTTGACTTATGATTTCTACTGTGAAATTCTTTGGAATCTGTCGTTGACTGGTTTGTTCTCTTCTCATACTCTCTTTAATCCTGTTCTTCAATACTTAGGCTGAGACAGCGGAAGGCGAACACGACCTGACACTGCATTCTATCATTTATATCAAACATTTTCTTCTCTCAAATTTCATTTCTGTGACTGTGTTATATTGTTTTGAAATTCCTAGTCCATAGTCTCCGTTCGTATCAATTGCTATTAACTACAGGCTACAAATGCCTGATATATAGTTGAATAAAGTTCAGTTCCGAGCCCAGTTCCGGAACCGGACCTCCAATTCCGATTATCTGTCATCAAGCGGGGTCAAGCAGTCTATCTCTCAATACGAACCTCCTCATGTGTAACAAGTACACAAGTTTTACACATCGTTGTTTAAGCTCATAAAATGACTGTTCATGGTAGCCCTGATGACTCATGGCACGGGGTCATCACTCCGGATGGCCCATTCCAGCCCGAGAAGGATCGCTACCATCTATACATCGGACTTTTCTGTCCTTTCGCTCACCGAGCAAATCTTGTCCGGCATCTCAAAGGTCTCCAAGACATCATCGGTCTATCTGTTGTAAAGCCCTACCCTAAGGGCGATGATAAGGGATGGCCAGGTTGGCAGTTTCCGAGTTCTCCTGATGATCTCTATGAAGGGGCTACCGAAGATCACCTCTTCAACTCAAAGTATATGCACGAGGTTTACTTCAAAGATGACCCTGATTATAAAGGCCGGTACAGTGTACCTGTTCTCTGGGATAAGAAGGAGAATCGAATAGTCAATAATGAGAGCCACGAATTGCTTCGTTGGTTGCCAACAGCCTTCAATTCTATACTTGACTCAAACAGCCCCGGGCGAGATCTTGACCTCTATCCTGAGAACTTGAGATCGACCATTGACGATATCAATGTTTGGATGCAGCGAGACCTCAACAGCGGCGTCTACAAAGCCGGATTCGCGACGACCCAGGAGGACTACAACAACAATGTACCAACAGTCTTCGCGGCACTTAACAAGCTCGAGGCACTGATTCACAAGAATGGAGGCCCCTATGTCCTCGGCAAGCAGCTCACCGAAGTTGACATCCGTGCGTATGCCACTGTCGTCAGATTTGATGTTGTCTATGTTGGTCATTTCAAATGCGATCTCGGAACCATTCGCGCCAACTACCCAGTCATTCATGAGTGGCTCAAGAACCTCTACTGGAATGTTCCGGGTTTCACAGAGACGACAGACTTTAGGCATATTAAAGAAAACGTAAGTCCATGACTCGTTTGTCTGAGTGGGACTAACCTTGGTTCAGTATACAAAAAGCCATTACAAGATCAATCCTCTTGCTATTACACCTCTTGGTCCCTTTCCATATATGGAGGAGGGCGTTGACTTGGACTTTGGCAAGCTGAAGCCAGGAGTGATTCGTCACCCGGCTGTGCTTGAGCGTCAGAAGGAGCTGTACGATTCGGAATTTAGCCAAAGGCTCTAGTAACCATAAAGATTGTACTCCTCCAGAAACATATGATGCGTCCGATTCGCCATCGAGTATTTCGCACATGATCACCAAACTGACCTTCACCTAATCCGCATTTGTTCCATACATGCATCAGTCTTGCACTGAAGTTCTGAGGCCTATTACCCAAAATTACTCAAGGAGGCCCCGTGCTTCCTTGATTCAATTCCATACCTGTAGCAGACTGTAGCCACGTATTCCAGTCAATGTCAGTATCAATATCCATATCTATATCGATGTCTCCAATCCCGTTGCCACTCTGATCCTTGTCTGTCCAAAGCCACGACGCAACATCTGCATCTCCAGGCTGGCCATCGACCCATGTTTGAGGTAACATGTTCATCTCTGTTGGCAGTATATCATCAGCTACGCCCATCTGAAGTCCAGGGTGGTATGAAGTAAAGTCGAAAGAGGGGTTTGCCCACTGAGTGGCATTGTTACCCATGGCCGGATTAGCTAGAGATTGCGTTGTGGTGCTATCACTGGCTTGAGACACTGCTTGCCCCGCAGTGCCATAGGTAGTCTTGCCAACAGCAAAGCGCCAGTGCTCAAGAAATCGCTGCTGCGAGTTTATCTCTTCTGACGATTCCGGGCTTACGGGAACAGGAAGCGAGCGATCAGCCTGCTCCAATTTCTCGATCATCGCTGGGTTGTTCCGAATTAGCATCAGCTGCTCGTCCCGATGACTTCTCGCTTTGGCCATCAAGCGACGCAGCGGAAACCACATACGCGCATTCTTGGTCATGTTGTGCTGCGACGGGATAAGCCAGACGCTGTGCAGAGCCACCCATGCCCGCTCGACAGTAGGCGACCACTGTCGTCTGGATATCTCAATCAGAAGCCATACGATGGCATACCAGTGAGTATACGTCTGGTAGATCCATCGCCACTGGCGGCATTTCGTCTCAGCATTGAGTGCGTGGTTATGTTCTGCGACCTCAATAGCGGCGATGAGCAGTTTGTCTCGCATCTCATCCGAGAACCGCTCATTTGGTGAAGCAAAAAGCGACGGGAGATACACTAAGAGTGTTAGCTTGGAAAGCACAAGCCGCGCGCACACGATCCCGACCCAGTTGGCTATATCCTCTGGATGTGCGGAGCGGAAAAGGTAACCATTCTCGAGCTTTTCTTGGATACCATCGAGCAGTTTAGTTTGCTCCTCGAGGGTCGGTCCAGATGAGTGGATACTCGATGCCATCAACTGCCTTGAAACTTGAGCTAGTTCACACATGGAGAGTGCGAAGGACATGTCTGTGACGCCTCTGCGCTCCGGAGGAGTCTCCTTCGTTTCGGGCTCAATGTCCGAAGTGTTGACGTTGAGAGGTATCTTGGTATCGAAGCTGTCTTGTGTAATTGAGAACTCGGTCCCCTGATCTTCAGAAGCACGAATGTCGACTGTAATGATCATCCACCACAGACGACGTCGTTGCTCAACTTCAAACGGTGATAGATGCTCGAACCTTGAACCGTCTCGATGGAGGCCAACAGCGTGAGCCATACGAATCATCAAACCAGTCATCATCCAAACGTAAACAGGGCTATCGTACCGCCTCGCGAGAGATAGGAAGATGACCAAGGCCTGAACAAGGACAATGTCAGGGTTGTTGAGGAAGTCTGCTCGTGCCAAGGCCTGTTCAAGGCCTCGACGGAACTTCATATTGAGTTCCGTTTTCGTAGACCCAAAATTGGCTAGCACATCGTCGTCTTCCATGGACGTGATGGCCGCGTAGTAGATGGAGAAGAGCAGCGCCTGGTGCTTGAGAGATACCTTGGCCGCTGTCCCATGTGAAGGACGGACCATCTTTCTGATGCTCGGCATATGCACAATATGCATGATGAGGTTAATGTTCTCATCGAACACGTCCAGTAGGAAGGGGATCTGTGATGGTAACGGGCTGAAGTCCTGTTCGCTAGGCGATACAGGAGCCTGGCTGTTTCGAAACAAGAAAGCATGCCGCTCTGAGGGTTCTCGGTAGAGTTCTTGGGTTGAGGGAGTGCTGACCGGAAAGTCTTCATCTTCGGAAGATTCATCATCATCTGCCATTCTACGAGTGTCCATCTTCAACCCATCGAGCTGCAGGCAGTCAGAAAGATGAACGGCAAGAAGCAAGGCTGGAGTGGACATACCTCATCACTGATGCGAGACCAGAAGCCACTAGCTACATACTTTTCCCTGTTCTTGTCCTTGATCACCATTCTCCCAAAATGTTTCTGCACGTCTGAAGCCGTCGATGTCGACGACGGACTAGCCGCATCCTTGACAGCATCTTGAGGTGATGGAGCATCAGAGGACACACCCCTACTCGCTGCAGCATTAGCCGCCTCAAGCTGTCCACTCAACTCCTTAACTAAATTCTCCAGCGTCCGCAGTCTGTTCATAACCTGATCAGTGCCAGAGCTGCCACCACCCTGTCCTGCAGCACTCTGTCCATTATCGGCGATGCGCTCCAAGCGCCTGGCCCATCTTGGAGGGCGGTCATTGGACGGAACCACGCAGGGGATGTTAGCCTTGCGACAGTTTGAGCATGGCGATAGCTTGTCGCAGCGCACTTTACGACTGCGACAAACGACGCAGCTGCGGAGCTTGGCTGTGGAGGCGTTCCTCGCGTTTTTCTCGGGCGCGGAGGCCGAATCTGACGCGAGAGGGGTTGGGATAGCGGGGGAGGGCGTCATTCGTAATGAACCGCGATAAAGAGACCGGCAAAGATGAGAGTCTCGTGCTCGCACAGCGTGATCTGGCAATAGTTTGATGCCTTGTCGCGATAGAGATTTGACTCTTTCTTCGCGGGAAATGAGCATTTCTTCGGGTGAACTATCGTGGTAGATGCACCTCTTCCAACCATCACTATCATGTACCATCAATCACTACCTCATCAGCAGTTTCGGCCAGCTGGGGATTCCAGATAGGGACATTTCCTCTCAGTACCAAACCTTCCCCAAGTAATCATTTACTATTGACCTAGTATTCAGCTGTCAAAACATGTATATGATCGATGGTCATCATTCACTCTGATCCCAAAGCAGGACTGATAAGTAGCTACGATACCGAGCGTTAAAGTCCTGATAGGTTATCTGGAGGACAAGATAAGCGCTAAAGCATTTTGGGCCAGCTGTACCATTCTCCCCATCACGGATGCCTTAAGGTAATACTCTTATGAATAAGACAGCAAGAGTTCATCCAAGATGGGCACAGGAATAATTATTTGATGTTCAGATGATTATTATTTGTATGTATCATGTAAGAACTGGATCGTACGAGCTAACTAATTTATTCGTTCACGCTGAGTTCCCAAGCAATTCCCTAACTACGCCTTCTAAATGCATCCTCTCTCGTTGAACCGCTCAGTAAGTGATGGATGCAATCTTGTTCACGTACTCAGCACGTGTTTGTACAAGCAGATTATCTGCCAGCCATTTCCCAGCGTCCTCTCTTGAGATAGTGTATCCAATTTCCAGCGACTCTAACCCATTCTTGGGGTCTTCGATGCCCACGCGCACTGGCGTTTCGCTCTCACCATCCACCAGCAAACTGCCCCGCACGATGGTGAAGAATTCACCACTGTCGGCCAACTTGGTCTCCATGATCTTTTTGTCTTCGTGGGGAACCTTCAAAGCAATCGCATAAATAGGGTAGAGCAGAAGGGGATAATCGCGACCAAAGTCGGACATGCCAGTGGTACTAAAGACAGTGATGTGAGGTCTTCCTACTGCACCCTCTGCACGTATTTGGGCGAGAGCATCAAGAAGGACAGACATGCCGATTCGACAACAGTTCGGATCATCAATCGTCATTTTGTAAATGATGGGCTTGCCCCCAATCGTAGAGACAATTGCATCGACAATTGAGCCATCGTCCTTCTTTAAACAAGAAGCCACTGCCTCGATATCGTGGGCATTGCCTTGAACAATTCGTAGATTGGAATGAGTTTTTGGCGAAATGTGCGCCTCAAGTTTTGACGGGATTCGGCACAGAGCGATACAGGTATGCCCTGCAGCCAGTGAATGCTTCAGCGCTGAGAGGCCTACGCCTGTGCTAGCGCCGAAGAAAGCGACTGTCTTTGGTGAGGACATGGTTGTGCGGTTGAGGCCTGGAGGATCTGAAAAAGTAGAAAAGAGTTATTTCACTAAGGCAACTGTCTTAGCTAAAATATTTGTTGTTGTAGTCTATTGTCTATTGTCAATTGTCGTGGCCGTGACTCTTCTTTTGTAGAGTTTGCTTGAGGCCGACAGTTGACCGAAAGCAAACAAGCCTGTAAACGACCGCTAGAATCTCGCTCTTTTTTCGCGTCCTTCGCGTGGCTGCCTGACCGAGCAAGCAGGACAAGCAGGACAAACTCACTTCAACCACAATATCACCTTTATCTTACTGAGTTGCTAATTCCCAGTTTATGCATTGAAGCATAAACCCAATATCTCGAAGTTACGTCAATTACCCTGGCTTGTTGTCATGAAGGCCGGCACACAACCCGCGGAGTGTCGAGCTGGCTAATATCGCAATAGATCGGGCTGTGGCCTTGAAAATGCATCTATTGGTCACACTCAGCATCTGTAGTCAGCTCCTGACTGGACGCCATCCGCATCGAGGCAAGCACCTAAGGCAGCGGCTTAGACAGGTAAGCGTCGCGAGCATTGCGGCTGAGACTTGGTGTCTTGATCAATCATCGTATCGCCATTTGGGCGCCTGCAAACAAGAAACAGAGTAATGCTACGAAATGAAGAAGTGGCCCCAGTTCCGTTAGACCAACATGGCGACTCGAGCTTTTTCATCAGGCAATACAAATGCGCAGAGTCTCTGGGATCAAGCATTCAACTCCCTCAGCGCAGATCTCAAGACATCACTCGGCCAGGCTGCGACACACAAGCGCGACATTCTAGCCGCCGCCCTGGAAGCAGCGGAGAACCGTAAAGCCACTAGCCTCCGCAAACGCTGGAAGTTCAAGCGCTCAAATGGACAAGTCGTAATTATCCGAGATGTTCTTGAAAAGATTGCTAAATGGATCGACTCCTTCAAAGCGGTTGGCGATGCGGCTGTGCAGTTTGATGCCAGCAACGCTTCGCTGCCCTGGGCCGCTGTCAGACTGCTTCTTCAAGTCACGGTCAACGATGTCCAACAGTACGGGACCATGGTTCAGGACCTCGAGGTAGTGTCTCGGATCATTGCGCGATACAAGGAGTTTGAGAATCTGCATCTTAGCCGAGGTCAATCCGCTGAGCCTGCGCTCGAAACAGCCCTCACGGTTCTCTATACAGAAGTCTTGACATATCTAGCACAGACAATTGCCTTCTTTTCACAATCAACTGCAGGCATGTTTGTAACCCCATTGAGAAACACGTTCACTGACCAGACCAGTCCGACTTGCCAAGAGTGTCTTTTGGACAGGTGATGATGGGATACAAAACATCTTATCCCGAGAGGACGAGGTTCTCAAACTAGCTAAGCTTCAGGACACTTCAGATCTACGCTTTATCCAAAAGACAGTTCTTCGCCTCAGAGATCAAATCAACAATAACACCAAGCGTATCGAAGAGGACGATTATATAAAGATGATAGCCTGGATGTCCACCTCGCCATTCTCAATCCACCACGAGACCATATCCGAGTCAAGAACGCCAAACTTCGGTCAGTGGCTTCTACAGCATGAGGCTTACAGACACTGGTGCGAGTCCAGCTCTTCCTCGACTCTCTGGATTCACGGGATCACGGGTTCCGGCAAGACCAATCTTTTCTCGGTGATAGTCGATTCGTTGCGGGCAACCTGGGCTTCGCAGCCAGAATCGACACCCTTTGCATACTTTTACTGTATCGAAAGCGATTCCGAGCCTGAGAGATCGTCAGCAGATGGGATCCTCCGTAGCATTCTGCGTCAACTCGCGATTACAGAAACCCAAAGTGATGTTCGCGACTTTTTCTATTCCGACTTCCAGCGCCGCTCGAAATCAGCTCTCCTTCAGGGACTGGACCTTCCGAAATTGAGTAGGAAGGAGTGTGTGGATCGCATCGTTCAAGTTGCCAATGAAGACCCCATTACAATACTACTCGATGGTGTTGAGCAGGTTGAAGATGAGGGTTGTGATGCTCTCTTGCAGTCTCTATCTGACATCATGTCAAAGGCTGAGAATGTCGTCAAGGTGTTGGTCACAAGCAGGAATAGTCTTGATATCCTCTCGTCACTACCAACTGCGAAGGAGGTTATTGTGACGGCTGACCATGTTCACGATGATATGGCTAAGTTGATTACTCAGAGGATTGACGACGCCAAACTCATCAGTGGAAGACTCTCTCCGGATAGAAGAAGCTGCTTGATTAAGGAGCTGCTAGAGGGCGCAGGCGAAATGTGGGCTCCCTCTTCCTTCACCTTCCAATTATGTTCTTAACCAAGTGGCCATATCTAGGTTTCTATGGGTTCATCGGCAAATACAGCAGCTTCGCAAGGTCAAGAACGAACATGATTTGCTTCCGGCTCTGCGGTCCAACATTCTATCTGATCTCGACAAGCTTTACGAAAACGACCTTGGACAAATCTTGCAATCAGGGGAAAAGTCGCGCCAACTCGCCATTCATACATTCTCCTGGCTGCTATACATGAAAGCGCCATTGACCCCTGAGGCGTTGTTGGCAGCTATCACTGCCTCAAGCACAAGGGATGTCCCTTGCACGGCGGCGGACATATCTGTTGTATGCTCGAACTTGGTGGTCATAGACCTCCATCGCCAAGTTGTCCGACTCGCTCATCATTCAGTCAGAGAGTTTATCCTCCGTAGTAAACAGTCTTTGTTCTCCGCTCCCAGAGCTCACAGTTTACTAGCATCGACCTGCATAAAGGTCAGCGCCCGTGGTGCGCCTGACAATGGAAGCCTGGAACAACAGGTTCAAGGCTTCTTCTTGTATGCCGCGACGCACTGGGCAGGCCACTTTGAGAGTTCAAGGGTTGTCAAGAAGGAGGACAAGCTATTTCAAGAAATGATCTCATTCATCTTTGAGGATGAGGACTATGATGTCAGCCTTTCCTTCGAAGCCTGGCTAGATATTGCGAAGGAGATTACACAACTGCTGCCTAGGGATCACCCAATGAAGCCGGCTCTTGATGCCGTGTCAAACGTAACATCGTCTCCTCTCTTCCTAGCAGCTGTATTTGGTATAGACGGCCTGCTGAATCTTATGGCAGAGTCGGAGAATGATATAGACTGGGACCAACGGAACGACCTTGGGCACACGGCACTCTACCTCGCCGTTGCGACTGGCCATCTCTCCACTGTGACAGCTCTGATCGGGAAGGGTGCAGAGCTGAACGTCGAATGTGGTGCATATGGAAGTCCGTTGCATGTTGCATGTTTCAGAGGATATCAAGACATCGTAGAGAAGCTGCTTGAACACGGTGCGTCTTCAAAGTGTGGTTCGAAGTTTCAGAGTGCCATCCAAGCTGCATCTCAAGGAGGGCATGAAGATATTGTGCTCTCTCTCATTGGGTACGATGCCATTATTAACTCTGGGGATGACTACGAGCAAGCCATACAGATGGCAACAGAGTATGGCTTCATCAAGATCATCGACCAACTACAAAAGCCAGAGTTCAAGCGCTTTGCCGACAAGGATACACCGGACAAACACAAACTAAGGTTAGTCAAGGCCATCAAAGCTGGTCAGCTATTTGTGCTGCAGCGCCAGCTTTCCAAATCATCACCAGGAGCGACAAACACATTCCCAAGAGACGCAGTTGCAATCGCGGCTCTCTTTGGCCATACAGACATTGTCCAATATCTTTTGGAACAAGGACTTGGTATTGAAGCCGAAGGTCAGTTCGGTACGCCACTCCGTTCGGCTTGCTTGATGAACCACAAATACACCGTCCAAGAGCTACTCCAGCGCGGTGCCAATGTCAGTACAGAAGAACGAAAAGGCAATGCGCTTTATGTCGCCGCTGCGAAAGGCCATGTCGATGTTGTCAGGATACTACTGGATGAAGGTGCAGATATTCACCAGAAAACGGGGCCTTCTGGTACTGCGTTGCAGGCGGCAGCGTATTACGGACACAAAAAGGTTGTCGAGATGCTTCTTGATGCCGGTGCAGATGTCCATGCCGAAGGTTCATCTCCAGATGCGTTTCATGCCGCTGCTGAGGGTGGTCACCAGAGCATCATTATGTTCTTTCTGGAACGAGGCTACAGATTCCTCTACGAGCCGCCGAGTCCCAAGTACAAGAGAGCTCGGCCCTCGCCATACAGGCCACTTTATCGGGAGGCTTCTCCTGGAAGAGATAAGCATCCTCGCTCTAAACTGTGGCCAGAACTTTACAAGCAGACAACTGGCACGACCGAATCTGTCGCTGATGGAGATGCCCGTGACACCATCACCCGAGTTGAGCATGATGATGAAATGGATATATCCGCTATTGAGCAAGGAAGGCATCTCCGTGACGATGGAATTATGCAAGGCGAGTCTCTGAAGAACCGCCCTCTGGAAGTTAGTGCTGCTAGAGGAAATGACGCAGTTGTCAAGATACTACTAGAGCAAAAAGAAACTTTGGGATTCAGGGGTTATGAGGTTGTTACTGCTCTCAAAGCAGCTGCGTCCAAAGGACACTTGAACACCGTTCGGATGCTGCTCGATCATGCCCTGAAAATGAAAGTTCACTTTATTGAACGCATTTATGCAACTTTGGGGAGCATACCAGAAGGGCGTCACGATATGTTGCAGCTGACTCTCGCGAAAGCCACTGAGAGTGGCTGTACGGAGGAACAGATTGATCAGCTGAGGCTGAAACTTCCACCAGGAGAAGAAAAGTACAAAGTCGCGGTCATTGAGCAACAAGCTCTAAAGGCAGATCTTCTGGCATGCTGTACCTCCGGAAATGTAGCTGTTTTGGAGGCCATCATGAGTTGCAAACACCAACTGCTACTGCAAGCCAACGACCTTCTGGAAGGTCTACAGAGAGCTGCAGAGAGGGGCCGCCTCTCGGTAATCAAGAGCTTGTTCAAGCTTAGTTCTGATGTGCAAGGCGCCGCCATTCCTGACGACACACTGGTATGCGCTGCTGGAAAGGATCTTGAGACTTTGAAGTTTCTCCTATCTCAAAAGATCGATGTGTCTCCTTCCGAACTCCTCCTGAGCCGATTGCTCTATGCTGCTTGTAGTAAGGGACAGTCTGAAATCATCGAATATCTCGTATCCGACTTCGGTGTCGATATCAATGCCAACATTCCTGAAGATGAGAAGCCCAGGCGTCGTAGACGCATCAGGCAGTCTATCCACGCCAGCCTTATGAATGCTCCTCTGACTACCACTGATCAAGCAGATGGTTCGAGACCGACTGACGACCGTCGTCTTTTCAGTCCTCTACAGGTCTGCCTGGGCGCTTTTGATATCTCTGAGCGGTCTTACTATGCGAGTTGGTATATAGATGGCACAATGCCTCAGCAGCAGAAAGCTATACAAACAATACTGAGACTAGGGGCCGATCCGAATAGTCTAGGCGGAAAGAATGTTTATCCTCTTCCGTACGCAGCAAGGTTCTGCCCAGGTTTTGTGGTAAAGGAGCTGCTTGAAGCTGGAGCAGATGTCAAACTCGCAGGTCAAGGAGATCTAGCTCTTTTGGGAACAGTTCAGAGAGAAATGGAAGCCATGGCGGTTTTGAGCATGCTATTGGATTGTGGCCACCATCTTCCCGACTATTGTGATGGAGGTAAGGCGCTTCTAGATAAAGCTCTCGCGTTATTTGAAGGTGATAGAGAGCGACAGACTTTCCATAGCATTGTTGATGACCCTGATGGTCGCTTTTTAGAGGCCCCGTCTTTGGAGTATGTCTTTGAACAAGGGCCAGGGGTGGTACTCGAGTTCCTTTTACGGAAGTATGACACAGGCAAGCTGGAAGACACAAGATATGGGCTAGTTCTCCAGATGACTTGCGCACTGGGCAATGCTCCTCTTGTTGAATTGCTCTTATCACGGGGAGCCAGCGTTGACGCTACGGGATACTACTATGGAAGTTCTCTACAGGCTGCAGCACGTACTGGCCAGCTACAGATTGTCAAGAGTCTGTTGAATGTCGGAGCCAACCCGAATGTGATACAGGGCCGTTGGCACACACCCCTGCGCGCAGCGATTGTTGGTGGTCACATCGAAATCGTGCAGCTGCTGCTTCAATATGGCGCAGATCCTAAGTTGAAGTACCAGACTAGACGACAGTCAGAGAACGAAAGAGATTCAGCATCATCGAGCACTCTTCAGCTTGCTCTCCAGGAGGGGCATGGGGAGATAGCAAGACTACTTCTTGAGACAGACCCTTCACTGATCGAAGAAGAGGGTCGCCTCCAACATCCCCTCATCATAAGCTGTCGAGCAGGAGACCACGCCATGACAGAGCTGCTACTCGAAGCCAATGCTTCGGTCAATGTTCGAGGCCGTAAGGACGCTAAAATGGCAAGTATGGAGGCTCAAGATGCGAGCCCTTTGCATGCCGCGATTTTTGGAGGCCACATCAACGTCGTCCAAACGCTTTTGTTGAGAGGGGCTGATATCAACCTGGAAGTTGACGAATGTGACTGCCAAACACCATTGTTGGCAGCGATTAAACGAGGGGATTTGTGTATTGTGAGACTGCTTCTTGACTCTGGCGCCAAAATCAACAGTTTGAGTCTTCAGGAAGCGTGCAGAAGTGGAGATCTTCTTGTGGTTGGGGCACTTGTTGAACGGCTGTTTAAAGACGAGGAGGATTCATTTGAAACCATCGACGAAACACTGGACTCCCTGACGATGGAAAAGTTCACTAACTACAGAGCTCTCGATATCTTACTTGACTATGTGCCTCCAACTCCCAAAAGGTTTCTCTTCGTCTGTTCCTCAGGTTCTGTTCCTCTGGTAAGGAGAATAATTCAACAAGGGATGAGTGTCGATGGCAGTGACCAGGAGGAAGATAGCCCTTTGCAAATAGCTTGCTACTACTTGAACTTTGAAGTGGTACGGCTACTCTTACAACGCGGCGCGAGCGTCCGACCAAGATCATCGCAGCCTGGAGACCCAATTACCCTGGCGTTATGGGCTTGCGCTTTACCCCTGCAGCGGGAAATGGAGCAACGAGGGACAAGACATCAGAAATATCACGCTGAAGGTGTGGACTACCGAACGACACAGAGATGTACCAACATTGTCCGGATTTTACTTGAACGCGGCGCCACTGCTGATGGTGGAACGGATGAATTGGAGAGTCCACTTCAGCTAGCTTCTTTTATTGGCAACTTCGAACTTTCCAAGCTTTTGATCACCCACGGAGCCAGTGTAGATAAAATCACTGGACGCTTCAAGACTCCCCTTTTTTCGGCTTTAGAGGGGAATAACAGTGACATCATATCACTGATTCTGGAAAAGGGGGTCGACGTCAACTACGTTCATCCAATTCATGGTTCAGCATTACACTTGGCCTGCCAGTACACTGATGAGTCACTTGTTCTCCAGTTGCTTCAACATGGCGCCTCACCCGCTTTGAAGGACGCAAACGGAGTCACAGCTCTTACGTTGGCCCTCGAGTCTGCAGCTTCTCGTGGCGGTTATGGCCCATTCCAGAATATACCCCGACTCATTTGTCAACACTCGGCAACGCTCGATATCACAGATAGCGACATCATAGCTGCAGCTCGGCTAGAGCCCAGTGACTTGCTGTCTTTCCTCCTTGTCCGGAGCGGAGAAGAACCAGTGACAGAAGATCTCGTCATTCGTTTCCTCAGCGAAGAGAGATGTCCAATCCAGGAAAACGTGGAGGTTCTGTTTGATCATAGTCAGGGATTGGAAATAACTCCAAAGATGCTGAATGTTGGACTCTCTGAACAGGCTTTCAAAAGTCTAACACACGCTCGCAAGCTTTCAGTTGACATCACTCCCGTTATGCTCGAATCTCAAACAGATATCGGAACCCTGAAAGCACTCATGAGTTATCAGCCCGGCGTCGAAGTTACGGAGGGCCTCGTGATTAAAATACTGTCAATTGCACACGCGTCGCGTTATAGCCGATGGTGGCAACGGGAAGAGTGTACCGAGCTTCTCTTGTCAATATGGCCTCGAGACTTGCCATTGTCAGTGACTAACGCCATGCTAAAAGCAGCAAGGTTGGTGTCCCATCTGGAGATCCTCCTCGAGCGCCTTGGTCCAGCCCAAGGAAAGTTACAAGATGTCGCGATGTGTATTTGCGAACAGGGCACTGATTATTCCGGCAAGCAAGAGAACTTGTTGGCACTGGTTTTGCAGGCTGACCCAAAAGTTGACCTCTCCACAAGTCCCCTTGAAAGAATAATGCTCGGCGGCAAGCCTTGGATGTTGGATATAGTCTTGACGCATACGCCTTCCCTTCCAATCACAGAGAAATTATTTCTCAGCATCTTCAGAGAGTATCTAGAAGCTCTAGAGGTAACGCGTAAGGGGTTTGCGGAAGTACTTATAAGGCACAAGAAGAAATTTGTTTTCACAGAGAAAATTCGCGAAGCTATTGATAGGGTATATCAAAAGCCTTCCGATATTGACAAGAGAGACATATGGTACAGTCTGAGGGAAAGGGATGAAACTCAGGAGGAAGCTGAGGCCAGGCAGGCACAGGAAAATGATGGAAACAAGAACGGCGATCACGTTCCCCCATGAGACAGGATCGGTAAATAAGAGGAGCGATGGCAGCTATATATGGGTAGTTGGAGTAATATATGCATTCCCGGGGCTGAAATTGTATGAGACTTTTCGCGGGCTACTCTGAATAGGATTTCATCTGTAAATTTAGACTAAGTTTAGAGGACTCTTTACTAAGCTTATTTTGGTGCCCTGTTTTCAAGTCTCGAGTTTCTTGCTCTCAAATTCTCTAGTGTCTCGGTCCAAGTTTGTTCCTGGCCAGAGTATCCCAGAGAAGAACAGCTTCACAATAAATGACACATGTGTATAATTGAACATTTGATTCGAAATTTCTCGCTGGGGTATAAGGTACAGAGGCTAAAGTACGAGTTTAAACAATGTACAGGCAAGTTCCAGGCTCATTTCCATACCACCGGACTCAAGTCTCTTAGTCCTTTCTCTACTCAGGCATAGGGCAAAGATCATAATTGCCGTTGACGTTGTTGCCCCACCAGCTTGGGAAAGGATGGCCTGGGCCACCAGCTCCAAACACAGCGAAAGAGAGGATGAACAGGACTGTAAGACTGGCACCGTCAAAAGCACCAGTCACAAGGTAAGAGTAGTCCCTGAAGATGCGAGGTCGGTAGTTTCGGAGGTAAAACTGGACGAAGAAACCGGAGAGAATCTGGCTCAGGATAACACAAGTCTGACTCTGGTTGTAAGGGATATATCCAGCGAACTGGATGAACTGAGGAAAGTTGATATCGGCGACATCAAAGTTCTTGATCTTGGGGTAGAACTGGAAAATATTAGTCATTTTAGTGGAACAAAGATGTCTGGGGAAACGTACCTTGTAGAAGATTCGGTGAAGCACAACCAGACCAGCACCAACAAGCAGGCCGAAGGGAACGAGCTCATAAGTACCACCGAGCTTGTAAAGGTAACCAGCCAGAGCCCAAGAGGTTGCATTGGTGTTGTAAGATTGCATGGTAGCACCACTCCAGGATGAGTTACCATCGCCGTCACGAAGAAGATCTCGATTGCTGCCGACAATGCTGATCATGATAGCGTAGTTGATGAAACCACCAAGAATAGTTCCCCAGATTTGAGTAAGGAACATGACACGAGGAGGGATTTTGACTGTATCATAGTTAGTATGGAGTTGATAATATTGATGAGTGAAACTTACGATATTCGCCCATCTTGAGATCACCAGACAGGTTGACAGCGTTGGAGATGACGTTGTGAGACCATGCAGCAAAGTACATGTTACCGACGGGCTTGCCAGGAAGCATGAGACCAGCAATCATCTTAGAAAGATTGTTGGTCGCAATACCGTTTCCATAACGAGAGTATAGGAGAGTGCTCTAGAATGAAGGTCAGTTCTGCTGGCTATACCATGGACCTTCAGAACTTACGACTGGTGCAATGATGGAACCCATGATGAGCGAGACCACGTAGGCCCAAGCAGGGAGAGTGATGTTCTCCTTGATGACGACGATCAAGCCGAGAACAAAGCTTCCCACGAGGACGGTGACATACCACCACCAGGGAGCCTCTTTGTAGTGCTTGGCCATGTGCTCGTGGTGGCGATCATCATATCGTCCCTCTCTGGCGCTCTTGAAAGCCTTGACGACGTCCTTGCCCCAGAAGAGGATGCAGTGAAGGATGAGAGCACCGATCTGTTGCAAGATTAGCTTTGGTAAGATCATGGTAGACTCGATGACTTACAGCCGCGTTAGCCATGAACATGGCGTAGGCAAAGGTACCAGTCAACTTGGGAAGACCAAACTCCAACAAGCGTGACTCGTTGAGGACTCCGCCTTCGAAAACCTCAGCAACTGGGTAGGTAGTACCATTGGCCATCAAGAGTCGAGTCGACATGAAAGGTAGGGACTTAGCACCCCAGCCATCTCCGTAGTAGATACCAGCCATGACGATATAGCAGACCACGAATCCAACAGCCATGTGAGCTTGAAGAGGGAGAGGGAGAGAGGTGTTGAAAGAGGTGATCTATACATGTCAGGTCAAGTTCCATATAGTTGCTTAGAGAAACTTACATATTGCCAGTCCAGAGAGATGCTGAAGAGGCCAAGACCCTCGTTGTTAGTAGCACCACCAAAGACACGAGTGAGGTTCTTGGCAGTGTTTCCGGTCGCCTTCATGGCAGCCAAGCACTTCACAAGTGGTTAGCAAGAGCGAAGTATCGCGAATGAGGGTATGGCTTACAGGAACCGATACCGAGTTGAGCCAGGGGAAGATGTAGGCAGGGAAGAACTCGTAAATCGACATGCCACCGAAACTGTACCAGAAGACTCGGAGAGGCTTAGAGTCCTTGACCTCCTGCCAGTGAAGACCCTGGAGAGTCTTGACAGTGGGCAAGTTACTCCAGAAGACAGCATCAACGTGCCAGACGGCAACAGGGCGCATGATACCGCAGAGACCGTAACCGAAAAGACCGATGGAGATGGTGCTCAGGATAACAGTAGTCGGGCTCAATGGCATGTTGTAGAAGAGATCCTGGGCGGCAAAGACTTGGACACTTGCAGCGGCGTTAGAGGCCGAGGTGGCTGTGATGGCACAGATAGCGTGTTCCTTGAGGCCCCATGGTCCAGGGTTGATGAACTTGATGAACTTGATCAGGAAGGGGAGCGAGCCGGTGTTACCCTTGGCTCTCCATCGAGCTTCGAAGTTATCGCCGCGGGGGAGGGCAAAGGCCCAAGCGTTACCGATGAAGTAGGAGATGAGGACGATGAAGGTACCCTGGATGGTGATCATGGTGGGTTTGAACTATGGTTGATCATATTAGATGATATCTCATTAAGGTCTAAGTGGAATGAGCCACGAACAGTGTAGATCTGGTACATGACAGCCTGGAAACAAGCAAGGCCGGAGGCCAAAAGAATACTTCGGAATGTCAAAGCGTTATCGTGATCGTCTCTCATCGGGAGCAGGTGGCGAGAGGCATCGGCACCAGTAATGATAATGGCATCTTTGCTATCGCTGTCGCTTTCGTCGGTATGAGATGCGTCGTGGACCTCGGGGCCAAGAACAGCGTTCTTTGCGTCGCTCTTCTCATCGATGTCCGTTGGGCTAGGAACAGGGAAGACCGAGGTCTCAAAGGTATCCTCGGGGCCGTGAGGCCCCTTGGGCTCGACATTTGTGGACGACATGCTTGAGCAGTCCTCTTCCTGAGAATGGTAAAGAGGGGTTTGGATGTCGTTTGTGTAACAATCCACAGCTGGCTCAAATCATCTGGGCTGCAGAGTGAATCCACGCATGGGCAGCAGCGCATCTTTATCTAAAACCACATCGCCGGTGATACCATCGCATTACACGATGAGCGAATAACATCCCTTGGTTCTGGAACATCGATATCGGGTACCACGGCGATAAGGAGCAAAGACGTCGGTCGCGTCTCACAAGAGTTCCCAGTTTCTCGAGGTCCTTTTGCAAGATCAATTCCCTTCTTGGACATTTGCCTCTGGGGGAGATGGAGATGGCCCCTCGTGGTCCCGTCCGTTGCAACATAGCGAAACCCTGTTCTCCTGCTCCTTTGGTACTAGCCACGTCCCAATTCTGTAACCCTCCCGCGCGCATATCGTGGAGGCGTTAGCGTTGAACTGTCGCCTCGAGTCCCCGAGGCTAGAAACGTCTTGGCCTTTGCCTCATCAAGCAATGCCTCCATGTTGCGCTATCGATTGTACACTCGGAAGAGCCGCACTTGAAGCCCGCCTCACCCGATTCCACCAGGAACTTGTGTTAGCGACTGCAAGAGTTGGTGATATTGCCCCGAGGTCATTGGTCGTTGAGTGGCCAATGTTGGATCACTGTTGATTGCGACATTCTGATTAGCAGGGGTCTTTTACAAAGGGTCTCGGACTGCTATAATCAAAGCGCGGTTATTGGTTTAAGCGTCGGAAGAGCTCATGTTACAGGGACTTTTTTATGGTGTTGGTCTAAACCCTTGTCAATTTAGACGGAATGGTACGTAGCTATTGTACACTAAGAACCCAGAATTCTGGAACACGCCATGTCAGCACCCAATTGATAGGCTTTAAATGATAATGTAACATGTCTACAGCATATTGATTGACGTCTGAGGGCGTTGATCGTCTGAGGATCGAAAAGAAAACATCTTGAGCGGTAAGTGGGAACGATATCGATGAACGGACCGAGTATGTACTGTATGTATTTCTCGCAGAATGACACCAGCATGCCTTTCGACATCCCACATTCCGGTGTTACATGGCCAGTGCAGCCGGTTCAGTGGGATATATGGGGGAACCTTGGGCCCAACCGCTTGACTTTGGGGGCCGGTGACCTTTTGCAACGCACGTCAGATACAATCGTGCCTCTAGTATATGGAACCTTTGATCATCAAGGGGTCAAAGGCCGAGACAGTAGCAGAAGCGCCGACAGTAGATTCAAGCTTAAGTTGACTTAGGGTTAAGCGGCAGGATTGGGTCGCTTGTTCTCGATCTTGTTCATTCATTTATCGGCAGATTCGCCCTCTTATCTGGGTCGTTTTCTGCCGTGATAACCGGAAGCTAGTCACGTGGCCCGGGTTTGGAATTAAATCAGGAGGGTCTGGAGGAACTTTTGCTCGGTGCGACTTATCTCGTCAACAACCTTTAAAAAGGCGTCATCTAAGCTATCCTTTGGGAGCTCAAGATGCAAAGGTCCATTACGATGAGTTTGGTCTTTAATTTATTGTCATTTTATCTCCTGTACACTTGAAGCTACTGAGTTATTCTTCCTCTTCTCTCACATCAAAACGGTCGACGTATAAATAGCTTCGGCGGGACTTATCTGCTCTAGTCCGAATTCGAAATATCCCGATATCTTGATACAGTCTAGCACCAGCCCGTTCTAGACGCCAAGAGTACTGCCAAGCCGGCACTGATCGGTCTCTTGGAGCTCCCCATTGATACGTGCGGCCGCTATCTGAACTTGAGGCATGACCCCCCAGTACCTCGCCGCTTTCCACGATGCCATGGCCAGGTCCAGACTGAACCTCACTTTTGATCCCCTAGAGTT
Source organism: Fusarium succisae (assembly GCA_013186925.1). Taxonomy (NCBI): domain Eukaryota; kingdom Fungi; phylum Ascomycota; class Sordariomycetes; order Hypocreales; family Nectriaceae; genus Fusarium; species Fusarium succisae. The sequence continues at coordinate 99,532 of JAAOAW010000163.1, read as the reverse complement.
GTCAACTTTTTGGCCTTCTCTTCCCTAGTAGTCTTTCATAAAAGCGCCTTGTAACATCTGACTTGCCTAACAGAGTAATGGCCTTCTGGAGTTAGGAAAGTTCACTCCCATAAATTCATTGCTAGCAGTGGCCGAAGAGCTCATGCATTTATGTACCCTCTATATCAGACAAGATCTATCAGCTATGGTATACAATATTAAGAAACCTTTAAGCTGACAGGTTACTCTGCTTCAGCCTTCAAACCTATCAACGTGACATCGCTTGGCAATTATGCTTAAACCGATTCAATATCATGTTTCGGAGTAGTGGTTTTGATCCTCCTAATCCATGCATCTGCGATAGAGCCTAGCTTGGAGGATTTTGACAAAGGTCCCGGATCTATATCATGGTACTTCCATAGAGTACCATTACAACTAGATTCATAAGATACAGAAGTTCTTCACAGTTCCAACCAAGGTGCATGAGATCTTTCCATGGTGGCGGGTCGAGATCTGACAGACAGGGAATCAGACATCCCCAGCAGTTCCTTGCAACGTATCATTCGAGCATGGCCTCCAATACCAACTTGACAACGGATAATGCTTGTACATGAGGAAAGTTTACATGCAGTCTTTCGACCGGCCATCTCATGTCGTTGGAAGAGTGTAGCCCTATAGCCTATTTCTGTTCCTTGCCCAACAAGGAAGGTCGGTGATGTCTTATCGCGTCAACGGCTGCCAGCTATTCCCGCGGCTATAACGGCTTCTCATGTGGCAAAGACAAACGACATTGTTGTATTGTGGTGCTATTGCGCTTGATATAACAATCATCACGCCATGGATATTGTTTCTCCATTGGTCTTACTTTCGCCTGCCTCGCCACCAAGGACATTTGCTTGATCAATTGACTTTGGTCTGTAGATAATTACAGCATTGCTGCAATAACATAGTAAAAGGCTGAAGGCAAGTCGTAGTATAGACCATTGACCAGAGCAAGATCATAAGATTGAAGACATCCATTTCATGACATAACCATGATAAATCAGAACCTATTGAAACGGGGCGTTAATACTGTTTGAACGTAAGAGTGATATGTAGATTCTGTAAGGTATATGTAAAGAAATGAGTAATAATCGGCAGAGAAGAATCATTTCTATACCTGACGATACTAGGTTGTTCCAAACGGTCATAAATGTACTTTTGTGGACAGTTCCTAATGAGCAGTATTGAAATGCTTACTCTACAATCAGTCAGCTATCTTTATACCTGCAAGTTAGGAAGCCGTTGCTCACTCTCGTGTTTATCGTTGGCTAGCTTGCCTAGCCTCAGCTCTTGAGTAAGTGTTTGTCTGCCCTATGTGATAGATGGAGATATCAGATCTAGCACCATTCAAGACCGTTGCATAGAGTAAGACTTTTGCCAATACTTACAGCTAAAATCAAGGACATTAAAATGAACTATATTATCAGGCAGATATGAGCACACCGACTCTCTAGATCAGCGAAAGACTTGTCGCGAAGCAGGGAAACCATGGCCATGAGCCCTAATGCAGATGCCAAAGTTCCCGTTTCAGTTAGAAAAAGATTCCTCGCGGCCATGATTTCTTGACTTCAGCGTCCAGTTGACTTAGCTTCATGTTGCCGGTTATCATCGATGTTATGCAAGATGATAGATGACGCCTGGGAGAATCAGCGTATACACTCTTTTGAGCCGTTAATTTCATATCAAGGAGCTTGGAATATGTTTTGTTTCCATTGTCAGGCGGTGGCATGCTGTTACAAAAGTCTTGCCTCGACGAAGGAAGCAGCCTCTAGTAGCCCGATCCTGATATGAAGCTTTCAACCGAAACTTGACCCACCACTTACAATTTATTGCTTTACACCTATTGCGGCGAGTTATCAGGTACTGTTAATATTGAAAGCCTGGATTTCTGGGCCATACTGAAAGCTCGTTACCCAGTTCCGGAGCGGATCAACACTTTGATTCAGCGAAGGGATCTTGGTTCAATCATACTGGCAATCAAAAGAACAAATCGAACCAAGCTATCCCTGCTACATCTCACGTCCCGTACCAATAATTTATGCTAATGCAATATAGCTAGAGCCTTAATCACAAGATTTTATTGATCAATCTTATAGCATTACCATGATATCTTGTAATATTTATCACGAGTACTATACAGACCAGGTGTTATAGGTTAGGTGACTTAGCCAGCTAATCCGGTCTAATAATAATCGCCACCTGGCAAACAACCTATGAGGTAAAAGGAACGATTTACATGCATGCAAACGAGGCTTATAAAAGGCGTGCCTTTTTTGCTCAATGGACTGAAGTTACAGCAAAGCAGAGCAAGCCGTGATGAATGAGGGATTATGGTGAGCCATAAGAAAACGGAGTAACAGCCATATCTCAAGCGCACATTGATAAGGTTCAGATAGGCGATCTCGAGTCAAACTATTTATAACAACAGCATAGCCACTCATGCTTCCCTTAGCATTCACTATTTGGGTATTCAACTTGAGTTACTAACTGCCGAAACTAGACCACCTTGAGATAACGGATCTTTGCATCCGCAGCAAATCAGGGCAAATTTGTCTGGTCGGGTGTTTAGCCTCAAGAAGGAACAACCTTCAAAGATCAGCCCTAATTTCCAGGGGTGAAGGATCCAGTTGTTGCACCAATGACATTAGCTTACGGGGCATTTAAGCTTAGTGCTCACGCTTCTCAGCGGCTCGGTGCTTAGTCTACAGCGGGCCGTTGAGCCATCGTCTTGGCCGCACGACAATGCAATTGAGACTGGTCCTGGTGGGAAGAAAAGCGGCAGTTGGACTTGGGGAAAGGTTGTATTTCCTGTTCAAATCAAGACATCCTCTCCGAACCATGGCAACCCGAAATAACATCTCAAGGTTGCAGTCCACTTCCCGCGTGTGCATTGCTGGGCACAGCCCTGTAAAGCCACTGAAGAGTAAGCACTAGCCCCTCAGAATGACAAAGCAGCCAACCACGAGCTCGCATCGAGTTCCCATACGAAACGATCGCTGCCAATTCTGGCTTCATCACCTTTTCTCACGCACCAAAGTCCCTCCAAATCTCCGCTCCCGCTGCAACGCGATGCTGGGTAAAAAGTCCAATGGATGCCCATGTGAAGCTGGGCCGCTGCTGCTTGCTTGGCCTTGCTTGGCCCTCTCGGATACCATTCTCTTTCTGTCAGCGTCACTTTCGCTTCTTCGTCTTACGCCTTGATGGACTTGCTGGTGTTTGTTAGCTGATGAGGCCGGAGCCTGTGCCTCTTTTCTTTCCATCTCAACGCCATTCTCTCGATATCGGACAATAGTCGACATGTCTCGCTCGTCGATTGCGATTGTGTGCCTTTTGGCAAGGCCGGTAGTGGGTTTGGCTGGATGGTGGACTTGGTCGCCATACACATTGACACCGCATTTCGCGTACCAAGACCCGGGATCTGGTGATATTCTGCACAGCTCGTGTAATAGCAACGGATCGGCTTCCTTTTCGACAAAAAACCCCAACAAATTTCCACTCAAGGAGCAACCCAAGGCCGCGACGCCACTCGCTATCTCGGGATGGTGGGACGACGACCTCAATACACCAATCGTGAGCATCTTGCAGCTCTCGTTGCCCAAATTTCGCTAATGTTTTAGGCCTCCGTATTCTACCAGAATGCCGACGACGGGATCGTGAACGCATATTTGATATGCGACAACACAACAGGCAGTTACAAGCTCGACACCGACGGCGAAGAGGTTGTTTCCGACTCGGCTGGGTTGCCCTCGGTGAACGAAAAGACTGGATTGGCGGTCGCAGAATTAGGAGACTCGGGCGGCTCCCGAGTCTATTACCACGACGAAGATGGCCGAGTCAATCTCCTCGCATACGATGACGATACCGATTGGCGATACGATGGTCCGGTATCGCTGAAGAAGCCGGGCGGTATGGCGATAGCGGCTGTACAGACCAAGGGCACCAACGTTTCGGTGGTGTATCCCTACGATAGCAAGGACATTGTCGTTGCTCGCTACAATAACGATAACAAGAGCAAATGGCGGCTAGGTAAGGACAGACAATTCCGTGAGATCAACAGTGTAACTGACAGGCCCTTCAGAATCCTTCCCAACACCATTCGATAGCCCAGCACCGACAAATGCGACCGAACCTTCAGATATACGACTCGATACATCGACAGCGGCATCGCTCACACTCCCATCCTATGACAACACCGCCGTCGATCTAGGCATTGCGAACCAAGCTGGCAAAGGATTGACAGTATTTTACATTGGCAAGGACTCTCAATTACACGCGATAACACATAAGAATGGCGCTTGGACAGAGGTGGACGGGCCCGGGAAAAAGAAATGGCCCGAAGCAGACGACGCTTCCGCGCGCTTGGCTGTTGTATCACCGCTGGACTCGGACGAGGTCTGGGTATACTACATGAGCGGCGATAAAATCCAAGAGCTACACAGATCTGATGGTGGAACTTGGGACAATGCGCAGACACCATCGTCAAATAACGCTACGGACAGCGACTCCGAGTCCGAAGGCGGCGACGAGGCAACGAGCACAGGCGGTAGTGGTAGTTCTGGCGCCAAAGAGACAGAGAGCACCGCAGCTGATGCCGACTCGGGAGGAATGACAGCTGGGGCCAAGGCCGGCGTTGGCGTTGGAGTCAGCGTGGGTGTGCTCGCAATCGCTGCTGGGGCGTTTTTCTTGCTGCGCCGAAAGCGCCAGGCACCAGTCGATAGCGAGCGCAAAGGATCGGCTGAGCTGGCTAGTTATCATCCTGTTGAGCTGCCGACCGAGGTACATGAGCCGCAGGAGTTGTCGGGGATACAGAACCAGCAGTATGAGCTGCTTGGCGACACGAGGAGAGCGACGTAGAGTAGTACATAGTCTATATCATGCCTTGTTTAAGCTACAGCGGCCTTATCCCCGCCTGCCACTCTAGGGACCCAGAACCAAGAAACACTGCTTAAACCTGCCAACAACCGCCTTCACCCGCGAATAAAATCCACCAATGTCTCGTCTCGATTATGTCACTGACCCATGAACCCACTCACATTCCAAGGTTTTCCAAGATAACCTTAACCTCTCGCTCCACTTTTCAAGGCACAATTGCTCCGGGATGCACACTTGCTCATTGACGTAATGTTCCAGATCAAACAAACAATCTCGAGAGCACGCGACATGTCAAACTTCAACTCTACAAGCACAACCTCACTCACTGTAGAGAAGACCCAATAAACATGTCTAGCAGTGTTGTCAGCACCTTTGTCGGCGCCATTCAGGCGTCGGCGTCTGTTCTCTTGACCATCTTTTATGGTGTCGTCGCTGGACAGACAAAGCTTCTTAGTGTTGAGACGGGACGGCAGATCTCCAAGATCTGCATCAAGATGTTTCTTCCTGCGCTTCTGGTCGTCAATCTTGGTTCACAAATTGAAGCCTCCAATGCGCTTCAATACATTCTCATCCTCGGTAAGTCAACAATCTCTCTCCCAAGGCCTCAAGTCTAATGTATGTTCCGTAGGCTGGGCACTCGTATACAACCTCGTCTCGATCGGAATTGGTTACGCCCTCAGCAAGGTCCTCAGTCTCCCGAAATGGTTCACGCCCGCAATTACGTTCAACAATACCACGTCTTATCCTCTCCTTTTGATCCAATCCCTCGGTTCGGCTGGTGTTCTCTCCACCTTGGCAAAGTCCGATGATGATACCAGCGACGCAATCATTGATCGAGCCAAGTCTTTCTTCCTCGTCTGCTCCGTCATCTCCAACATGCTCACCTTTGGTCTCGGCGGAACCCTTCTTGGAGTCAGCGATGAAGATCCCGTCGATGCTATGGATGCCGATCTGAGAGACCGAGCGGGACATAACGATACGCCAGATGGGAGCGGCTCAGACGAGGAGAACGGAGAGTCCAACGAACGAACATCTCTCCTTCCTGGACCGCTCCCGCGATACGCGAAGAAGGCGTCTCGCGGTACCGCGCAAGCTCAACACGCCGTATGGGACAAACTACATCCTCGCATTCAGCAGGCGCTGGCCTTCACGACTCAGTTCATCAGCCCGCCATCTGTCGGAGCCACCATCGGTGTCATTCTCGCTTTTGCGCCTCCTCTCAAGAAGGCTTTCTTTGCTGAGAGCGAGGATGGCGGTATCTTCAACGCCTGGTTGACTGTCAGTCTCAAGAACATTGGAGAACTCTTCGTCACCCTGCAGGTCATTGTCGTCGGAATCAAGCTCGCTCATAGTCTTCGTCGTATGCGTCAGGGTCATGACTCGGGTAGCATTCATTGGCTTCCTTTGTCTATTGTTGTGCTGATCCGCTTCTTTATCTGGCCAGTGTAAGATCCTCCTCGGAACCCCATCCGCGCACTCACTACTGACACTGGCAATTAGACTCAGCATTTTGTTCATCCGAATGCTCGCCACCCAGACCGATATCCTAGGCCAGGACCGTGTCCTTTGGTTCACCATGATGCTCATGCCCGCTGGTCCACCAGCCATGAAGCTTGTGGCCATGGCGGAGGTTGATGATGCGGACGAGGATGACAAGATGTCCATCGCTCGAGTTCTGATGGTATAGCACTCCTTGATCAACTTTTTATAAGCTACTGATACTTTTTGCAGACTTGCTATGCTACTTCTCCCTTGTTGTCTCTCGCAGTCGTCGCGAGTCTGAAAGCCTGTACTTGATCCGCGGCATCATGTCAACAGCATGCTGAGGAACAGCAACAGCTGTCACAACTTACCAGAGTTCTCGCCGGAATTGAATCCCCGATCCCACTACTTCATAGTTCATGATCCCGCGAGCCCCGATACCGTTACATGCGAGGGGATCCTGGCACCCTTGCATGGAAGCATCATCCACTGTGCCCTTGTCCCTTGTTGCTCATTCCCCAGACATGGAAGCAAGCTCAATAGGTATCATTCTCGTTTCTTAATCATAGTTATAGACCGCGGCTTGACGCAGAATGACAGAACAGAATTAGATCATGGGAGATCAAGAAAACAAAAGATCATTCTCCATCATCTGTCACCGCGACGACTCCCTTCCCCTTCACCAGAATATTTTTGTCCCTTCATTGGCTTCGCAAGCCAGCCCACGCCAAAAGGGCAACAGCCGTAGCCACATTGCCAGCTACCTTGTTCGTCTCACTTCCCATCTTCCAAAGTAGTATCGCAATGCCAGCCTTGTACAACCCCATCAACCCCAGTAGCGTCGTTACTCCATTCCTGTTTTCATTCATCTGGTGTGCCCACAGGAGGATACCTACCGACACCTCCCAGGTGCCCAGCATGTAAATAGGTGCTGAGCTTGGGTCATCCTTCGAAGTGGCGGTATGCTTCAGTCCATTGAGTGCATATTCGGCCTGCGGGTTTGTAAAGGCCATTATGCTTCTAGCGATACATGCCAGGCCAAGTGCGTAGATTGCGAGTTCTGAGAAGCCCATCGCGGCAGATATCAAGCCGTACCTATAGTACTTTCAGTGATAGACGTTGCAGAAATGGTGTGGCAGTTAAGGAGCTCTATGATGAGGAGATTGTGTGCGGGGGAGGATCTTAGTGGGGATGGGCTGACGTGAGATATCTTGTCCTAGGACCCACGTAAGGGAAGCTTTGTCTGAGTAGTAAAAACACTCAGGGGGATTTAGTCTATCTTATTAGGCTCCCGAATCGGTTCATTTCGGCAGCACCATTCAATGTCAGAAGTTTCCTGCTCCCTGGGGTCACTCTTGAGCCGGCACAAGAGCACAATAAGATCATTCATGTATTGAGGCCACCATTTGGACTTTAGTCGTTCATTCAGATATTCAACGTCTATCAGAACAGCACTCGAGCCAGTTTGGCAAAGACTGAATCCTCTTTAAGTGACAGTGTAGCCTCCATCAACTCGAAGATCCGATCCAGTCATGTACGAAGAAGCATCAGACAAGAGGAAGGTCACAGGCCCCATCAAGTCTTGCGGCTGGCCCATTCGTCCCTGGGGGATCAAAGACGTCCACGTCTTTTCAAGATCCGGGTTATCATTCAAGATCTTCTGCGTTCTGCTACCTGTCAGTCAAAAGCCCAATGATGGATCTAGGGACAACTCACAGAGCAGTCAACATGTAACCGGGAGAGATACAGTTGACACGAATGCCAGCATGAGCCCACTCAACTGCCAACGAAGCAGCGAGATGACGAACCGCTGCCTTTGCAGCGTTATATGGCCTAATCAACACCATCAGCAATTACTCCTATCGGTCCCGTGGAGGTGACTTACGCCTGCGGTTGAGGAACATTGACGATGGCCCCAGACATGCTGCCTATAACAACAATACTTCCGGACGCCTCACGTTCCATGAGATGCTTGGCAACAGCAACGGCGAACAGATAAGTTCCGTCGACGTTGACACCCCATAGCTTGCGCATTCGTTCAATGGGGTAGTGGATCGCATCAAAGTTCTCGGTGAAACCGGCCGATGTAACTAGGCCATCGATCTTGTGATGGATGTTGAGGATCTCGGCAATGCATTTGTTTACTGAGTCTTGGTCTGCGACATCTGCGTAGTGAGCTGTGACTCGTGGAGTTCTGATCATCTGTCAGAATGAGAATCAGAGAAGGGGTCAGCATACTAACTTCTGGCTGTTGGGATTCTCCCTTTTGAAGGCATCGGTCAACTGCCCAACTTGAGACTGCGCTTCATCCTCTGCAACCTGTCAGCATTTCCTCGGATCATTCGGAATAGCTACATACTGTTCAAGTCAACAATCGCCAGATCAGCACCCGAGTAAACAATTCCCTGCCCCATAACCAACCCCAACCCTCTAGCACCGCCTGTGATAACAATCGTCTTCCCCTCAAGCGACAACGATGCCAACGTGGGCTTGGAGAACTGTCCGCCCTGGCCAATCAACGGCTTACTAGCTGGAAGTTCATGATGTTCTGGGTACTCGACGCGAACAGCAGCATCGGTACGAGAGTAAGATCGCTTTGGTGGAGCTCCAGGAGGCATATTGAAGATGAAACTAAGTCAATTGATGAATAGATATGACTATAGAAGGGCCCAGATGAGGGGACAGAGGTTCAGTTTTATTCACCCCTCGTTATCTGGTGATCCTTTCCGAATCCCGATCACGGCACCAAGAAAACATGACATTCTTCTGCTGATCCAAGACCCTCGATCTTGGTGAGCTGCGAGGGGGGACGCGTTTAGTGTGTCTCAGCTGATTGGCAAAGATTTCCTGTTTGAGTAGCGGTCAAATCCATCACTTGCCTTGAAAGAAAAGTATGTATCTAGACAGCTTCAGAGTAATATTTCATCCCCCGCGTGACGGTTGACCGATCCGGGTATGCCGAGTGTTTGATACGAGCGCGCGTGGGCGTCCACGTGAACCCCCACGTTTCCAGGTCCCGTTACCCTGGATCAGATCATGTTAAAGTGTCTGACAACGAGTTCTACGGCCATTGTTGGTTGATTTCGACTAGGAAACAATGGTCATCTGCTTTCTAGAGTTTTATTTGTGGAGATGGTGTTATTCTGAGTTTGGAATGAGGCGAAACGGAAATGCAGCCCTGCTTTGCCGGCCGCGTCAACGCAATGAACCCCGGGAAGTAGGCCAACCTTTGACAATTTGTCTCCGGATGTCAATTGAAGATCAATACCAAATTGAGGCTCAAGTTCAACGTAAACTACAGTATATCTCATGTGTATACAGCAACCCAACTGCATTAATTACAGCATCGCTGCCCTCCTCTCCGCCTCCCTCTTCACCTCTGCACTAAACCCTTCAAAATTTCTCTTCGCACTTCTCCCTATAATCCAGCCCGGCTTCCAAAGAAAAACAATGAGGCCGTGCCAATTCTCTTTCTGCGTAAACGTCGTCCCCCCAGGAATCTTTGTGCTCGCCCTCCAGCTGAACTCATGACGACCTGTAACAAGCGGCCATAAACCGCCTTCCCACTCGAATACATCAGGGTCATTTCTCTGAGACTTGTTAGGCATGTAATCTAGGGAATCTGGATGGAATCACTGACGATAAGAGTGGCTGTGAGTTTGGCGTCTTTGACATCGACCTTCATCTTCTCCATCGGCATCAAGTCATCGATCTTTTTGGATGAGACTACTGGTTCGATGGACCAGCTGCTCCATTCTGGGAAACGAGGAAAGTCCTTGAACTATATGCTGTTAGACACAGGTCAGAGCTATCAGGTACTGCCTTACAAGTGATTTGACGGTCTCAACGGGAGCATCGATCTCGACCTCGACAACCAATGATGCTTTTTGGCCCATGATCGCGGTAGCTTGAAAGAGAATTAGCCTGCGCTATTGTCATCTCACGATATACGTCAGAATGGTTATGGAGTATCTGTCATATATGCGTCTCTGGCGACGGAGTTGTCGGACTTTGCCATGGAGCAGAGTGTCAGCGGAGGTAAGAAATCGGATTTCGGGTAAGCTGACAGTAAGAAATGAGCAATTTCTGAAAACGGTAGAGCTCCTACCACCTGCGATCCTACGAAAGAACTGACCATTGCCTGTGTATCACGAATTGCGATGTTCTCGTCTCGCAACAGAATGGAGGACTCGGCCATGATGACTTGATCTATATGATGCGCGAGTCGTCGACGGGAAGGATTATCATAGGAAAGATCTATGCATACTAAATGAGCCTGAGATCTTGATAGAACGTCAAGCTATCAAGATAGCACATGTCTCTTGTCAAGCTGTGCGATGTACAATTAGTGGACAAGGAATCACGGCGCGGCAGTTGAACCAGCTGAGACTCCGGAGCCTGCGGAAGTATGTAGAGCTATCGACCGCACCTCACAGCGAGCGTCATTGTTACGCGCATCTCACAACTGCTCCAGCGAACAAGATATTCGTGGTGCAGTTTAGTATGTAGCAGGCAGCTTTTGTGTGGCCTCTCGCTGTGTTCAGATTTAGTCGAGTTCGTGAGCTGCAAGGTCAAGCTCGATCGGGATGCGGGGTCAGCGGCCGATGGCGGGCAGGTTCAAGATACTTCAAGGCGTGCGCGCTGTGGATGGAATGGATGAAACCGCCAATGAATCATCTTGATTGAGTTCCATTTGTTGTGTCGCTACAGTGATCCACGCGGCTACCGAGATGCCGAGTTAAACAGAGAGGGGGAGGAACCTTATCCACCAAAGTCTTACAAGGAAGCTGTGAGCTCAATGGTACTTGTGTCCTCACGTCGCCAATTCTTCACGAACATTGGCCTTTACTCAATCTACAACAGTCACAATGGCACCTACGGAACTCACCCCAGACCTATCCAAGCTCTTCCAAAGCATTGAAACCCGCTTCAAGGACACTCAGCTAGGCGACCAGCGCTGGTATCTCCTCGTCATCGTCTGTCTCTCCGCCAGTCCCGACCCCGAAGCGGCAGCAGGTCTCTACCAATACCTCACCCGCCAAGAAGCCTACCAGACCAGTGAGTCGCGCCAGGCACTCATACGACGCCTCCGCGAAGCCCTCGTCAAGACCACCATCCTCGTCGGCGTGTGCAAGCCCCTCGAAGCCATCCTGTCGATCATGAAGGTCGAGAAGCCCGAGGACCGAGACTTCAGCCAAACGCGTGACGGATGGCAAGCCGATCAAGCAAACCACGACCGCGGAATCGATTGGTTCAAGAAAGTGTACACTCGAAACGCGGGGGATACGATGGGATTGTTTGATGCGCACAAGGACTTTGCATGGGTCTCGGCGGAGATCACATATGGGTTGTTTCTATCGGATCGGCAGGTCTTGGACGATACGGACACGCAGCTTGTGGTGCTGCCGGCGATCATGAGCCAGAATCTCCCGCTGGAGACGCATTGGCATATTCGGGGAACGCGACGAATTGGGGTGTCGAAGGAGGATGTTCAGATCATCTGGGATAGTGTCAAGGAAGTGTCAAAGTTCTTTGGGGCCGAATTGCACAAAGTGCCGACGGTGGACGAAGTTGAGCCTGATGTGTAGACTTGAACAGACACCGACGCCATGTAATAGATCAATCATGGACCAATACATCACATTGCGCAAGGAACAAAGCCGAGCATGTCTGCAGTCGCATTGACGTTGGCGCAATCCGTCTGTTAAGGAAGAATCGCGACAGAATCAATGACTGGCAAACTTGGGGACGACGGCGATCCAACAGCTAGACCCGCGCCGGATCTACCAAGGGCATGAGAGTCTCGGTAGACCAAAGTCAACATGCAGTGTATTATCCATAAGAGCGAGCTATAATGACGCGGCTCGTCTCGGGAGGAAGAGGTATGTGATGGAATAGAGCTCGGAAGGACAAGAGCTAGAAGCGTTGGCGGCGAGGGTCGAGAGTGGGACGGGAGAGCTAGACAGCGCGAAGTGGGCGGCCACTACAAGTCAAAGATGGTGAGCTGGAGTGACAGTCGGACAGATTAGGCCCAAGGCACACAGCATTTGACCATAGCCATGTGAAAAGTCGAGTAAGGTAGCCTTCAAGATGGACTAAGACGCGAGTGAAAGCTGGAGCAAAGGCCAGCGTTGGTCAAGATGGACAGAGAGAGTCACACTGCCCGCTGCCAGCTCAACATTGGCCTTGCATCAGTGCAGTGCGCCCCGAAGTATCTGAGCACTGCTGCTTGTCAAACATAAGACAGAGAAGTCCATCAAATGCACTAACAAATGTTGTGCAACGCCAAGCTGCCGACCTTGCTGTCTTTTCGACAAGGGTGTCTACCTTGCGACAGGTACATTTAAGCTTGTCGCTCTCAATGTACCTTTCTCCCATGCCTCTCCAGCCATTCAATTTTGGTTACTCGCGTCGCGAGACAGCAAACGCGTTGGTGGGGCATTGGCATGCTTCGTGTGCAGCGCGCGAAGATCGGGACGCGTTGAGTAGAGTGGGAAAACTGGGGCCAGGAAAGACGTGTCTCGTGTTCTGCGTGTTTGCCTGTCGTGGCTGGCTCATATTTGAGGTGAGACGGCTTAGAATAGGGGAGGATAGAGATGACGATGGTGGCTGGGAGAAGTTATGAATTTCCCATTTTGTGCAGAATGTGCTTATGCCATGTTACTGACTTGTGCAAGCTTGCTGGAATCTGGGCAAAATGATATTGGAACTACCCCTCCCTCACTCATCCAGTTCGGCCGCGATATGGGAGCAGCTTACTATCGACCACGATCCTTCTTGTCCGACTTCAATGCAGCTCCAATATAACCGCGCAAGACTTTGCATCTGCGCTTTTCTCTATGTCGTTGAAAAAGAAGCGGTCACCAATAAATACAATACAGCCCTTCGAGCGTCGGTCTCTCATCACTCCAGCACAGTGAAAGCTACATCTTCTACAGAAAAGCTACAGGCGTCTGAGCTTGTATCTCACCGTGCAACACACTGTCAGTCTCGAGCGGCAGAGCAAGGGCTTTTCACGTGCCTGGATCGATGGTTTCACACCACTCATCTCGCTTCAGCAATCCCCCATCCAGACATAATAGGGGAAAGGGTCCATCTCCGGATGTTGGCGGAACTGGGGTTTCCTCACGGACGCGGGACGGCATAAAGTGGAGACCGGCTCCTTTGCCAGATGCTCCGAACCGTTTGGTCTCCACTATCAACGCCAACAACTTCACCTCCAAACGTTTGGTGATGGCGGCTAAGGTCAATAACCGCGATCTAAACTGCATTTGACAAGCAACGAAATGAGTGAGTCACAGGCCGAAATATCGGTGAGACTCTTGGTCTTGCTTGTCTATTTAATGGAGACTGAGATCTGATGGAAAGAAGCGCTAGAACATGGCAACTCTGATACTAGATGACAATGCGAACACGGTAGCCCAACAAGTCGGAAACCTGTCACATATAGTCCAGCTTGGGAGGGAACAGCCCCTGTTACCCATCTACGACAATAGCTATGGTGGCGCATACGCTTGTCAACACTGTCGCAGAAGAGGTCATAGCAAACCACCGTGTGTCGGTGTTGGCTGACGCTTGTTAGAATACGTAGATGAGAGGTATTCTAGAACATTCGGCGTTAGATGGGAGATCATGGAGGTGCCCATACTGAGACCTAGTAGCTCGTGGCGCTTTTCATTAGTGCAGGCATGGCTACGATCACGAAGCGACAGAACTGCTTCCAAGATAGCATGAAAACAGTAGCAGTTCACCGCCCTTTTGCTCCCAGTGTCAGGGCAGACAAGTTGAGGACCTGCACTGCTCTAAAGTATCGTCGTACTGATCGCCCCGCGATATCACGGCACAAGTAATCATCTATCTTCACAACATCGGCAAAGGGTTCAACAGATCGGAACGTCCCCATGACGCAGCAGCCCTATCCCCCACCCACCTCATCTCTAGAGCAGCACAGACATGGGACAAGGGTGCTTCTTGCCAGTCGGTGAGGACAGTAGCACATCGCCAACGTTGATTCCCGTCATATTTCCAACGCCACGCCGTATAGTGAATACCCACCAAACGGTTATTTTCCGATGCATCACTATACCAAACAGTCAAATTGACAACTGGGCAGGTGATTCTCAAGATGATGGAAGGACCAAGTGAAGCTCAAAAGAACGGTCAATTCCATTCCTGATTCCATTGGAGTTCTTTTCAATTACTATCACCAGGACCATAGCCTCGTTCAAGCAACTTTCACCCTTCTTCACCTTTGATTCACCTCCTCGCTTCATTCATATCGTATCCCTTAACATTTTTACCTTCTCAAATCATGTCTGAGACCAACAGCATTCGGCCATACGTAATGCCTGCCCTTCGAGACACCCCCTCATCGCAGCTTACTTTGCAGCGTCGACCACTCCCCTCGTCGGCGCCCAAGCGCACTGCAGCTCACCTGGATGAGGTAAGACATAGATCGTGACAAACACTATACAATGAAGCTGACTGATGTAGGAGGCAAACCAGGAAAGCCCCAGCACCCCACCCAAGAGAGCTCCCCGCAAAATTTCGCGGGGAAAGAAATCGGCCACAAAATCGAGGGTCAAGCGGGACGGCAATGAGAAGAATTCGTCGCCAAGCCCATCAATCTCGTCGCCGGCCGCTCCTACAGAGTATGCGGTAGCGACGCATGTTGCGATCATCCCCGGACACGGCTGCATCTACTATGCGGAGGATGGCTCTCCGGTTTTTGTGCCCAGCACAATGATGCCCATGCACCAGACCCCAGTTGCGCATGCCTGCCCCTGCCATCAGCTGCAGGCCACGAGCATTGCTCAAATGCAAGGCATACATATTCCCTCTATCGGGGCCCCTGCTCTCGGACACGTTGGAGGGCTAGGTAAGTTGGTCATCCATGGCTTTATGTTTCGAAACTAACATCGTCATTTATAGGTTGGAACGAAAATGCCTGGGGCTATATGCCAGGGCTTGACTTGGGGGATCTCACCCAGATGCAAGGAAACCCGAACTTCAACCACAATGGTTGAAGATGTTCATTAATTTAGGACAAGTTGGCAAATGACAATCTGGGAAAGTGATAAATGGTGTAAAAGCGACATTGGTTTCTGTTTCGGCATTTTATAGACATATTTTCTTTATTTTCTTAGACTACATGCTACTTTGGGTAATAGACTTCGGATCACTGGCACTGTGAGTCTCCATCAGCCACCAATCACTGCACCCATGACTGTACAAAGGGCGATGGATTTATAAAGTATCACAGATCTCAGTAGAATTTATATTCCAACTGTCGATGGTCCTGCAAGTCCCTTAAGTACACCCATCTAGATTCCCATTTCCTTCATCTGATCCTCAATCCTGTCTGTCCCACCCTCTTGTTCAGTTCTGGCCAAATTCTCATCAACGAGAACACCACAATACATGCCGAAAATATCCTTAGGTCCTCGATAAGGATCAAGCTTGTTGATAGCCAACTGAATACAATATAACTGTTTCTCCAATACTGTTGTCACCTCCCCCAATGGCTGCAACAAATTCCGCTCGTTCTCATGGCCATAGTAGAAACGATGTTCCATGTCAAACAAAAAGTACATGACACTTCTCAGATCGCCGAGAAGTTCATCAATCTCATTCTGTGATGGATATCTGTGGGCAGGCGACCTAGAAGTTTCAAGAACAACGGTCGTAAGGTCAAGGTAGCAGTTCAGAATTCGCGACTGAGCTTGGTGGACTTTCTGTACCTTGCCTAGAGTGTCGATTGCTGCGTCTCTGAATACACCTTTTTTTATCTTGCAAAGCAATTCCACAAATGTACTGTATGAAATGCTGATGAGTGGCATAACTCCTGGGGCGTTGGTAGCCATGTTGACGATGAGTTTCAGAATACGAGTAGTGTTTGTGACTAGAGAGGTGGTGGGTTTCAGCCTTAGCAAGGGAAATCTAGTGTTTAGGTACAGCTTTGGGGTGTAGTAGTAGGGCTTTATATCTGTGAGAAACCATTGCACATTCCTCCTCATGTCCTGATAACGGACCTGAACGTTGCACATTGCAGAGCTGGAGCTTGAACAAAACTTAACGAGACCAAACGCTAGCCTAGGAGGCTAGGACCGAGGTTGAACAATATCATCTTTTGGGTGTTTGGCGAAACATTGTAACAAAGAGCCTTTGCACTGTGAATTGTACATCGGGCTATAGTACAACTGATACGGCTTCCAACGAGTATGCAAAAAGCTTGAGCACACTGGAAGAGGAATTTCATGAATCTGAACAAGGCTCATTCGCAAACACGATTACCGACGAGTTTCATATCCAGGAGGCCCGGAGTCTCGAAGCATTGTCGAAGCTCCTTTGTAGCATTTTCGGAAACTTGTAATTAAATAGAACATTATCATAACTGCTATTTTGAGCGAGCAGGCCGGAGCTATCGGCTAATGATTTTCTGGGTTCCAAGGTCTTCCAACGATACCAAGTTTTTTGATTCAACCATAAGGCACGACAGTTCACAGTCGACCATCTTGAGAAATTCCACGGCAATAATGTGAGACATAGTATTATTAAGTCACAGTACTTTACATCGAACGCATTTACGGGTAGGCACATAATCTTTCACCACATGAGCAACAAAATAAGGTTGGCACATTCAGTCAAAGAGTGATAACAAGCATCGGTAGGTTCCTAATAAAATGATCTCTGGTCCTACTAACACGAGGGATGCCCAAGCCTTCCGTCAACCAAATAGCTCGACTGCCGGTATTTGTCAATATAACTTCTGATATACTCACCGCATCTCAGCCTTACCCGGATATAAATCGGTCCAAGTATTCTTGAGTTCATTGAACCTCCGGTTTGTTCTCCATCCTATGATGTGAAGTTGCGTCGTACTGATGAATACGGTGTACCAATGGGTTGTCGCGAACAACATCGTGAATGATGCTACAAGCGATCAGGTTCATGCCCATAGACGGCAAAAAGCATGTCACCCACTTCAAACATGACTTCAGTAGCCGGCTTGACCACAGCCATTAGCATTCGCTGTTGGTCTGGGCTATCCACCTGTTCATTCATCCCAGTCTTAATCGGTGAGTGTCGCGAGGTGGTCAACCAGTTCGCTGACTTCTTCCTCAGAAGCTGTGCGAGAAGCTGCTCGCACAGCTTTTATCTTTTCAGACATTAAGGCGATGAGCGTCATGGCCTGGTCCGACAAGTCTTTGAAAGTAGTGGTCATGGTGCTGGACATGGTTAGAATTCTGATTGGTTTGTTGAAGTGTTGTGTAGGGTTGCTACAAGATCGCAATACGTTGCGATTGAGAATTGGAGTGATAGTGGAGATTCATTATCGGGATGATGAGCCACAGCAGCTTCATTTATAATTATTCTGCTGCTATCACATGTGGATGATCAAATGCTGAGATCAGTTTCAGAAGCTCTTTATTCATCCTGAGTTCGTCAAGACTAATCCTGCTGTGTCATCAGAACAGAGAGTTACGTCTTGGATCCAAGTCTATTGAGTTGTTGATCGAGGAGAGCATTTATGCAAACAAAGAGAGTCACAAATGAACAGCGCCAAATTTAAACGTGTTATGTATTCCCACATTATAGTATCGGATATGGTTAAGACATTTTTCTACAGCGATCACAAAGGCTGAGATACACAGACATCATACCACACGGAATATTAAGGCAATAACCTAGGACTATCCACTCGTGGGTATCTTTCCAGGTTAAAGTCATTCTGAAGGGTTATCAAACTCATTAATTGAGATACAAGAGAGGCACAATTCGCAGCTAGCTTCAATCGGAACATTCTATTACATAGCAATAATACTCAAATTTAATATTAACTTTACAGTAAACTTTACGTTTATCAATCAATTTAAGTGGTTACTTATACTGAGCACTGTCAAGTCTGAGAAGCTACTCAAGAAAAGATAGCCGGACCTGAAGCTAACTCAATCCATAGGCCTCCAACTATACTCCGATTTGAGTCTGTCCTTTTACATTCTGTTAATCCGCTCTTCGAAGGGATTATGGCGTGCGGGCCCTTTGATACTCTGACAAAGTCGATCGGGATTGAGTCGTCAGCTGGCAATCTGTATGCAATCCACCGCAATCATAACCTCCTTTGCCTCTTGGCACACAGCTTGCAGGTCGCGCTTCTGGTCTACATAGTGCCAGTCTACTCATAGCTGTGCCAGTTCCGTGGCTTGGAAAACAAGGCAGAAAATATCACGGAGCTTGTCAATTTCCTTTTCCGTAGGTGTTCGGGGAGGCCCTTGTCGAAAAAGACTTAATATTTTTTTAAGTTAAAGATATTAAGTTAATATAAGCTTCAAGTTAATGACCAAAATTGAACACCGGAGGCCGTGCTCTTTGTGGCGTTTTACTCAGCGCC
This sequence comes from Fusarium succisae, assembly GCA_013186925.1. Classification (NCBI taxonomy): domain Eukaryota; kingdom Fungi; phylum Ascomycota; class Sordariomycetes; order Hypocreales; family Nectriaceae; genus Fusarium; species Fusarium succisae. The sequence goes on along the minus strand of JAAOAW010000163.1, from coordinate 80,766 downwards.
AATGACTTCCACGGCCCTAGCTTGTTCTTTTCAGACTGAGGGTTGAAGTCTGGAGAGCAGACTTCGACCACGTGACGCGCACTCTCGTCTATAGCCTTTCCCATCAATCAGCTGTCAATCCGCTTTGTGTAGGTATCTTGTAGAGCAGGTAGGTACTCAACGTCATTCATGCAATATTTTTCTGTTTGAGCATCCAAGGGGCGACGTGAGAAAATGTCGTCAGCCATGCGAGCTTTAACTGCCCGCTTGGTTTCGCTCCAGCTGGAAAGCTCCATGAATCCCAGCTTCAGATCCTTCTCGACCCAGATGTTAAGCCCACGAACGTAGGTTTTATCGCCAGATCGTGAGACATTCTCTAGGAGCTGTATATCTGTGACTCCGGCAAGATGGACTTTGTACTGAGCCCAGAGGGCACCGGCATCATTGCGTACATCCCAAAGGCACTTGGATATGAGAGGGTCCTCGAGCACAGCTTTGAGAGTCTTTCCAGTTGCGGTAGGCGTAGTGAAAGCAGAGCCACCAAGAGTCTGAATATCGATGAGCTTCGTGACTTTTGTAGGGTGTACGAGAATTGTTATGATAGTGATAGTTCCGTTGCGGCTGAGACTTTTGCCCTCGAGGTCGAGATATAGCGTAGCACTCGAAGGAATCGAGTCGATGAAGCTCTCCAGGTCTATGAGTGACGAGATTACATTTGTGGCTTGCGCAGATGAGACCATGTTGCCGATGATTGAGAATGTTGAGTTTGTTCGTTTTAATCAAATGTGGATTGCTTCTCTACACTATCCTCTCCAAAATAAAGGCGGAGATATGCTCTATTTATACACCATTTCAGGGGAAACCTCGGTGGTTTTAGAAAACATTCTTTCAGCCAAAACCTAGAGATGACCTTTTTGTGTTGTGATTGGGCGTACTTCAAGCTCGTGATTATATTAATAAGGCTTATATTCCGCAGCCATGAAGAGCAACCAGCAGTATTAATTGATAGTTAAAGCCTACGACGCTTCAACGAGACATAGCAGCCAACAAACTGAAGAAACCCAATTACCTTCAGCTTCTGCAAGATTATATGCGCGTAGCCTCGACAAAGATAAGTTTCCTAATTAAAAAGGGAAATAATATGCTTTTATGATAACTCAATTAATAACCTTATTTGTAGATCTTGCTGACGTGGCTACTAGCGAAGTCATACGTGAGTGCATGAAGGAACACAATTGAAGACACATTAGGTTCCCACGAAGAGGGGCACTCAGCAACATGATGTGTAATTTTGAGCACGGGAGCTTTGATGGAAGCCCATAGAAGGAATAGCGTCATCGCTTCAAGGTATTGGCTGCTGTAACTTTGTTCCGGGGAAGTCTTGGGTTAAAAGCCCGTATCAGGAAAGAAAATAAGAAGAGTCTTATTTTTTTTTAGATGGAGAGCTACTCTGGCTAGCAAGTCATTCCATGGTTAAAAAAGTGAATCTTGAATGACCATTTCAACTAACTTGCTGCGGTTGTAAAGTCTAATGGTCGCCCATTCTCGCAAGCATGTTCGATTGATGCAGTTGGATAGCACCTCAATGCTCAGAAGTCTATGCTCTCTTATCTTAAGATACCCAGATGCTGATTTTCCAGTGTGGCAAAGGATATTCAGAAGAGAGGAATTAAATACGTTAAGTTGTTTGCGGAACGTACGAGACGGCCAAGCTCAGGATCATATTAGTGTACGATAAGATGGGAAAGGTCCTTTCACGAAACCGGACGATACTGTTGTGCCGACGCTCCGGGCTTCAGCAAACTTGAACCTCCACCCACCAGTTGCTCTCACGCAACAACCATACCCTAGCATAAGTAGTACTTGTTCTTCATAACAAAGGAACGGGAGTTGATAGAAAGTAACCCTGTAAGTGCCCTGGCGTAGCATCACTTACCAGGATATGCCGATCACTTGTATCGAGACTAGCCGACTTGAGTGGGCAAAGAGATGTAAGCGAAGTTTGGTCGATGTGTCAAAAGCAAGGAAGACCTTGCATTCAGCATGCAGATCATGTCTGTAGTACAAGCTTGGGCAGCTCAAAATTAGTGAGGGAGGCACTGATAATGAGCCTGGGACTTGACCAAGAAGCCAGCAAGGCATATATTGGCATCATTTCCTACACCATGAAGTAGCGTCTGACTGATCAAACCATTTATCAGTTATTCATGTTCGCTTGTGGCAGAGTCTTTATGCAGTCAGAATGCAGCGGAGGGTTTTGAGACGGTTAGCCAAGATCATCAAAGCGCCGATCCCTGTCTAATTCGGAATCTGGTCAAATAAACGAAGACCCCAGCCCTAACTTGTTTGAGTAACTCGCACAGGCTGGGTGATGATTGGTTATAGAGTCAGCGAATGTGGATACAGTAGGAGTAACGCTCTGAAACTCCTCCACCGAAAGTGAACAGTTCACTCGCAACGCATCCCCCTCCTCGTGTCATCTCGGGCATTTGGCTCGCCTTCCCCATACCGTCACGCCACACTCTTTCGGTCCCGACAGGGTAAATGCGTGCGTGAGTGATGGAGCAGATGATAGCTCTCAAGCCTAAACCCAAGGCCTCTGCCTCTGCCGCTGCCTCATCTTCTTCTAGTGGTGGCGGTGTGCAACCCCCTCGCGGCGGCGACCCGTCAGCATCTCAGATCGTCTCGGTCCCGGCCAACAACAAGCCACGGGTGAGCAGAAAGCACAAAATGCCGCTAGGGCAGACCCGTTTCATGTCGTCGGTGGCTTACTTACATGTTTTATCTTTTGGTCGCCTTTAGATCCCGAATGCCAATGTGGCTGTCCTTGACATTGCAGATCGCTCGGGCCAAAATGCCGCTAATAAGAAGCCAAAGACCAAGTCTTTCAAGACACGTACTGGTTGTAAAGAGTGCAAGTTCGTGCAGACAGACAAGACAGACGTCTAAGCATAAAATTGTTGCTAATACATATCCTGCAGACGCCGCAAAGTGAAATGTGACGAGGGCAAACCAATCTGTAACCGGTGCAAGGCCGTCGGTCTAACATGTCATTTCCCGCTGAGCCAATCCGTCAGCTTCAACACCACAGCTACAGCTACAGCCGTGACAACAGCAGCACCCCAGCCCGACACACGCATCCTAGCCAAGCCAAACTACATCCTCTCGCTCTTCAAAGACCAGACGCAATATGACATGTTCTCCACTTTTCTCTGGTCCAACGAGCAGGGCACCACCCTCCCTCACAACACCTTGGCTACCATCACGCCTCAGCTGGCCCATGACGATGCCGCTGTCCGTGAGACGTGCTGTGCCATAGGCGGTGCCGTCAACGCCTTCACGCAGCCAACCATTGACTCTGCAGCTGCTGATAAGGCGCACCAGCTGTCTCTCCAGTACTATACACGTACTGTGCGTGCTGTGACGACTGCTACCTCTACACTCCGTGCGCTGCGTAGTGTTACTCACGTGGCTCTTGTTTTCCTTACCTACGATATCCTTCGTGGGGACATGCACGCTGCTGTTTTGCACCACGACCACGCTGCTCGTCTTTTTGAAGCTTATCTCGGTAAACGAAGTGCCCAGGAAGGTGTATCTTTATCAGATTTAGTGTTTGATGATTATGAAAATGCCCTGTTTGACATGATACAGCGATTGAGTACCTACCCGTGGGCCCTGAGACTGGGTATCACTGGGGACACGGATGAGTTCCTAGCCGCGAAGCGATGTCTGGGAAGACACAGGTACTCCATAGACAAAATGCCCTCTTCATTTCACGATTTGGATCAAGCTTTGAGATGGTGGGATGTCGCGCAGCACCACTTAGCTCACCATCTCTTTGACGACGATGAAGAGACGACCAAAGCAACGTGGGAGAGAGCTTTCTCGGTCCTTTCAAGCTGGCACAACGGTTTCGTGCTGCTATACCGCTACACGCAGCAGCGCAAAAATGAGGAGCCGCACAGTTACGTGACAGCCAGTGTCTTTGAAGCACTGTACCTGGAGTGTTTGTCGAGTCTCCACCTACAGCTCAACACGGATGCAAAGGTGTTACCCGACGCGAAGCCTGTGTACCGCGAGATCATCGCCACGACGCACCGTATCCTCGGCGAGCTAAAAGGGCCACAAGCAAACTTCCGCTTCATGGACAACAACGTGATGAAGCCGTTGTTTGTTGTTCTCTTCAAGTGCAGCGATCCTGAGATCAGAGAGGGCGTCAAACAAGTGCTGCAGCATGGTGTTGCCAAGTTTGGGAGTGCGTGCCTTGCTGGGATTGTATTGGGCATGATGCACATGAAGAGCGAGCACGTTCCGCAGATATTGAGGAACGTCGAGAGAGCGGTTGGATGGCATTTGACATCTGTTGGATGTGGACCTGGAGCGATTACGGCTAAAATTTCATAGATACTGACGAGAGCGTGATTTCATAGAATATACGATAGTCATGATAATGAGAATAAACACTTGGGTTGAATATCTGATGGTGTTGAGTACAGTGTAATTTCGGATCCTATTTTTAGTGCTGAGCGGACATGGGAGCGGTTTTCTTATCTTATCAGAACCGTTATCGTAGGCTCTCCTCCATGTGAAAAAAGGTACATCGTGCTTACTGTGGGTCTCTCAAAGAGGTACTTCTCTCCTGAAGAGAGAGCGGAGAGAATTTAGTGCATGCCCCTGCATAAGTGGAGAGTCGCACACAACTCGCCTTCGTGCAGGATTCCTTGATTTTGTGTGCTTGCTCAACTTTGTGCATTTGTGCAGACAGAGACCGAACAGCATTGCATTATTCGCAGTCAACACAAAACATAACACAACATTTGCTTGTATATAGGATAACAAAAGAGTGTAATTCGCTGTGATATCTATAATATAACTTTTCCCTACTCGACTCCAGCCAAAGTCTTCTTCGCAAACCCAATCCTCGTCTTTTCCGCATCAAACACCACAAAAGCCGCCTTCAACGCGATATCACCAAAGATATTGATATCGCCCGCACTCGACTGCAGTCCACCATAACAAGTCCCAACCTCTCTCTTCCCCTCCTTCTCCCCCGGAACAGGCCCCTCAAGCGGTGCGAAATTCATGTAAGAACCCGGGACCGTGATACCCGTCTCCCCCACGTAGAACGTAAAGTCGGGCGTTTTCGTGTCGCACGGGAAAACGTAGCCTGCCGCTGTTGCGTCGATTTTGGCACCGTCGATCTGAGAATAGTACGCCTTGTTGACTGCTTCGGGGAGGAATATGAGTGATGTCCCGGTGTCGGCGATGGCGGTGATGGGCGTCTTGGTAACATTGCTCTTCCCAACGGCATATCCCGTTGATGTGAATGTCCACATTCCCGTCGATGAATCAACAGTCGTATACGTAATATCCCCCTCATACGCTGTCTTGTTGATGACACCAAAAGTATATGTACCTGGTGCATCATGTTTCAAATCAGCGGCAAAGACCCCAGTGCCATGCTCCGTTTTCGCATTGTCAAAGAATGTCTTTTGTTTCTTCGGTGTAACCGTGTTGATAGAGCTGAAGCCCAGTCCTAAAAGGCCGTCCAAGTCTTGCTGCTGCGCAAAAGACTCGTGTACTTTGTCAGCGACTTGTACCGCCTGAGCCTCCACTGACAAGCCGCCGATGGAGACCGTATCTTTCACAACATGGCCCGAAGCGCCACTTCCATCACCGTACTCGATTGTCCACTTTGCACCGGCCATCTCCTCGCAAGACTTCGATTCGGAGGCATTGTATCGGTTGCTGCTACCGCCTGCAGTAGCTACTTTTGAACCATATACCCAAAGATCCGATGATCCTGTATCGAGATCCATCTGAAATGTCCTTGGAGGATTGCCAATTTGAACTGGCGTCAACCACTCGGCATTGTTCTCGATAGGTTTATTGGTGGCGGTGCCGGTACTATCTCGGCGAGCAAGGACTGAGCCTTCGAGGTATTCCGGAAGATCGATATGATATTTTCGATATATCTTGTCAAGAGCTACAATTCCATTGCGCTTATATGATGGATTTCGGACTTGTTGAACAGAATGTTCACTTGGTGGTGTAACAGTCGGAAGGCCAGCGACCAGTGTGAAAGATGCGAGCCCGCTCGTGAGTACTGAAGAGAACTTCATTATAAAGGAGAGTAGATACAACGAAAAAGAAGAAACAGTAAAGTGAACGTGCCGTACAGAAGGAATGGCTACAGCGAAGCGTACATCAGAAACAAAGAACGTTTCGATCCGGGGAAGAATAAAAACTCATATACTCCCGCAGTCCCAACAGATCGGAACTCGACTCGGGATGAAACTGCAAAACTTGGCTTTTTGTTAGTCTCACAGAACGCGTCAACCGGCACAAGGCCCCACGAAACGGACGAGTTTTGGAACGATCATATTGGATACCGGGTTGAAGCGTGGGGCGATCAACGGCAGGAGAGAATGTCTGTGGCGTTTAACATGGTGGGTTGGCTATGAATCGTGTTGTGGGTTGGTTGTTCGTACGTCAGCTTGAGGGTGGAGGTTGACACGCGGCTAGTCAGGGCGAGGTGTTTCATGAGGTGATACACGGGAGCTTCCGCCAAAACAGGCACGACAGGTATTATTTATCGATGTTATTTGAAGGGAGATATTAAGACCTTTGGGATATAGCTGTTGGATATTCGCGCGGGAGATGAATGAGTAGATCGAATGCAACGTTGAAAGACGTTGATCTACGATAGGATCCAGCGGGATCCTCCCTGTAAAAATGTTTCAACTCCACCGAAAACGCTTTTGACGTGCCCTGCATTAGCGGACTGGTTAGTCAGTCAGTTAGTGCGTGGACTGGAGAGCCGATCTACGACAATCGCCACATCCCGACCTGGAGCGAGCCAGGGTTACGAAGTCAATCACAATGGGCTGGTCCAAATATTCCGAGGAGAACAAGGAGGTTAAAAACTGCTCATGATGCTGTCCACCGAGTCCTCTTGCTCTTCACAACACGATGTAGCAGTTCCTTATATGAGAAAGTTGAGATAATGTTCGATTACTTAGCTGCTTAGTACGTCACAATCGTGGCTACCTGAGGCATTACCAAGCCATGATTGGTGAAAGAAATTTCACGTGAGGGCTCTCCAAACCCCGCCCTTTCGTCATCATGAACGTGCTATACTCTCTACAGCCCTTGGTTGCACTGGCAAACCTACCAACTCACTGTCGAACATGCCTCGCAGTCTGTTGCCAGGCCCGGCCCCTGAACATATCCATGTTTTAAGCCAGAATCCACCACTGGTCCCCAACCTAGGAAGACGCCGTAAAGCCATCACTTTAGCCTGCGAACCATGTCGGCAGCGCAAGTCTCGAGTGCGCAGTTTCATGTTGTCCTAGTGTGCGAAACAATGAGTTAACAAGGTTTTATTCTAGTGCGACGGCGCCAAGCCTAGGTGCTTACAGTGCAAGAGGCGAAGGACAGAGTGCCACTACCGTCCTACTCTTGAAGAGCAGGGAGCGTACCAAGAACTATTCCGTATTCTAGCGACAAAGCCAATGCATGAAGGCACTGATATCCTGAGAAGAATCCAGAGCGGCCATGATGTTGAGTCGACTTCGTGTCTACTCACAACTCGGCTTCGCCTCGTTGTTTACTACTTGTTCATTTACATTCACATTCACATTTACTTAGATAATTACGATTAAAATTAATTGACTACTTGTTCGCCCTACTCATTCACTCGCTCACTCTACTGTCTACTGTTGTGTTTTAGTTCGCTCGTCCTCTCGCTGGCTCACAACTTAAGAAATGACGCTATTCCCAACCCTTATTTGGGTTAGGGTGTTCTACTACATTACACTCCTCCGGTAAGCCGACCCTAGTCTCTCTAGGATCAAATTCGGCAATTCTAAGTCGCACTGCTCCTTTAATGATGCAACACCTATTGTGTTGATGGACTCGTACACCTCGTCTACTGTGTGCCACCGCGGGTTCTTCCCGCATTTAACCTCGATCCTCTCGTCTAGTGTTGACAAATCAACGGTCAACAAGTCATCGTCGGTTCCCTCCTCATCTATTTTCTGCCGAAAATAACTAACTAAATAAAGACGTGTTGCCATCAACACTGTTTGGTAACAATACCAAAGTCTCCTTCCGTCGACATTCCACCATCGTGGCGGTATACCCGAACCTAGTTCGTAGTCTACCCTGTCGGGTAAGAAGTTCACCTTGTTCACGTCCAGCTCCTGCTGGTATTGGATCTGGCGATCAAAGAGGTAAATCATGTGGTCCCTCATCCTTTCGGGCTCCACATACACCCTCCTTTCGTCGGGTTTGAATACATGGTCTCCACTCCGTTCCGACTCACCTGGTGGTGACTGACTCATTCTTCGTCTTCAAAGAAGCACTCACTCTCGTTCGTCTATCTACCGTCCACTTTTCTCAAAGTGGGTTCGCTCTCACTCACCTACCTGCTTCCTTATCGGAAGGCTCCTCTCGTCGCGATAACCTCACTCACTTGTTCGTGACCAACTAGCGTTGGAATGGACTCCCTCTGGTCGCCTACACCTGGTCGCTCTCGCTCCCAGTCCCCGTTTGGGTGTAGTAAAATGACTGTGCGTGAACCCGTTCACTTATTTCTAACGAAATGTAAACCTACTCACCTCTTCGTAGTTGACTCTCGTCAAGTAAATATCGATTGTAGTCACAATCCCTCACTCCGTTGCGGATGATGAAAAGGGAAAACTCACTCGTTCGTTTTGCTTCGCCGGCGGCAGGACTCCGTCCTTAAGTAGTGCTCGCCCCCTCGCACTCTTGGGTCTTGGCGTGACCAGACCGTGAACGATCTGTCCACCCTCTATCCTTGACCACATTCAGCGTGCAGATCTTCTTAAACAGGCACATGTAGTGCCGGATCACTATTACCAGTATGAGTTTCCTTACCGCAAAGAAATGCCTAGCTTCTTGATCCAAGAAGGGAATCAGTACCTTGATTCATGGCTGTATAAGTACTCATTGGGCGAGGCGAGGATACAAGATGGTGACAATCCACCGACAGAGCATCCCATAATTTACGAGGCTCCGTATCATACAGCCGAGATGGTCGATCCTCTTCTAGACGAAGTCGACGCACAGAAATGGATGTGCATCATCGATGATAACAAGTTATTACGGAAGCTACTAGAGACGTATTTCATGACCGAATACACTTTCTATCCAGCCTTCCAAAAGAACTATTTTCTGGAGGACATGGCATCAGGTCGAGGCAAATACTGCTCCTCTCTTCTAGTCCATGCAGTCCTTGCATCTGCTTGCGTGGGTAAGACCCCGTAGTTTATCAGAACATCTAATCTAAGTCATGTCTCCAGCACGGCTACTCCAAGATGAGTCATCGCTCTCAGTTCTGGAACCCCCGGACTCTTGGATATCAATTCCTTGCAGAGGCACGCCGACTATGGGAGATGGAGATTGGTAATGCTCGACTTACGACCATTCAGGCTGCCATTGTCCTATCGATTGTGCATGATGCCAATGGCAGTGACGAGGTGGGGAGATCTTATCTGACCCAGGCCGTTGCGGCTGCGCATGCAATACATCTATTCTCTACGCCAACCGCGAATAGTGACGATGTTGAGTATAATGCCAGAGCCTTCACAGCATGGGCATTATTCGGACTACAGGCGTAAGTCCCGCGTCCTCACCTCATGACGAAGCTGACAGATGGAAGCGTCCATAGCTTCCACGTGTTCAAAGCACCACTACTCTCTATGCCTCCCAGTATACAACTATCTTCGCAAGATGACTGCTATGGCGACTTCGGGCTTCGTTACCCATCAGCGAAAGGACCTGTATCCGTCAACTATGCCCATACCTTTCGGACATTTTCCGAGTTCCGACTTATCATGAACGATGTTGCTGGTGTGTTTTTCTCGGGTTTCGAGAACACCCCAGATACTATCGTGGATAAAATTAAGGGTTTCTGTATCCGCCTTGACTGTTGGTATCGAAATCTTCCGCCAGGTCTCAAAGCATCAGAAATCTCTTTTCCATGGCAGCTCAAGCTTCAGTAAGTTTGTCTAGCCATTCGTTCCTTAGACTATGCTAATTTTCTTCAGTATGCATTACTACAACTTGACTGTATATCTACTAGAAACACTACGCATGACAACTGCACCCGCGCTAGTTGACGACAGCGTCAACAAGGTTTTGAGCGACGCCAAGATAAAAATGGAAACTTTGCTACGCTTATACTATCAGCGGCACGGATTCGAGTCTTATGACATATTCATCATAATCCTGCTGGCCTTTATAGGTTTCATGCATGCTAAAACCTTGGAGAATTCTGAGACGACAGATCTAGAAAGCCGAATATCGTCGGTTGTCCTTGTTGTCAAAGGTCTTCGAGATCAAAGCATCAACTGCTATCTGGCCAAAGTAGTCTTCCGTCTACTGAAAGGTAGTATTGGAAGCGAGGATGACTCTCGGCTTAAAGAGGTGGGCATCGTGGAGGAAGGGGGGGAGGAAGAGAAAGCAATGGAGCAGCAGGTGAATTCATCCTGGCCCATTGACCTGGAGTGGATTGAGGTTGATCCGGAGAAAAATAGATTAGACAATGTCATCAGGAAGACAAAACAGCTAGAATTCTGAAGATCCACTTCTAATAGAATCATCTTATGCTTAAGGCTCAGTTGAGTTGATAAGCAGTTGTCTAGCAAATTCGCCGGAGAGCATCGAGATGATCTTACTGAGAAGTCGAGGGCTCAGAGGTAAATTCAACGGCAGATCTGTGAGACTTCCGCTAGAGACATGGAAAGATTCGTGATCTCGTTAATACATGCATTACGGCCTTGGCCATATCCCAAGATCTAGTTCAGTGTCATCTTTGCCAGATGTCTTCAATTGCCGATGTCAGGTCATCCCTCCTAGCTAGGTATCCGCTGGCTTCAGGCGCTTTGTCCACAAAAGATGGTCGTGGTGAGTAGCCAGCATCCGAATAAAAAATAAACGTAGTTCCGTTCACCTATCTCTAAAAGACGGATTAGATACTAAAGCCGAAACTCTATCGGAACAAATCCCATCTTAACCTTATAAAACCCGTTAATATCTACAGGGCAACACGAGCTGCCTTTCCAAGTAATTCACCCTAGCCTAAGGTAGGCTCGGTTCACCACCCGGACCCTCACCATCTCCACAACAAAGGGGTCAAAGCATTAGCACGGCGTTTTAAGATGGTAATTACAATCGCTGCTATTGGCTCATCTCCGGACCTGCATCTTTCGTCCGAGTCGCGCGGCGATTTTGCACCAATCTCACGACTCCAAAGCCACGGCTTCGTCCTGTTTCTGCAAGTCGTCCGTGAGCCTCGGCATTGACCGCGATAAATTGGAGGGCTAAAATAGAATGTGAAAGATGATCGTCACTCAGGGGAAGATTTTGATAAAATCTCGTCAGGAGACTGTTCTTGCTTGTGCTTTTGGTTCCGTATCCTTTGAGCTTTGTTGGAAGAAATCACGATGCTTTTTAACGTTGCCTTCTTTTACTCTGCAGCTCTGGCTGTTAGCGCCAGTAATGAGTGGCGAGCACCTACAGCGTCTGATCGTAAGTTGCATCGTATCGTCAATCATGAATTTTAGCTAACAATTACAGGCCGAAGCCCTTGTCCCATGGTGAATGCTGTCGCCAATCACGGATATCTCCCTCGCGACGGCCTTCATATCTCGCTTGAAGATCTCATCGTCGCCTTCACCGACGCCATCAACCTCGACCCAGCTGCAACAACCCTCGTTGGCCAGAAGGCGCTTACCACTGGAAACAATGGTACCTTCAACCTCGACGACTTGAACAAGCATGGAGGTGCGTACCCTCCATAGATCACGACCACGCCACAAGCTAATTAAACTAGTCATTGAGCACGATGGCAGTCTGAGCCGCGCCGACATCTTCTTCGGCGATAACCACAACTTCAACGAGACCATCTGGGAATCGACAGCCTCTCACTTCACCGAGGAAACCATCTCCATCGCGACCGCCGCCAAGGCTCGCAAGGAGCGCCTCAAGGCCGCTGAAGCTGCCAACCCCGAGTTCTCGCTGCCCGCCGATCTTCAGCAGTTCAGCTTCATTGAGACTGCGCTTTACCTATCTGTCTTTGGAAACTTGAACGATGGAAATGCCAAGACTGAGTGGGTTAAGACATTGTTCCGTAAGTAAACCCGTTGAGCAGATCGTACGTAATGATGCTGACGTTGTGCAGAGGAGGAACGCTTGCCTTTTGAGGAGGGATTCGAGAGATCTGACGACGTGATCACTGCTGCTGGTATCCTTGGTCTTGTTGCCAAGGTCGCTGTTGCTAGCATCTAAAACGATGCAGCATGGTTAGATATTGATAGCAAATCACTGAGTATGTCAGCTACCTCTGGCGTGTCCCTTTCCTTTGTATTGTCGTGGCCAAAGAATGGCCTGCATTTAGCTTATGACAAGATTTTTGATGAGAAGATACTCGATTTAATGATAATCTCATGTTATTGTCACACAGCGACTCCTTGTTCAATCAGAGTGACCAGAAAACGCCATAACGCTCAACTATGCAGCTGACGAGTTGCATTTTCATGTAAGCCCTAGCAAACCTCGCAGATTAGATCGGCACACGAGGTGGTAGAAATGTTGAAATCTGTTCTCATCAAAATTCGTACGTCAATCAAAAAAACCCTTTCCATTATTTCTCTTTGAGACAAGCTCGCTCAAGTGCACAATCGCAATGCCCTCAATCACTGCCGTAACGATCTTCATCTTCGGCCTCAGCGCCTTCAATCACGGCGTCAGCAATCTCATCTCCCCTCGCAAAGCTCTCGCCGCAAAGCAACTCCAAGACTCAGCCCTCCCCGCACTCAACGGTTTTTCAGTCGCCATCATCGGAATCGGCATTTACTACATGCTGGCTGCTTATCAAGAGAACCGCGGCTTTTTTGCTCTCACCCTGGCACGATTTATTTCAGCCAGGATCTTTTGGCTGCAGGGACCTGCTTGGAGAGTAATTGCCACTTGGGAGGCATTTTCAGCTGCACTTACGGCCGTGGCTCTTACTTATGAGGGATACTATGGGAGGTATGCATAATGTCCGAATAAAACGGATGGGTCCTGAGTATGGACAGTTTGGGTTCAGGGCCGAAGGAAAGTTTAGCCTCTGAGAGGTTTCACGGAGCCAAACAGGTCCAAGTACGCACAAATCTTAATGAATAAGCCTTGAAAAGTTAATTTCTTCGCCGTGTGACTCTACCTAACTCATAGCTATATAAGGGCTGCTTCCTACAGAAAGAACGTGCCAACCTGTTCACACAGACAAGAGGCACTGCTTACAGTCCCCGGCGAAAGTTTAATACACCCGACAGTCTGGTTTTACCCTGCCCGAGACCAAAGCAAGTTTCAAGCATGCAGTTGCAAGATATCCCCTTAGAACTACGCCAGGCCATATTCGAGCTTGTGCTCAGAGCTCCTGCGACACCATCAACTCCCTCAGAGAGCCAACATGGTCGAGCTCAGCTTCGTCACTGTCTTCGAGATGTGCGATGGGGATGGAGACCTAGAGGTGTTTGGCAACTGGCGCCCATGAACAAATCGCTTAGCTTGCTTCTGGTCAGCAAACAGTTCTACGCCGAGGTTCAGGATATTTTCAGGCGTCTTCCAAACAGCTATCACGTCGACATCATGTTCGTAAAGAACTATGGGTTCTGGCCCACATGGGATATCATAAAGCGACCAACATCACGATACATCGACAAGATAACATCGACAATCCGCATCTTTGAGCCGACCGACGACCTTGACAATCGCTTCAAAGACAGCTTGTGCTTCCAAGGTGGCGACGGAGGAGCCGAGAGCGCCGCTTGGGCACTTTACGAACTGCTCGTAAGCTTGATTCAACATGGACCTGGATACGTCGGTGACCCGAATGACCAGGGCTTCGTTATCAACGAAATCGAGGTGAATATCGTCTCTCCAACAGACGGCGCAGCTCACACAAGACTCGCTTGCCGGGACAATGAAAGCCCGCGGTGGCTTCGCTGGTGTGGCATCGAATATGGAAGCGAGCCGGTACCCGAGAAACGACTCGCAAACTACATGACTGGCTTTTTGGACATTGTGTTCAGGGCTCACTCTGATGTCAGGCCATACGGTCAAGAATTGTACGAACACATCTTAGAAAGTATCACCTTTCAGCTCAACGGACAGGAATGGGAGAAGAGGCGAATAGACGAGTATCTAGAGAAATGCCATCCCTCGACATGGCCGCATGACTATAGAAATGGTTGGTGTCGCAAGACTTTGAGGACAAGGCAATGGTTGAGGATGATTCATAGGAGGCGAGAGAAGGTGAGGAAAGGTCTGGAGGTGCATGATAAGCAACCAAAATAAGCTTCATTTTTCGCGGGGGATTGAGAATTGAACTGTTCCAGAATCTGACAACTGTTATCGATGGAGGATATGCGAATAGGCGCCTGACAATATAGAAATGCTCGGGGTAGCAGCAAGCCTTATTCGGGTCGAACCCTGGAAATATAGAGCGTACCGAGCCTTTTCCAAGATGTAGTTAGATAAAAGATGTTGTTAATTGACGTTCCACTGCGGAGATCTTTACCCGATCAGTTTCGGACTTAACGGCTGAGGGAGTCATCATCAGAGTAACGGCATGACGTACTCGACCCGATATTTATACATATAAACAGACAGAAGACTACCATCTGACAACAGCTTGAAGAAGAAACATCTCAACCTCACAAAATGGCACCTTCAGGTCTTGCAATCATCATCGGAGCTGGTCCGACAAGCGGTCGTGGCATTGCTCGGGTTCTCGCTGGTAAAGACGGCGGCAACCTCGCCGTCGCCCTCTTGGCCCGCAACGCGGACAACCTCAACAGTCTGCGTGACTCACTCCGCAAAGAAACCAACGGCGTTCTCCACTCTTTCCCTACAGACACTCAGCCGGAGAACCTACGTAAAGCGTTCAAAGACATCGCCAATCATCCCGACTTCAAAGATCTCAAGCTCAAGCTGGGAATTTATCACGTCAAGCACGCCAGCAAGAAGCCTTTCCTCGAAGAAACTCCCGAGGAATTTAATGAAAGCATGCAGGTGTATACAACCGGGGCAGTAGTCTTTGCCCAAGAAGCTCTCAAGCTTATGTATGAGCAAAACGGCGGCCAGACCCTTCTTGCCGATACCAACGGTGCCAAGAAGGGCACTATTATCTTCACTGGCACACTGGGAGCTATGCGTACAAATACTGGCTACGCCGCATACGGAGCGACTCGCGCCTCTGCTAGAATGGTCGCGCAGGCTATCGCGAAGGAGCATAGCAAGTTTGGCGTTCAGTGCGTGCATGCCATCGCGAATGGAAGGATCACGGATGAGGATACTGAAGAAACGAGGACGGGGAAGCACATGAGGGCTGAGGATGTTGGAAAGACGTATCTGTGGCTTTCGCAGCAGCCTAGTTCGCTCTGGGTTCATGAGTTGGACTTGAGGCCGGCTCAAGAGTCGTTTTAGAATATCGAAGTTGATAAAATATGTAGAAATGATGACAATTTCAGTCAGTGTATACGCTGAGCGGAAGTACGTCGGTCGCCGATTTGTGAAGGGAGGATTTGTGAAAGTTAGCCATCGTTAGAAAGGTCCAGCAATGGCCTTGTCGCAAAATATCATATGCAGTCAGATCATGTTGATAGGGAAGCGTTATCTAGCAATTCTGTAGTCTCCCTGTTGCTCTTAGACGGCGCTGTCGACGGATACATGATTAGAGAATGTATCCATATGTATCACATCCTGGAGGCACGAATACATTTCTGGAACCTGTTTTGTTCCATGCGAGGGTCTTTATGAGAAACCACCATTGCTGAGGAACACTAATACATCTCCAATCCACCACTAGCAGACAATGCCTGTCCCGTAATCCATCTACTCTCCTCCGAAGCCAGCCAAGCAACAATCTGCGCAACATCATCAACCTCACCCAACCGATTCCCTGCTGCTGTCTGCTTCTTCTGCATCTCAATGATCTCTTTCGGAATATTGTCCAATAAATCACTTTGAACAGGTCCAGGGTTGACCGCATTGACCGTATGGCCCTCCTCGCCCAACTCAGCTGCCCATGAGCGCGTAAGCCCTTCGAGTGCAGCTTTGGAAGCACAGTACAGAGAGAGGTTCTCAAAGCCGCAGCGGGCACCTACGGACGATATGTTGATGATACGACCACCGCCTGATGAAGGAAGATAGGGCTTCACTGCTTGGAGGAGGAGGAGAGGAGCGCGGACGTTGAGGTAGAAGATCGAGTCAAAATCGGATGTTGTGATCTCGGCATGAGATTTGACTACTTCCATGCCTGCGTTATTGACAAGAATATCAATGTGAGGGCCAAATGCTGCGACTGCTTGACGAACGATCTTAGCGGGAGATGACTCGTCCTTGAGATCTGCTTTGACACCAATGCACTTTGATACTGGATCGAGTGATGCGATTCTGTCGGACAACTCCTTCACTAGCTTTTCACTGTTTGGAGAAGTGTATGTCGCGACGACCTGTCATGCTCAGCAATGCTCTTTGACGATATTCGGTATATTTCCCACCTTTGCACCTCTTTTTGCAAGCTCGTAAGCAAACCCAGCTCCAAGGCCCCGAGACGCGCCTGTGACAAGAGCGACTTTGCCCTTGAGGGTTTGGAAATTTCGTTGGCTCTCCATGGCTCTGAATTGAACGAGATGTTAACGAGAAATTATCTAGTCAGCAATTGCGACTCCATTTCGAGGCTCATTTATACGTGTTTGACTGGAGTCTTGGACCTTGGTGCTTGCTGAACGCCGATGGCAACGGAGAAGTGATGTAAGTGGGCTTCGGCGATAACTTCAATGTCAACCATGATTGGCCGGTTCGTAGGGGCGACATTTCGGCGTTAAGACAAACAACAATCAATGTTCTTTTCCTATAACCGATGCGTATATCATCTGACATTGAAAGGATCTTATTTGCCTGCGTCTCAGGGATATTTCTATGCAAATCAGAAGAATAGAAGAGGGACGACGAGCATATCGATGCAGAGTATACACTGGCACTTCCTACCGTCCAACCTCATACAACAGCTTTTCAATACTTAATGTTTAACGATTTGGAGAGACAATTAAATAGTGACAGTTAGCTGCTGGTTTTAGAGTTCAAGTTTCACACAGTCCGAGTAAGGCTAGGCCTCTACTGGGAACATATGAACTTACAGCCCAAATAATTGAGGCGGAGAACGATTTTGATTCAGTATAGCCACACGATGGCATTGATATTAATCCAGCTATGGGATCTGAAGTAATCCAGTTACAAATTTTACCCCCCTCAAATGCCCCATATACCTGCGTCTCCTTTATCGCTTGTAGATCTTGAGCTCAAAGTATCGCAAGACAGGGAAGATAATGATAGCGAATCCGCAACCCAGCCACATTCCCAAATCCGCGTTGGAAGCAGCTTTGGAAACGGGACCGATGTACCAAACCTGGGACATACCGACAATAGCACCAACCCAACCGATGATGAAGCTTGCAAGAGCAGCAAGACCAACGGGAAGATAGTTCTTATCCTCCCAGGCAGCCCAGTCAAATCCCTGGCGACCTCGGAAGAACCAATGCTCCTCCATGACGATACAGATCATGAGCATGACCCAGTATCCCATCAGACTGACAAAGTTCTGGAAGACGACAAACAAGCTTTCACGACCAGCCATAGCGAGGACGAGAGTGATGACAGACATGACAGTTGACCAAGCCCATCGTGGAACGGCCTTGGTATAGCGACCAAGGACCTGGCATCCAAGAGAGGCAGAGTACAAGGATGGCGTGCTGTTGGCAATGACACCAAGGGCGATGACAACAGAGCAGAATTTACCAAAGCCACGAAGAGGGCTATAAGCCTCGACGATGAGAGCACCAGTGCTAATGGCATTGGCATCAGACCAAGCCTTGTTATCGACAATGCCAGTAGCAAGACCAATAGCAATGAGGTACACAAGGGTGAATGACACTGTCAGTCCAGTGACAGTGAGCAAGAAGACCTTGAGACGGGAAGTGCGCTCCGGGTAGTAGACATAGAAGTCAGAAGCAGCAGCAGCCCAGGAATTGGGGACGTAGAAGCAGAGGGAGAAGAACGACAACCGACTGGCAGCGAGGACACTGCCAGAGACAGTAGGCTTAGCGGCGGCATTGAAATTGGGCCCAGCGACGCCGATAAGAACAGCAAGGACGACGACCTGAGCGATCCAAGCGTATCTGTGCCGCGTCAGTACATGTGTATGCATAAGAGATGAATGGGGACGTACCGTTCATACGTATGGAAGATCCTCATGCCAAAGACGGCAACGATCCATGAGACGATAGCGACGACAATGACGCCAACCAAGATGGTCATGGTGCCGCCACTGACGGCTGATAAGACCTGTCCACCGATGATGCAATCAATGGTGGCATATCCAACCATGAGAACGATGTTGAGGAATGTCGGAAGCTTGGATGGCCAGTAGCCCATGAAGAATCGCAGAACAACCTGGTGTCGCACATGTCAGTCAACACCATCACCGATGAAACAGTTCCACTCACCATGGTACGATTGCCGCTCTGAGGTCCCCAAGTCGCCATGTACGCTGTCGAACAAGCACCCAGAATTGTTCCAAAGACAGCAAGCAACGCACTATCGAGAAAGCCCAACCCAAAGACCATAGGTCCAAACAGACCTGTCGCCAGGTTGTTCAGGGACAGATTGGCACTGAACCATAGCACCGCGACCTGCAAGTCAGCAGCACTAGAAGGTTCTTGACGCTCCTCTGGAAGAACACGCTCGATGCCTCGGGCCTCAAGCCCAGCGAGGCCTTCGATACGATTATTCAGCTTCTGGAAGGAGGAGAGGGAGATGCTAGGGGGGTTAGAGCTTTCATCACCCGTAGGTGATGAGCTCACGGTCGCTGACTTCTCATGCGTGGCTTCCGTCGTGTGTGTTGGGAGAGACATTATGAGGTCAATGGCCGCAATGTGGAAATTAAACAGGAGGGAAGAAAAAAGAAATGTATGTATGCACGGCACACACAGAGTCCGTGTGGTAAAGAGGTTGCGTTGCAGGAGTTGAAAAAGGAAATGCAAACAGAGTTTGTTTTTGTCTTGCAGATACTGAACCCTTGTAAGCTGTCTCGGTTGCAGCGAACGGATGCGAGTGGGAGGCGGAATGTTACCGACCTCTCATTGACGGTAAAAAGCTCATGCATGCATGGTAGCTTGACTGGTCCATGGTATTGGAGTTTATTGTGGCTTGAAGCTGATAACCAGGGTTCTTAGGTCTAGGTCCGCTAGTCCATGTAGTTAATTTAGCAATGAAACCATCCCCCGTGTGCGCTAACAGGAATGGGTTTAGAGGGGAGGTAAGGATCGGTTGGAGCGGAACCGTGATGGCTACGCCGCGGAGCGGGAGGGAAGGGAAGGGAGGGGAAGGGGTCTTGAATCTCCATTACGGGCACTAGAAGATGTGCCGGTTTTATTCTGGGCGATAAATCACTTGGCCGTGAGGGAATAAACATGTTCATAACAAAAGCAAAGTCATTGGAAATATTCATGCTAGTCTATGTAATACACAATTGGTGAAATGGTCTATGTCTGCTTCGAGCTAACCTCCACGCTCGTAACCACTGTAATCTGCCCACTGCGAGCCCTCTCATGCTGCTGCGTCCCACTACTAATCTTCGCTTCAGCGCGGTACGGCCGCTGCAGCAGATCCGGTGTATGCTGGTCCACCAGCTCAATCTGGCTCCCCTGCTCGGGCGACACGTCTGTTCGCACGCCATCCTCGTCCTCCAACTTGGCCCAGATTGAAGGTTTGCTTGACAGCGGGTGAAGGCCCTGAGTTCTCCGTCGCGCTGAACCTTCGGGGTATGAACCGTTGCGGTAGGGAGTGTTGGGGTATGAGGAGGGGTCCGTGGAATCGCCCTTGGAGCCGAGGGCGAGACGTAGTACAGGCCAGCAGAGAGGTAGGTTTCCGACCCAGAGGGCGACGCCGCCTTCTGCGACGTACCAGTAGAGAAAGACGTAGGAGTTTGGGTTGCTGAAGTTGTAGTAACGATTGAGGACAGCGGCGAGGATCTGCACAATTAGCGCATGTCAAGAGGGGTTGGAGAAGAAGCTTACGTTGAACAAACCGAGTCCAAAAACACAGCACAAACCAATCTTTCGCTTCTTGGGAAGACTGATGTTGATGACAATCGGGATCGGTAATAGGATCAACATGATGTCGCTGGCGATATTGCAAGCCGTCGCAAAGATCATATGGTTGTAATACGTCGCACATTGCACTGTCGTCATTAGCTCAATCCCTCCCCAGCTCTCAATCGTAGACTCACTCTTCTTGGGATTCACTGGAACAGACCAATACTCTGGCGTAGGAGAACACCAAAAGAACACAAACATAAAGGTAACGACGATGTACGTCACCGCGCAAAACGCAGAGACGAATCGCACCGCCCATTTCTGTCTTATCGATGTGCCCTGCGTCAATCTTACGTACAAAAATAACAGACACGCTTTGATGGTCCATGTACAAGTGAGGGCGAATATCTCGAGGACAAAGGTCATTTTACTGCCGATAATGGCTTGTTGTCGTCCCTGGGGGGTGAGCTTCGCGGCGACATCGGCGGGCATGTAATTGCTTCCATTCTTGGCGACTTCGTTGATCGAGACGACGACTCCTGTAAAGTTGATCTACGGCCCGAGTATCAGTAACGGCGCATTGGTGGGTTTGACGGGTGAAACGAACGAGGGCAAAGACCATGAGATAATCTTCAATGGCGAGACGACTCCATTTTCTAAGTTTCATGCGTCGTGATATCCTGCAGGAACCAACATGTCAGTAAAAACCGCCTCAAAAGCCACGCATTGTGATGGATGGATGGCTGGCTTACAGTCGACACACAACGACAAAGAGACCCAACACCCATAGAACCCAAGACTCAACCAACAGCTTGTGCAGAAAATCCATAGCGAAAAATAAAATGAAGGAATGAAGGAGTGACGAACGCCGCAGTTGGCTGCTCCGGAAAGATGAACCTAAATGTCCTCCCAAGATTGAAGATTCATATCACCCCTGAATCCTGTCCTGTCCTGTCAAACGATAAACTTTTATCGCTGGTGCGGTAAAATGGCACGGCGAGCATGGTGGTGAACCCAAAATTACAGGAATAATCTCAGCTTGACACGAGGAGGGCAGGGGGCAGAATGCAGTCTGCATGGCTAGTCGTTTCCCCTGCATTTTTCCTGTTTTTTCTTCTATGCACTCATACTGGGATCAAGACGTTGGCTGGAGAGTTGCGCTTAAATCGGCACGTCAGAAAAGCATGGATTTGGAAGTCGGTTACTGGAGACGATCGAAGTGATAGGCAGTAGTTAATCGGAATAACGTGTCGATTGACAGTGACGATCTTGATCTCGGCCTGTACAGATTCCACCAACAGCCTCAAAAGCCACGAACAAAGACCAACAACCCGTTAATCACACCTCCGTTTCGTCGTGTACAGTAGCTCCGTACGGATAGCTCTCCCACTACCCGTTAATCAATCCCAAGCTAGACGCGGCAGATAAAGAAAAAACGACCACCGGAAGTGGCTTGCACCTAATACTCAAAACACCCAATATTGCAAAGGAACGCACCGCTCGATAAGGTAAGTATGGTCCGAGACAATGGGCTCCCACAAACGGCGCAGCCACGCTCGCCGCGGAAAGAAAAGAAACAGAGACAGTCGAAACTCTCTGTCTTGGCAGATCCAATTACCGTCCAAATCCTCCAGGATCCGGCGCCCGGCCCGCCTCCGACCCCTGCGCGGGCCGTGGGGGGTGATCCCGGCTGGGCGAAAGCTTAGAGTTTTCTTGTCATACGATGGTGGGCAAGCTAAAAGCCAATCTGCCCCGTTTTCACTAACGTAGCGGAGATCTAGAAGGGGACCATTCTGGAATTGGGGGGATGTTTAATGCTTGGGCGCGCGGCAGTTGAGTTGGTGATGGATAACTGTTACGTTGGGGGTTCAAAGTATGTCGGATTGCGTGATTCTTTGGGTTAGTACTTCGCAGCTAGTAAATCGAAGGACATTCTTCTAATTAATATTGCTCGTGTAATGATCGTGGCTCGTGGATTGGATCCTGGTGTTTTCTTACAGGAGCCAATCATTTACGTATCCAAAGAGGAAGCTAGTTAACACCAGCAGAATATTCCATCGGGAGACTCGTAACTGCAGATAACGCCTCATGAACCTGGTAGGGAAATTTCACGCGGATAAAAAGAAAAGCAGCCAGGATCCTCGGCTACGTCGGATCTCGTTCTGCAGAATCGTCGCTTGGCGCTGTTATCTCTTTACCCCGTACTGTAGTCCCAAGAAATCAGCGCATTCCCCCAAACCAAACCACTCGCTCTCACTGTAGGGGTGCTATTGGCTCGTCTAGCAGCGGGGGTTGTCTCCGCGCTTTTTTCCGAAATCTTCAGCAATCTTCCCGCTCTCACAAGAGGCGTTATAACTGTCTCACTTGCTTGGTAGCACCGCACGCACGCACGATTCTACACTAAAAAAGATAACCACCCAAAATTAACCATCAACCATGCCCGTCAACCCCTCTCTACGCACTGTTGACCAGTTCACGCAGCTCGTCTTTGACTTTGTCGTCATAGGCGGCGGCACGGCTGGACTAGCGGTGGCAGCGCGTCTCGCTGAATCCGACCCGTCTTACACCGTCGGTGTTATCGAAGCAGGCGGTCTTGTGCAGAATGATCCTGATATTGACATCCCCGGCCACTATGGCAGGAATCTTGGAGGGAGCTACGATTGGCACTTGGAGACGCTGCCTCAGGAGGGTCTCGGGGGGAGAACGCTTCCGTGGCCGAGGGGCAAGTGTGTCGGCGGCACAAGCGCCCTAAACTACATGGCATGGAATCGCGCTAGCAGGGATGATTATGATGCCTGGGAAGCTTTGGGCAATCAAGGTTGGGGCTGGGATTCTCTCTTGTGAGTTTATGCTTGTTTTATTGGATGGCACGCTGAAGCTGATTCGTTTTCGTTATGTAAAGGCCCTTCTTCAAACGCTCTGAGACATTCCATCCTCCTAGTGAGAAGCTCCAGCGCGAGTTTGAGATCGCTCATGATGCAGAGACCTTTGGTGATTCAGGTCCCATTCACATCTCATACCCAACCTCGTATTCACCATCGCACGGGCTATGGCACAAGACGCTTAATGCGCTTGGTGTAGAGACTAACCCATCTCACGTCGGAGGCTCAAACGTCGGCGTTTGGACATGCGTCAACGCCGTTGAGCCGAGCGCCGCGCGAAGATCCTACTCAATAGACTACGCCACTGGATCGCGGAACCTGCACATCCTTACCAACGCCACAGTCGACGAGATTCTCATTAACCAAGCCCTCGTAGCCACTGGTGCGCGCTTCACCCACGGTGGCGTTGAGTACGCTGTTTCAGCTAGACGCGAGGTTATCCTCTCAGCCGGGAGTGTCAAGTCACCGCAGATCCTTGAGCTTTCGGGCATAGGAAATCCCAGCATACTAAGTAGTGCTGGTGTGAGTGTCAAGGTTGAGAGCCCGCAGGTGGGGGAGAATCTGCAGGAGCATATTAGTGAGTTGAGAAGGTTTTGGGATCGGCGTTTTGAGCTAATTTGTGTTATCTAGTGCTTGCAACGATCTTCGAGGTTGATCCATCGCTCGCTAATCGGGATGATCTTGTGAGAGATGAGAAGCTTGGTGCTGCTGCGAAAGAGGAGTATGCTACAAAGGCAGATGGGCCTTTGACTGTGTTGCCTGTGTCTCTTTGCTACGTTCCCTTCGCTCATTTCGTTCCGAAGAATACTCTTGCTAGTCTTCATGAAGATGCAGACAAGGTATCTGTGTTTGACTCTGACAAACAGGATATTCTGCGTGAACGTCTTGATGGTAACTCTACGCTTGGTCAGATAGAGTACATCTTTGATCTTGGGAACTGGAACCCTAACTTCGAGGGTGAAGAGGGTAAGAAGTACGGTACTATGTTACAGATCTTGCAGTATCCTTTCAGTGTTGGATCTATTCACATTCGACCAAGTGAGCACGCTACAGCTGAAGATGCACCAGCCATCGACCCAAAATACTACGATGGTCCCCATGGAAACCTCGACATGGAAGCTATGAAGCAGTGTCTCCAATTTGTCGATAAGATCGTGCACACAGCTCCTCTCTCAAACATAATCCGCTCCTCAGCATCTCCTTCCGCAGCAGCTCTCAAGGATGATAAGCTCCTAGGAGACTGGATCACGCAAAACACTATCACTGACTGGCATCCTGTCGGAACATGCGCCATGGGCGGTCGTGCCGGTATCGAAGGCGGCGTCGTTGATGAAAGACTTCGAGTCTATGGCGTTCATAGCCTGAGAGTTGTTGACGCAAGTGTTATGCCGCTGCAGATCAGTGCGCACATTCAGGCTACTGTTTACGCTATTGCTGAGAAGGCGGCGCATATGATTGTTGAGGATGCGAGGAGTGCGGATAGAGAAGGAAGGGAGTTGGTGACGAAGCAGGCTAGACTTTAGATGAGGCTGGTGCGATAGATAAGCGGTATAATAGTGGTATGTGCTAGTATCTGATATGATATTCGAATGACGGTGACTTCAGTCGTTGCGGAGCCATGCTCGCACGATGGCGCCGATGGCTTCAGGCTGGTGAATAGGGGACAAATGTCCTGCCTCATCAACAGCATAGAATCTCAACTGATCATTCCCTTTCCAGAAACCTCCTTCCTTAACATTCCATCCATCAGCATCAGACGTTAATTCACCGTCCTTGTAGTACCAGCTTTCATAGCCAAGTTCACGATAATTATCCTGTCCATTCCACCGCTGTTGGTTCAGCATACGCATTTGTCCAGGGGTGTTACTACAAAGGTTAGCGATCAGATCAAGCAGAGACGTATTGGGAGTGCTTACATGATGATGTCGTTGTTGCCGTTAATGAATAGAACTCGTATACTTGTCTCATCAAGAATCCACGTCAACTCTCTTGTAACGGGTATATGGATATTTTGCGCAATATCCCAGCGCTCATTGGTATCAAAGTCGATAAGATAAAATGGAAAGCGGTCGAATCCAAGTCTTTCTTGGACCCAACGACGATTCAAGAACTTCCATTCCGGTCCGTGGTCCATATTCGAGCACAAAGGGGGCTTCTCACAAGGATGTCGGTCTGTCCAAGATCAGTATACCTTCTGACAATCTTGAGGCGATCAAAACGGGATACTCACTATCATAAGGATCCCATCCGCCAGGCACGACGCCTTCCATGAAGTACTCCCCCAACGTCTGCTCACAAACCTCATTCGCCGCCTTGCAAGTCTCAATATCATAAAAGTAGCGACACTGACTTCCCAGCTTCTGACACTCGGGTATCGCAGCAAACATATTCTCACAAGCCGTACGATTCATCAACGGATATTTCCTTCCATCGCCAGCCCAATTCTCACAAAAGAAGGTATAGTATCCGATGAACTGCTGCGTCGCGTCAATATATCCATCGACAATGATGACAGATGAAATTTCGACCCTCGGGCTAACGCCGCGCTCCGCATTCTCGCGTTCGTGAGAGACTATATGTTTCGTGTAACCGGTGACGTAGTGGCCGCCCATTGATTCACCCGTGATGTGCCATGGCTTTCCAGCGAGGTTGGGGAATACGTCGTGGGAGAATGTGGAGAGGAAGGTGTGTACGTCTTTTGCGCCTTGTTCGAGACTGACGGCGATTTTGTTCCGGTCTGTGATTTTGGAGAAGCCGACGCCCACGGGTTGACTATCAAGTGTCAGTCAGAGTGGTCATACTAGGTTGCTCCAGAACATACTCAATGTAAACGACGTTAGCGTGGTCGATCCACGAGTATTCAGCGCGTGTTGTTGAGTTCCCATCTGGGTTCACAGTACAGGGACCGCTTCCCATAAATAATCCCATTTCTCCGGATGCGCCAGGTCCACTGATGCTTGCGTTAGTTTGATCTGGCCTGTCGTATCAACGGCGACTTACCCGCTCATCCATAGTAATAAAGGATCAATCTCTGGATTATTACGGCTCTCAAAATACCCTACAAACAGTCAGTACTCTGATATCAATTCAGAACTGGGCAGCGTACAGAAGAACATGGACTTATCCGCCGTCACGTTGACCGTGCCGGTGAATTGACGAGCGCCCGCATCGCAGAGATCAGAAGATTGTTCACGGACGGTGAACGCTGGTTTAGTTACTGCTTCATCTGTTAACGGCTTCTGATTTTGACCGGCGACATGGCTAATCGTCGCGAGGAGCGACACTGCAAATGGACCAAGCCACATGGCGAATTGGTGTTGAAATGAGTGAACTTTGATGGCGCTTGAGAGAATTACTAATGCTGACCCTGGCCAATCAATCTTTCTATGGCCATGATGGGGGGGCTGCAGATAAGGATAAGATAAGAACTCGCCGTGTCCTACCCTGGATGATGATATGTTTATGTGCTGTGGCGCGATTTGAGCGCCAGAATTGACAAAAAGAAGGTATCTTGAAGACAAATATACAGACTAACCTCTACTACGACATGGATAATTGTGTTCTTCCTGGGGAAATGAGTGGTTTGCTAGATGGATTTATGCACGAAGTCCTCTTGTTCATGTATTCAAGATAACTGATAACAACACCTTTGCTTTCCTGGCCAAACATGGGGCTTGAAGTATTCCGCCACTTGGCGTAGAGCAGGCAGCAATGTAAACTCCGTCGAATAAAGGAGATTGTTATGATGTCACTATGAAAGCGAAAGCGAGCATCTGACTTAGGTATACCAGAAGAAGTGACTGCTCGTAAGGCTAGATGCTTCTAGCGCGACGCGACGTAACGACAAGCGCGTTCCAGGCTGACATTTAACTCACTCACCGGAAACTGAAGCTCACTGTTGAAGCTCACTCTTCTTGCAGTAAGCCGCTCTCGTATTTTTCATCAAAAATGAACTGGATAAAGTTATTATGAGGGAATAACACCGCGGTCATACCGCCGGCTTATTTCCTTAGAACTAATACAAAATCATCAAGTCTCTAGCCTGTAAACTCAGATCGTCCCCTTGAGCTTTGTCTCTGAAATATGAGACAAGAGCGGCAGAGATACAAACACATCACTGGAAATAAGCGGTGAATGAAATCAAGATCTTGCCGTCTCTTCTAGAACATCCTAACGTGGAACTCACTTCCACCGTCCCCTATCTCAATTCCGACATATCAAACGCCACTTGGTGACTCAAATCCAGCCCATCCTCACACTCCGGAACCTCAATAATTTCCCGGGCGAATGATTGGTCACCACAGCTAGGGCCTGTCTCACAAGGTTACACTAAACGAAAATATCGAAATGACGACTACGATGTTTGCCCAATTTCCCGCATTCACCATTAACTACCGCCATTTTTCTCTCCAGGAAAAGTAATTCACTTCGCACTTCATCGCCATGAGCCGCTCGTTCATGTTGAGTAG
The DNA here is from genome assembly GCA_013186925.1 of Fusarium succisae. NCBI lineage: Eukaryota > Fungi > Ascomycota > Sordariomycetes > Hypocreales > Nectriaceae > Fusarium > Fusarium succisae. The sequence goes on along the minus strand of JAAOAW010000163.1, from coordinate 53,268 downwards.
TGATGTGATGTGAAAGTGACCGACACTGCCGCCAAACGCCTCTGACCGGGGTTAGTCACACTGCGGAAGCGCCTTTGTTGACACCTCATCAGACAGGCAGAACTCTGCGCCTGCATCGCACTTCTCTGTTCACTTCTGTCATTACTCACTTTATAGCGCCATTCTACGGCGTGAATGCCTTATACTAATATCCTCTTCCTGTTTCTTATTCTCCTATATCTCTCTCTCAACTCAACCCAACTTCTTTTTGGCAACACTGCCTTGGGTAGCAAACTTTTTGCTCCGTTTTTGCCTCAACTTTCATCGCGACAAAGCGATCTCAATAGTAATGTCTAAAAAAGGTGAGATCATCTATCAGACTGATTTATAATACGTTTTACTGACCTTCTTAGTCATCGAGCCATATCTTTCTCTCATGGCCACGCCTGAGGAAGAATGTACGTTGACTCCACCTCAACGTGTCAACTTTCGCTCACAAACCAAAGTCGCAGAAGACTATGACGATTTGATTTTCATCGGCGCCTACGACCTCCAAATAGAATCTCACATCGAGAACAAGAAAACAAGCGACGTCTCATTCCGGATAAAATTCAAGTTCGGCCCAACCGACACCTGGTCTCGCGGCTGGGCCGAAGAAATCGATCTTCACAAATACTACCAGGACATCGTCCTCAACTACTGGCGCAGCATCGGCGGGCGCTGCGAAGCCACAGGATTCAAGATGTACAAAATACTCAGAATCATAGCGGAGGAGAAGAACAAGTATCGCGTGCAGTGGGTTGGCTATGATGCGGAGGAGGATACAAATCTAGAGCCCAAGAAGAAGGTCTGGAGCATAGCGCCTAAAGCCGTTCTTGCGTGGAAGACTCGCGTGATGGAATAGGTTGCACGGCGTTGGGCATGAAGAGGCAAAAAAAGTGTTTTTCTTTTTCTGATTGGTGGCGCCAGGATACACAGCGTTGTTTTTTTGAGCGGGCGTCTGGTCATTTGTCATATTGGAAACATCATACCCGTGGCGTGTTTTTTTTCCATCTGTTTTCACAACCTCGCGCAAGCAAAGGTTTAGTGATATAATATAGATTCTTGAGATAAGCAATGGCGCTTTTGATTATTCAAGTCTAGATCTCAGTCATACTCCCTTGCGTTTGCCTTTCCCTGTTGATTCTGTTCCCTGACGATTTCCTTTAGCACATTTCCTTGCTGTCTTGCTATATCTGCTATCTCCTGCGACAGTTGGCGCATTGTCTCCGAATCTTCCTCAAACTGCTTCAAAGCCTTGCGATATTTCCCGAAAATGTTGACTATATTTTGATCTGGTTGCCGATTACTTAGCTTGTTTCGCGCTTCGGTTACCAACGAGTGGAGTGTATCCACCGTAACTTTCTGTTTCGACTCAACAACCTTTCTCTTCGCATCTTTATCCAAGAACAGTCTGTTAAGATTGCTAAGTCTTCTAAGTAATGCGAAAGTGGATCTGGTGGTTTGTGGCAGGGTTGGGTTCGGCCTGCCCTGGTGGTGGCGGTTTGAAGGCATGAGACTGAAGAGCGTTGAAGAGGTTTGTGATTGAATATCTGTTGGAGTGTCTTTGTTATCGAGGCACTTGGGAAGTTGGACCTGGTTGGGTCTTTTATCTATCCAACGGCTTGTGACCAGAACTGTGTTGACAACTATGCATGCTGTCAGCGCCGTCCGTGATGCATACATTACTCACTCTTGTCATGTACCGTGCATCATAGTTCTCGTTGTCGCAAGCTAGTCACGGACATCAAGCTGCGCATAATATTACACAGGAAATCGATAAGCTGTAAGCCTAGAAGGAGTGTCACTGTTGATGATCTCGTCGTTCCGTTGACACAAGGCTGACACCCTGCCAGATCCCCAGTCAAGGGAGGATATGCCAATACATCCTGCCAGTCAATTAGCGCAGTGACTGACGACAGAAGCCCCAGACGCAAAAGTGATTACTTGTAAACGAGGACAAGCATCTATGAACAAGTCACGATAGAGAGTGTCGGGAATGAGTATGCGTCAAAGGAACTTTATCACTGCGCTTGCTGTGAGTGACTGAAGCTGTTTGTGCTGCAACTAGCAAGTACATAAAACGCATGAGGCATCTCGAGTTTTCTCAGTCATTTGTCAAACAAACACACACCACGAAGACGCATATCTACCCATTTCTACAATCACCAAATACACCAATAGACCATGCCTTCGCATCGCCACCGTAGGGAATCCAATGACCCGCGACGTGAACCCCAACAGAGTGGTCCGAGAAACATGGATCCACCATCCAATGACCCGCAGCCCACGGAATACGGACTCCAGCCTGAAGTCAGCGACACAGATGACCAATAACAACAACAGCAAATCAAGAATCTAAGTGAAAGGCTGGCAGATATACGGCGGGAGTTAGAGAGGCTATTCCTCATCAAAGAAGAGCGGGTGAAAAGTGTGAAAAGACAGAACGATCGAATAAACCGCATGGAGCGCGAGAGGCGACCAAAGGAGGAAATAAAGAAGGAGAAGAAAGAATTGGAATATAGGGTTGATGATTTGGAAGGGCTTCTGAAGGTATTGGCCCAGACCAGAGATGGGGAGGAGGAGGTATTTTTGAAGAAATGGCATCTTCAGCATGATAAGTGAGGGATTCGGAAAAGGGGTCGGAAGAGGACAGCGGACGGCGGGATTGCTTAGCCCTATCGCTGCGAGATCCAAATCATGAATTGATGAGCCTTTGAAAGTCGAAACAGCCCTTGATCTGATCTAGTAACAAAATGGTAATGCAGCAACTGCCGCCATTGTTAAGCGACTGAGATAACGAAACCGTAGACGGAATCAAAAATGGGAATGTATAAAAGAAGCGGAATAATCATTAGCAACGACGTTTCCCTGCTCCAGGAAAACTGCAGCAAAGCTTTGCGACTGATAGACAGTGGCTTGTAACTTTGTGTTGAACCAGCTATGATTTGCGGTCGAGGCCAGTGGCCGATGGTTGCTAATCACCACCACTCTCCACAGAACCTACGGATGATCAGACTCAGATAGAGACAGTGCCAGTGACGAGCAATCCCCGGAGAGTTCTTCACTGCGCTGGTCCTGAGTGACCGTCATCCAGTCTGGGTTGATCTCACTTCTTAAAGCCCATAAAAGACCCCAGCCATCCCATGTTTTCTGAGTCTGTCCTCAACCCAGTATAAATCCCAACAGACAGCAACTAACGATCTCTTTATTCACGGAAGAAATACACGGACCATGTTCTGGAGTCGCCGTCGAAAAGGCTCCGATGCCCGGCGATCCACTAACAAGCCCCGATCCAGAAGGGCAAGATGGGAAATCCAAGAGCCCATCAATGTACTGAACCAAAGACTGAACAGTGTTCGAGCGGAGATCGATGAGATATACCGCAGGCGAGACGAGAAAGAGAAGAGACTGAGGAGGGCGAAAGATGAAGTCAAGCGACTGAAAGCCAAGAGACGACCAAAGCAAAGGGACATTGACGAAGCCAAAGAAACGTTGCGCCGGAGGAAGCTTGATTTGAAGGACATTGAGAGTGTCTTGAAGCAAACGAAGCGCGAGAAGAAGTCTCTGACCAAGAAGAGGGATCGTCTCAGCCTTCGCTTCTAAATGGCCTTGTAAAAGGATGGAACATAAATTACTTAGTTCTTATCTTGATATCTATCGTAACCTGGGTGAGATCCTGAAAGGACAATCTATTCAATCTTGGAACCAATTTACTATTTTGCCAATGTAGCTTGCTCCTGTTCTAGAGAGAATACGGCACGGATGAAACTGAACTGATGACTAGAACATGACCTTTCTAGAATGTGAGGGATTCATTTGAAGTGATGGACAAGACATATCGGAGCAATAATGCTTGATTTAGATTCGCGGCTAAGCACAATGTTCAATAGCACAAAGACGCCAGATGCGAGTCATATGATACATTCTGGCGAACTTTTCATGTTCGGTCCGCGGGCGCGATGATGGACAGTGATCACTGAAAATGAACAGAACCATGATTATGCTTATGTGGTTAATGATTTTGGGTATAAATTGTGAACCTGGCTCATCTCTGTAGCAATACTTCTCCTTATCCCAACTTATACGACTAGCTATAAACAACCAAAGCTATTCTTTACATTTCAATTAAGACCACCCTAAACCACCATATCCCAACAACAAGTCATTGTAGTTGAGGTAGATCCGTCACTCAAAGAGCAACATTCATTGAAGAAGAAGATTGAGTTGGCAGAAAGCAGAATCGAAGATCTGCGAGATGAGATAAGAGAACTGGATGAGAGAACACATAAGCTGGATCGGCAGACAGAAAAACTAAAGAGGAGCAACAAAAGATTCGGGGGAGTCCTAGACCGAGCACAGCATGAAAGAGCATCGGGAAGGGCGCTGTTGGATGGACTTGAGAAATTGAAACAAGGCGAGAAGACATGCTTAAAGAATGAGAAACAGCTGCTTAAAATGGACCTCAAGTCTCTGGGCTTACGAAAGGAGATGCGGGAATGGGAGGTTTATAGAGAGGAGCTTAAGACTAGTCAAGAGGAGATGAAGTTTGATGAGTGGATGGGACGCGAGGAGGGCTTACGATATGAGGATTGGAAGAAGAGTAAGTACAGTCGGGACTAGGTAAGATGAGCTGCAATTGGCTTTGAAGTTTTATATTGGGTCTGACACAAGTGAAATCTCAAACCGACCTTATATTTAGTCTTAGCATAAATTACTACAGAACGGAGCTTCCACCAAGATATGTGTAATTGATCTGAAGTGTTTGATAAACGTATTGGAACTACTAAGTGTTACCTCTCGTTGCGGATAGTGTATTCGTGGTTGAGTTAAATATTCAGTGCCCACAGTTCCCAGCTGCTCGTGATGGACATGCCCGAACCGAAGACCGTTCATCACCATCTCAATGTAGCTAGGGTGATTAAAGGTCAGTGAACAAGAACAAGAGTCATTGTGATTCCCTAATGTGTAGCGGATGACCTCGGTATAAAGATGCGTGGCTCGTTCCCCCAAGGGACCGTGACCTCGTTAATTCAACAAGCTACCGACAACTCATGATACTCCTTCTCAGAATTTTGATTAATTACCATTTCAGTATGCCGGACCGAGCGAGAATCAAAGTGGAGAAGGAACGATCTCGTGATAAGCATGAGCAACGAAGGTGGAAGCCCGAACAGGATCTCAACCGCGCGAGAGAGAACATCCGTGACCTGAAGAAGAGGATCATTGAGGTTGAGAAGGAAATCGGTGAAGTCATCGAGAGGAAGGAAACTCTGGAAGAGAAGAACAAGAAGTTCAGGGGTGTCATCCAGGGACAGGATGGAGAAGAAGCATCGCGGAAGGTGATAGAGAGCGCGAGTCGCCAATTACAGAAGAGCCAAAATTATGGTTCTGGTCAAGGGCACAAGTGGAATAAGCTAAGGGATGAAACGTCTAAGTTGGAAGCAGAAAAAAAGGACTGGGAAACTTGGAAAGAAGATATTGAGGAGGAATGCCATCGGAGAGCAGTCTTTGAAGCCCGGATAAGGAACGAAGAGCCGCGGAGCTATGAGAGCCGGAAGAAAAGCAGCCATCATCCAGTGAGGTAAGAAGTCCAGTAGCTTCTCTTTAGATCACTCTAGTTCGAATTGAGTCAAGGTCAATTATGGTCACAGGGACGCCTCCATTTAAAACGCAGTATGAAGTGGCTCAGGGTAAAGGCGAATATCGCCGAGACGATACTGCCTGGATCCTGTAGTATTTGTGTAGTCGTGTAGCTACGTTATAGGCCCTAGAGGGCAACGATATGATTCTCCTGCCTCGGAGGACTACCAGCAGTCTCCGAGACAGTCTTTAGGAGGTTCCGAGCCACAAAACCAACACTTGGACAGTCAATATGGCGCTCCTCTCACCCTTGGAGATCGAGGCTCAGGATATCATCAGCCCGCACCTTTAGCCCACAGCTTTGAGCCATATGACAGTGCAAGTGCTGTATTTCAAGATCAACCACGCCATGTAGCTAAGTCACATAGGTCTGGTGCGTATCCTGCGAGAGATCTGACTCAAGGAAGTGCCAAGCAAGGGGCCATGACCATTCCTGGGATTGCAGAGTAAGCGTTAGACATTGTTATCCTGTGATCATCTAGAACTGTAAACGGTATCGTTTCCTTGATGATGTATTGTCGTGGGAGAGTGGCGTGCTGAAGGCAAATTTGTTGATAATGGTCGATGACTGGGAGAACACTGCGGATAAAAGGTGCTTGTACCGTGGCGCTTTCTGGGAGAGGCGCTGGTGGGCGATATAGAAGGGGCTTGAGAACCAGGAATGATGTTACGGGGATGGCGTAGACGCCAAGACCGTATAGCATGAAGCGAATAAAACTATTATTAAAAATTGCAGGAAGACGAGACAACAGGACTGGTTCGGGGGGACGAGTTGCAGGAGTATGATCCTCGTCCTCGCCCTCATCATACGAAACCCACAGATTAATATCATTACACTCAAAGATAGAGTTCGGTGAAGTTGGTGCCGTCGCTGGCATGAATGGAGGTCGTCCATCATGTGTGATATGATCAATGTGATGAAAATGGAATATTTCATCACGCAAGCCTTGAGATAACCAATGTTCATTGTGCAGACAAAGACCGACTCTCGCACTTTGTTGAGGGGGGGGAGTTGAGGATGTGAATGAAGGCGAAAACGAACAAGGGTGAATTCTCCATTTGCATGAAGATCTGGTGAAGACAGGTCTGATGAGGATCGTGACGGCGGATAACGGGGTGCAGTTGGCGTGGAAGGGACAGTGCGTGATCGGAGATTGCGTGTTGGAAGCATCGTGATGCAAACTGAGCTGAGAAGCGACGATAGAATCAATGGAGAATATTCTCACGAGTATCGAGGGAGATGAGGTTGAAAGAGAGAAGCTGTTGAGGTTGGATACTTTTCTTTGTTCTTAGCCATCAACCAACCAACCAACCAACCATTGGATGCCTGAGGAATATATTGAATTGAGGCACGGTCCTTGTACCGACTACTCACAACATGCATTGTACAATTAATTTGAGTTGAACCGCGCATACCGGGGTTGCGTAACGATATGCCTCGCACGGTAGAGGGGCATATAAGAGATGGTTTATGAAAGAGCCTTAAATTCTAGGTCTGCTCAAGTCGTGTTATATTCCCCCACCCTTGATTAAGCTCCGCAATATAGCTGGGATCTGAATACTCCTTAGCCCAACATTCCTCTCCACAAGCACTGCCTGGAGCGAATCGTGGAAAGATGCAGTGGGTTGGAAAGTACTACGAAGCTCTGTTCGAAGAGTCTTGTCAACACAGCCAACTCCTGAACCGTAGGTGATAGGCTGATCCGTAATACCTTTCTGATAGCTCCGGGGAGCTTCTCACCTCGTCACCAATGACTTTCGTAAATGCCCAGTGAAACAGCGAAAGGTGACAATGATTAGAGTTGCAAGAAACTGAAAGAGCTGCATGATTCATTGCGTATCGTGGCTCGCTTGTACTAAATCGAAACGCGAGTAGCGCCGGGTACTATTATATCAAGGCAAGTTCCCCGATAGCCACTGCGTTCTGCATCAAACCTCCGACCAAGACATGCTCAAGTGAACCCAATTTGCCTAAACGGAATACCATCCACGATCCCATTTATCCCCCTCTTCAGACGACATCATGCCAGAAAACAACCCCCAAGACAACAACGCCCCACAGAACTTGCCAACAGGCAATGCGCCTCAAAGCTCAGATGCGAATGCGACCATGGGTATGGTTGTGTATCAGCCAAAGCTTGAGGCCCAGGACGAGCCCATCGTTGTCCCACCACAGTTTACGGCCGAAGATGTACCTCAATTCATACCCCAGCACATGCCTGAGAATGTGCAGGTGAACAATCGATACCGACCTGACAATGGTAGATCTTGTGAAAGCATTTCCCAAGAGCAAGTATATGGCAACAATGGACCCTTTTCAGATGAACTAGGAAGACAGACTGGAAGTAGGGTTCATTTTGATAAGAACTTATATGCCAGACGCCCAAGAGAGGAGGAGCCCGGAAGAATGGGCTCTCACACTAGAGGCAGTCATAGAGGAGAATCCCACAGAGGCGAGTCTCATAGAAGGGAGCCTCATAGACCAGACGTTCGCGAGACGAAATCTCACAAGAAGGAATCTCAACACTCATCCAAGTCTGGATCTCACAGATCAGCGTCTCACAAGAAAGACTCTCATAAGTCAGGCTCAGACAGGAACGACTCATACAGATCGGAATCCCGCAGGTCGCAGCCTCACCAAAAGGAACCTAATGGAAGAGGCTCACACAAGTCATCAAAGAAGGAGGAGTCTCACAAGACAAAGAAAGTAGATGCTGCAGCCACATATGGACAGCCCTCTTTCTGGGCCACTGCAGGCCACTTCGCTAACCATACTACGTATGTGAGACATCCAGTTGGAACAAAGAAGAGAGGGAATTGAAGGCAGACAGCAAGGCATACGGGAAGGAGGTATAGTTAAGGTGTGAGTCAATACAGGCAATGTCGCTTGAAAGTTGAACTGGGCCTACTAGACTAAGAGGCGAGAAGGCATGTTTATTGACGCTCTCGAAAGGATGATTGCTTCATCAATCCCAAGTCTGTCGTGCAGCCCTATAACAAAGCAAATCGCTAATATTCGATTTTCCAACTACCAATGCAATAGCATCTGGCGTTTTGACTACCAACCATCAGCAAGCGAGTGGTTGAATATATCCATGTGAAGAACGGTACGTGAGCGAATGCCTCTTTATTTCACAGGCAATATCCTCGACCCTGAGCCCACACCCATCATAAGATACCAAGTCAAACGAGGTTAACAGAGAACAGATGGATGAAGTGTAGCTAGAGGGGCATGACTGTTAGTGGTGAGCCCTGAGTGGAATGGTTAAAAAGGTTGGCGTGGAATCGCGCTTGATTTTGGCTCTGAACAAAAATAGGTACCGGCCGTTGCTTGAGTCCACAGTCAGCAGCTACGGTCAAGGGCAACAAAACGCCAAATGGTGATGAAGTCTGGGTCTCGCAAGAGTAAGATGTATAAGATCCACCGATGACTTGTGGGCAAAGTCGCATTGAACATAGATACCAGACAAGGCCACAGAAGATTATTTGAGCAAGGCTACCTCGATTCATTGCTGTTGCGCTCCGGTGTGAGGTACATCCTTTACCGCACAAGAAATATAAATACCCATTCTTCTTCTTGCTCAATTAGTATATTCCGATAGTCACTAACCTCACAACCACCATAAGTAGTCTCCAATAACAATGCCCAACAGAAACTTCCACCATTTGTTTGACATTCCCGCGTTCCTAGCCCATGGCAAGGCTATCAAGGAAGCCGAGAAGAAACTCGATGCAGCTAAATTTAAAAAGGAAAAACTTAAAAAAGACAAAGAGTATGTCGAGAAGGAGATCGAGGAGTTAGAGAAAGGTGACAGAAATAGCGAGGAAACGGATATTGAAGAGAAAATCGCGGAACTTCGAACGGAGTTGCAAAGACAAGATAAAAGGAAACAGAAATTAAAACGTGAGAAGGAGAAACTCAAGGAAACAAAGAAGAAGCACCAGAAGGCAATGTCTAGGCTACAAAGGAGGTAGATACTTGAGATGTTGTGATCGGTAGAATCATAGGGTTGGAACCTGCAGTCTAGCCTCAACAGGGAGCCTTTTAACATTTCAAGGCGGGTTTACTACCGATTATGCCGCGGGAGTGAAATATAGTGACAAAGATGAGTAGCCCTTGAAATATCGCAATACATCGGTTTAGTATAGGCTTCAAATTCCTTCAGAAAAGGCGGCTATCCTTTGTCAAACGTGTAGTTAGCTCATATCAGTATCCCTTTCTCAGCAACACGGCGACAAGGAATAGAACGAGGACCTGACCACCAATATCACCGGAACATCAGTGACAAAGAGAATGACAGCAGCTCATCGACTGCACGATAATTAGGTGTCTCCGAGGAACCTGCTTGGGGTCAAATTGGTGATGAACAAGTGCTGGAAATGGCCCGTCGTGAATCGAAAAGAACCTGGGGAACAGGCCAGTATATGAATAAGAAACTCCCCCAACCGCTCAAAGTTGTACAACAGATCTCATATCCGGTTACCCACGAAAGGCACAGCCAACTTCAAAGAAGCCCGCGACTTTGTCCTTTGCCCATTTACATTAACTACCAAATCATGGCAGACAAGGGCAATCTAGAGACCGATAGAATTGAGAATAGAACACCTCATGGATTACCGGACAATGTCCCCCGAATCGCACCTAAGCTTCTCACCGACGGCGAGTCCGAGGACGATGACTCTGAATCTGATGAGGAACACAGCCAGGGCGATAACTCTGGAGAGGATGAGCCGAAGAATGATCAAATAAAGAAGAAAGTTAGATTTGCGGAGGACACACATAAGAAACATTCACGCAAGAAGGAGTCCCACAAGAGCGAATCCAGCAAAAAGCACTCTCACAAGAAGGAGTCACGGAAGAAAGACTCCCAAAAAAAAGACTCCCATAAAAAAGCCTTCCACAAAAAAGACGGCCATGAGAGGTCTGAACGCGAAAGCCCCAGCTCGTTTGATTCGCGTTCGCTCCAAAAGTTGGAAGTCATGTGGGATAAAGGGTTTACTGATCTCAAAAGTATTCGAAAGGAACTGGAAAAGCTTGAAGAGAGGAAGAAGAAGTTGGAAAAGAAGGAACAAGAACTCAAGGAGTGGCTTAATAATCTTCATGAAAGTATCAAGAAGCGGCAATCTTGAGACTGACTGTGGCATGAGGTTAAGGCAATGATTGATTGTAGAATAGGTAACCTTAGACAATGAAAACCAGTGCTTCAGCTTGAGATTGCTTAGGATGGCAATTCCAGTGACGAAAATCCCAGATGTCTCTGAATAACACCCTGTTGCTAAAGAGTTGACAACTAATAACTGATGGACTTGAAAGCTGTGAATCCTGGGGAAATCAGGGATCGAGCTATTATATCAATGCCAGGCTCGTCACTTGTGGAATGCGGACATCCAGCCAAAATCTATTTCTTTCAACAAATCATCTTTCTGAAGCTGTTCTTATCTATATCGAGGAAGAGCACCGTGGTGGACAACCCCTCACATCAAAGAGCGACATGACCACGAGAGGACCAGAAGAAATGTTCGAAGCCGTCTCGCAAAACAAACCTAGCCTCCAGGGCAAGTCCGAGGTTGATCAATCTGGGCCTACAGAAGTAAGAAAGGCGAAAACAGGGAAGAAGGTTAGATTCAAGGATGACCCGCCAAAGATGGATTCAGAAGATAAGAAATCTCGCAACAAAGACAATCGAACTGAATCTGCCCCTACAAGCTACAAATTCAGTCATTGGGATGGGGAGACGAGCAAGGAGTTGAACAACTGCTTGAGTCAAGCGAAAGCCTCATTGACACGTGTCGAAGCCAAAGTAAAAGAACTCGAAGACAAGAAGAAGGCGTTGCTCAAGGAACAAGAGGACTTGCGAACAGAGATTGACACATTCAAGAAAACCATCAAAAAGAAGCGCTCGTTAGCCTTGTTTGTTGATATACCTTGAGGCAAGCTCAGGTTGCCTGCGGTTCGATATAGAACAATGGAGCTTTGGAGTTCAAAGCCATCTAGTCTCTGTGATTGAGAGAAAAGAAAGCGCTATAATAAAGATGCCATTGATGCTCACTATTCATATCCGTACTCAAACACCTTCCTGTTCCCTTACAGTCCGATCTCATGCTGTCAATACTCCAGCGCCCAGCATCTCCACTACCAAGGCAGAACCTCCCACCATCGTACCGTCAACTTCTTTCCAAAGATCTCTGTCCGGATCGAGACCACTGTTCAATAGGTAGCGAGTAAACTGTTGACATCTACCCTTCACGGCGTACCAAAAGAGTTCCTTGCCATGCTCATCAAGGAAACCGACTTTTCCTACCAACCTTTCCGTCATCAATATTGCCATATCATCTTCTCTGGCTAGTGCCGCCGTGATAATCGCATGATGTCTCGTCCACCTTCGAACAAGCGGGTCAGCACCCCCTTCGAGAAGCAGCCCCAATGTTGACATGTCTCCTCGTATGACAGCCATCTCCAGTGCATCAGCACCCCGAGCCCCAGTCTTGTCTTTGCGAAAAACATCCTTTCCGATGAAAAAGCTTAGGATGTCATGCTGAGGCGTTCCCACGGCGATATGTAGAGGTGTTTCGCCCCAGTCGTCGCTGTCATCGATGTATGCATCGCCAGCAAATAGCAACCTTATGATGTCGAGATATCCTCTTCGCACTGCCAGCAACAAAGGAGGAACATCGCCTTCCACATGGGAGTTTGGATCGATACCTTGATCTAGCATGAGCTTCACTAGATCATAACTGCCAGTCGTAACGGCAAGGTACACAAGATTGTCGCCAACCTTGTTCCTGCGGTGAACATCAGCACCTCTCGCCAGCAGCAGATGCACGATATCCCAGTGCTGCTTCTGGACAGCTGGAAACAAGGCAGTCTCATCGTCTTGGTTGATGATGTAGTTGATATCAGCACCTTGATCCAGTGATCTCTCTACCACTGAAACGAGGCCCTCTTGAGAACCCCATCGGAGCGCGTTACATCGCCAGTTTGCATCCTTACGATAGACAAGATCATTGGCGATGTGGCGAAACCGTTTGTTGGTCTGGCATAAGGCGTTGAGGTCAGAGCACACAGAGAGATACTGTACGATCTGCTCGATGATCTCTGTTGCTAGGTCTTGTAGCAACATAGTGATGATTAGTATTGTACAGCTGGAATGCTTAGAATGAATTGAGCGGGGGCTAGGGGAGAAAAGAATACACAGGACCTTGACCCTAAGCAATGAAAATATTTAGGTAAATCTGGCCTAAGCTTAAGGGGCCCTTCGCTAAGTTTATTTTAATACCCTATATCAAGGTTTGGTGTTTTCTTGCTCCCCGAGGGGGGGATTGACTCTTTGAAGTGGCGAAGGAATGAGAGAGACTGACGTGAGAATTTGGATCACCGACTTCCGATGACGAACGGAGGATCGGGTGAGTTCCAGACGTGAAGCTTACGTGTTTTTCTATCGGATAGACAACAATATCAATGCACCAGATTAGACATCTCAGTAGACACGGGAGCCAGATCATCGATAAGGAGAACGCCGGTCATGTCATGTCACGTTCGTCGTTGTCAATTATCTGTTTGTTCTAAAGTCTGATGGGAGATGACACTTATCAAGTGGCCGTTGTTGGGCTTCTGGATTCGAAGCTATTCCCAAAACCGCTAATTTGATCCTTCGCCCTCATCGAATCTCACCATCATTGCTGACCATACCAAAGCCGGAGGGACGAGTCATGACCAAACAACCCCTTTAGTTTCTCCTCCGACGCCTCAACGTATATTGAGTATTCTCTTGAATACATGTACCGATCTCTCGAGTCAATCTCGATCATACATTCGGCTCGCGGAGACCTTTTTTCTCGTCAGACGGCGTTTCTTTCTGTTTGTATTTGATCAACCAGTCACATTTCTTCTCATTTTGGTAGTATCTCACAAATGCGGTGATGCATATGTTGGAGGATCTTGTACCCGTCCCGACTTTTTAGGAGTCCTGGATCTGTTTGGTTGCCTGCCTTTGGAGACAATTCCTAGTGAAAGATGCCGTACTTATGCCCACGGGAGCTGATGGCCGGTGATTTGAGCTGATCATAATAGTTACAACGGAAAAGGTCAGCTAATTATGCACTCGTATAGCGAGAAGTCATTGAGCAGAAGATGCTTCTCATTTAACAAGGCAATAGTGGCAAACTCTTTACTCCCTGTAGTGATTCAAATCACTTCTTCTCCTTCCGTTTCTTCCCCACGCAAGCAGAACACCATATTGGAGAGAAGTATTCGTTTACTATCTCGACCTCAGACTTGCATTTTTTCCTGTCCCTCGGCGTCTTGCACGGCTTCACAGTCGTATCGTCATGGTCAAGAGTCCAGCAATCCTCGCATTGATATCGAATGCTTATTGTCTTGCACATGATGGTAGTTGTAGATATTACAGCGGGAAGCAATTTGTGGGTTTCTATGTATAAGGACTTGTGTGAAGGAATTTGTTTGAGACATGGCGTGCCAGAAGCAAGGAGCTGGCTGGATTTATATACAACTTACTGGACTCTGAATATAGACAAATTTCACTAATACGTGATTGGTATCAAAAGTAAGGAGGGACAATCAGCGACTCCCTAGCTCTGAGTGTCACAGGACTATATTCATTGAAAGGCATTATTCATCAAACGATAGGGGGTGATGACCCCGCGCCTCGTTGCAGCTATCAATCAAAGTAATCACTTGTTGTCTTCCTTCTTCTTCTCCTCGCACTTCCGGCAAAAGTCAGAAGATAGATAATCAGTCTTTTCCTCAAACTCGGCAGTACATCCTTTTTCCATATCTCCTGAGTTCTTGCATGGCTCCCCGTTTATCCTGAACCCGATCTTGTGAGAGCATACTTCGCACAAAGATGAAGTATATATTGTTCTGCACATCGTTGGTTCAAGGCTTATTTGTGTAATTGGTTGTTTTGATGTGGCCTTCGTATTCTTGAAGTTCTAATAATTGAACTCCCACGGTAGATCCGGCTCATGGCCTTATTTATATTGTTCCACAGTAGTGTATCACTGACATAGCTCAAGCTGACAGAAAATCAGAGATTAAACCTTAGAAAATGATGATTCAATTTAATCTACTATGCTTATAAGACTAGAAACCTTCCAACTCTCTGAAACCACGTCAACACACTCTATCATTACGCAAGCAGCGCTTTCAACTTCTCTTCCTCCTCCTTCTTCCGAACCTCTTCACATGGCCCACATTCTATATATAGAAGCGGGTCTTTGGAATCATAGTCTCTGATGCAACTTTCTTGGCCACAGATCTTATCAACAGTCTCTGTACGTATCAAATGGCCACAATAACCCCAGTATCTTATAAATGTAGTCGTGCACATGGCTAGCTTAGTAGAGCAGGAAGCGTTGTTATTCCTACTGTCGAGTGCGCAATAATAGTTTAGGACTGTGGTGACTATACGATGATGCGATATGCAGTATTGGGTAGAGACGTTGGGAGAATGCTGAGAGCTCGGCTTATATACCTTTCCGCTTTTGTAGGTGTATCACCTCACAGTTGGAGTCAAAGAATCGAGGCGACCTCGAAGTAATACAACAATAGGTCTATTACAGTGGATCATTGCTGGTGAATTGTTAAAAGAAAAACCAGCAAAGACCCTGATGGATTCATGAACGTTAGAATCGCACCGTTTATGACACACTGCATCATTACATATGTACAAATTGTGGATCTTGATCAGCTTCACTATATAAGTGCGATATCTGTTGTCTGAGCTTCCATAATCAAGGTTGCAGCTTTAGAACTCCATAGCGTTCTTCTTTCTCTCTTCCTCCTCTTGCCTCTCCCTCTCAATGAAGCATGCATTGCATTCTATAAAGCCATCCCGATTATCCTCAAGATAATTCACATGACAATACTCTGTCCCTTGCAAAGCACAGGGTATGAATTCTGCGCCTGAACTGAGAGCATGCCCGCAGCAGCCCATGTACTGTACTAATACGCTGTCACACATCTTTGATGTTATTTTTGAGTTTGCCGTATGTAAATGAGAAATCTTGGTTGTAATAGGGATTGATAATTTGTAGATGGTTAAGAATTAGCATGGTTTGGAAGTTAAATGGCTCGACTTTTTACAGACAGTATGAGCGCCTTTTCAGGGACTTGCATCGAGAGTGAAAGCCTTGATTCACGCAGAGGGATCATTCTGAAGGGAATTTAATGAACAGCTACTATAATATCAGGTGAAAATGGTGTCTTCTCATCCAGGATGCCGCCTCTTGCCTGTGGTGGACATCGCTTGGTCGAAGAAATATTGAAGATGGAGACTCGTGAGTCGTGATTACAAAGGCATTTTCGAGAGAGTCATAGATATAAACCATACATGTTTAACGATTGGCCTATTTCCGGATTTGCCTGAAAGACTGGAGATACTACCTAAGAAACCCCTCCTATCAAGACCGGCCGAGCTTAAACTCCTGAGGAGAAATCCATACAACGGACTACATAGATTTGCCCTTCACTACTTGATTGCCTTCTTAAGTTCCGCTGCCTGGAACTTCAAGACAGCCAACCATTCTTTACCAATATGAGCATAGTCGGCTAACCCTACAGGGTCATCCAAATATGAGTATATGATGTCCCAGTTCAGTGTTAAGAGAGGGCCCATGATAGAAATCAGACCCAGCCCTGCTCCGACAATCTGCTTGACAAAGGTTAACCAAGAAGACTTATCAAGAGGTGCATACACGAAGCGAATCCCTTCATTTATCGACGTCCAGTCATTGCCCTTTCTGCGGAAGTCTCCCGAGTCCCACTGACTAACGGAGTCGTCTACCGCATTGAGCGAGGCTGCTTCACGAAGGAGCCAGATAGAGTCAAAGCAGATACGTGTGCCATCGGCGCGGCGGGCGGCTCCATCCTCTGGAATGCACAAAGACGCCATGATAGCCTGGACGTTGAGACATAGAGCTGCTCTAGAGTAACCCAGTCCTCGGTCGTTAGTGATGTCTAAATGAATAGGCTCATTGTCCCAGTAGTTCTTCAGGGTCAAGCCTTGTGCGGAGAACTTGTGAAACTGAATCGTCCCGACTCTGCCGAAGCCCGGATAGCTGGGGCCCTGGAAGATCTGCGGGAAATAGAGTGCTCTGATGGGCAACGTTGGATCTATGAAGATGTACTTGTGAGACTTGATGTTGAAAGCCAGGTAGGCATTCTGGTCTGTTTCCTTGTACCACTTGTATGTACTCTGCCCATCATTGTGGACAAACGGGCTTGGTGAGTCAATGTACGTGCTGCCACTGGTATCTTCAGTGTCATTGTAGAACACTGAAGTACTGGCAAAGGTTCCCAAGACATCTCTGCCTGGAGCGTGCAAGTACTCAAAGTTTCCCCGAGGCCAGTTTGGCTTCTTGATCTTGTTGGAGTTTCCAGCTTGGTTATATACTCCATTGATGACGACCTCAACGATGAAGGTCTTGTAGAAGCCTGCTTCGGTCTGCATTCGCGCTGGAAGTGCAGAGGCTGCCGTATAACCTATTCCAGTGGGTGGAGAAGAAGCGTCAAAAGCCGTCAAAAGCCTTGGGACCGACGTTCGAGCTGTCATTGCTTGAGGATATGTTTGGTGGCTCTTGTGAGGCATGACTGCGCTCACTACCTAAGGTTTGTTCGACAGATGTATCAGCCATGGCGAAATAACCAAGAGAGAAGTACTTGTAGATAGTATGCTCGGGATAGAATCTAGGCTGTCTATGAAGTCTGGAGGGTGCTGCAGACAAGAGTCTTTCTTCTGCCTAGATACTCGATGAGTTTTATATGGTACTCGGAGGTGTAGGTAAGGGCATTGCGTCAACTGTGCAACCGTAATTCAGATTGGCGGCTGACTTCTTATCTTGCCCTAAATGTCTTGTTCTGCATTTGAGGCTTCCCTTCAGACACGGCAAGAATCTTAACACCAATACCTGACGTAGAGAAGCGCCATGTAGGACTTTTGTATTGCATGTAGTCATCCCGCCCCACCAAGTCTGAGATGTGATAAAGAAAGGGGTGGCGGTGGGCTAGGCATATCAACCGGGGGGATGTTATCCCACACACAAGTACATACGGTGTGTATATAGCAATTTACCTTCTTCCTGACACCACATTTACTATGTCACTCATGACGAGTCTTTGGACGGCGGTTACAATAGCTCAACAGGTTTTCGGACTGTTCTCAATATGACAATCAACCAATGAGACCAGTTGTACGGAACACATCTTCTCTTATGTCCGTGGCTACTGTGGGGGAGCTATGAAAGGTCCTTGGTTCACGATTACAAGATGCGTCTGGCCGGGAATCCTCTCAACTTGCACCCTGGGCTTTTGAGGATTCTGTCGAGCTTAGGGCCACAGATTCAAGCTTAAGAGTTCAAATATTCTGGGAATGTTAATAGAGCATTCACTGGCGCAGTGAATATTAGGACCTCTTAAAGAGGATGACGTTTTATCATTCACTACATGGCCTTTGACTCGATGCTAATAGTTACGTAGATCCATCATCCTCCGAAGAAAGATGCTACTCAACAGACCATCCAGCCACAGGCGAAAACCAACGAGAACGATAGACCGACTGCAAGAACGAGATGGCTTTTGGGGTCTTTGCTCCTGGTGTAAGATGGTTGACTTGAGTCGAAAAGTAGGCTTTCCAATCAGCTTGCACATAAAGAGCGCCGGAGCTCTTGTGCAAGCTCAATGACTTGACATCAGCCCGAGGCAGATTCTTCTCATGAGATCTGACAGGTTTGAATCCCTGCATAAATGACTGTTTTAGCACTTCTTCTCCGTGCAGAAATGAAGCCGAGCTCAGATTGAAGAGATGGAGGTCTAGATCTGTAGAGATAAGGAGGTATCGTTGGTCAGGCACAGGCGTAATATCATGTCCTCCATCCCACCATGAGTCGTCCCATTCCTCGGTGAGCATTTTTGGAGGGCCAATGGGCTTGACTTGAGAAGGCTTTCGAGTGAATGAACTATTTCTATACTCATAGCGATTCAACTGCGCTGTCGAGGGACTTCTTCCGTGAGGAGGTAAGTCATTTCCGACGGCCCAAAGACTCTGTGTTACTTGGTCCCATACAAGACTGTGCACGGCAGGGAGACCATTAAGCTCTTGGAGAAAGCCTGGATATGGGTTTGATACACCCAAGGACGTGTTGACGATCTTGATGTTTCCTGTTGCTTCATAGGAGGTCGTTGCTATAGCGAGCTTCCCATCGGGCAGAGGCTCAATGCCGTGAGTTGCTCCCAGACCGAATTTATCCAAACACATGCCGAAAGTTATGATCTTGTCTTTAGATGGTTCGTAAGGACAATGGTTGATGACAACGACTGCATGAGCAAAGACTGCCACGATGCTTCTACCGTGGTTCGCCCACTTGACGTCTGTCACGGAGCCACCATCTTGTAGACACTCATTGAGCTTCTTTGGTATGTCTTGGTTGACGAAGTCGACCTTCGTCCAGTTCCATGATGCATGACCAGTAGTATTGTGGATGCTGATTCGAGCAGGATCGTATTGACCTGTGATAATCTCAGGCGAAACGTCATGAAGGTGAAGGATATGCTGCAAGCCATCATTGCTTCCAGTGGCAAGTACGATACTGGCAGCGATCATAATGAACATTCCAATATGGAAATGCCATATCAAAGCCACGGAAGCCATATTTTGAGTTGTTTTGAATGAGGAACAAAGGTTTGTTAATGTCGGTTAAGCTTTGGATAACGAATTGATATGTCTCGTGGAGGCGTCATAAGCTTTAGGCATCAATCAACGAATTGACGAGAAAGGCGACGGTAAAACAAATCAAGTCTCTTATTCACTTGGTGTTTGTTTGGTGAGTAATAGTTTTGGTTCGCCAACATCAGCATGCATATAAAGTACTACAGCCCAGTTTACAGAGAACTAAGGAATGACATCAGAGCGGTATCATCTTCTTCACGGCTGAATCAGGCATATGCATGAGACACGGGACGGGCAAGTGAGCAGGCCATGTCACCTAAGAGTGAAGACATGCATCAAATATGCACGTATGCCAAGTAGCTTGAGCAGAAGTCGTTGAATAGATATTCCTGCGGTAATAGCTGCAGAGCGGCATAAATCCTTTAGCCAGAAATATGGCAGATCAGCTGGTGGCATCATATACAAAATGTGACGAAACTAGGATACTAGAAACATGTCTCGGCTGTCTGACTTTCCGGTGAACGATGGCGTTAGGCGCAGCACATTAATGGCTGCAGACTGCCCTGATCCAAGACACGGCTTAGGCCGGAAGCTGACAATCACAATGTAGACTTTATGGTTGGGCAGTGATTGTCCCGTCATTGGCCTCCTTGTCTACACAGACAGTGGAAAGGATCGTCGTTTTTCAGCTCGGCCCTCTCAGCCACTTCTCAGCATCGGCATTGCAGATCTCCCTAACAGGGTAACATGCAGGCAAAGAGAAACGATAAAACATAGGACCTCTATCCTAGGAGACAAAAGGCCTTAGGTCAACTTAGCATAATTTAGTACAGATTTAGAGGATCTAGACCAAGTACTTTCAGTACCTTAATTTAGTATCAGAAGTCTTACACCTTGGGGGCAGGTCAAGTTGATACATACATATTCTGTAATCATCATAATCCAATCAGTTCTGTTGACTGGAGATCAGTCCCTAGCCGGCTACCAATGTCCTAGCTGAGCCCGGGCCGTGCCGAGCTAATAACGAAGTTCTACTGGTTGGTGACGGTGCTGATCAATCGCCGGTACTGTCTGAATGCATTTCAGCTTCAGCCACTATGTCTGCTCTCCGAACTGCCGTTTATGTTATTTGTGCCTTCTATAAGGGATCTCGATGATCTCAAAGTTGTTCCAAATAGTGGCCGATATGACTCTGCCGCAGGATTATGACGGTTCATGTGACGAGGGCAGTGATCAGCGATGCAAGGAGACGGATAGGACTGACTTCTATCTGCCGGTTCAAGCTATCAGCCACAAGTCTTTACCGCAAACAACACATCTAAGAGACCGATAGGGGTGCAGCTATTGAGCACAAAGGCCTAAGATTTCTAGAGTATAGTGAGGGCAACCTACAGAAGAACATAGCAATTGTCCTGCTTCAGCCAAGATTGTTGAACCTGCGAGCCATGCCACCTAAGATATCATGGCAAGAATGCTTAGATCTATACCCGACCTCGATTGATACGATGGAATTTACATCCAGGGGGTAGGTTCTAGAGTACACTATACCGTAAAGTCATAACCGGCTTGCCGTTGCTAGCCGATGCCATGCGTGTAGGAGCAACGGGAAACTCTCCCATGACTGGTAGTGATGACAGTATGCCTGTTATCAGTGGGAATGGGTATGTTTGTCAGCACATTGATGCGCCCCAAGTTCGTCCGAATCTCTATCCGAAAGGTAGCGAAGTGTAAGACTGAATGGCGTATCGCAGAGATATCAGTGCGAAATCGGAGGTTTCGTCCGAAGAAGGATTCCGTGATTATCGACTCTTACATATATAACCTTAGCATAAGCCGATCGATAATTACAAAATTCATATTCCCTTTTATACAAAGCTTACAATGAATGAAAAGGACCAGCAGCCAGTCATACTTCTAATTCACGGTGCTTGGCATCGACCTTTCCACTACCGACCTGTCATCCAAGCTTTCCAGCAGTCAGGTTTTACTGTCCTTGCACCGCCTCTTGCAAGCTCCGGCTACGATGACTCGGTCGACGGCAAGACATACCACGATGATGTGAAGAGGATCCACGACGCTGTTCTGCCCTACATCGACCGTGGGAGGAAAGTCGTTGGTATTGGTCATAGTTATGGAGCTATCCCTCTTACTGTGGCGATCGAAGGCAACAGTATTGCAGAAAGGGAGCAACAAGGCCTTCCTGGTGGCTTCAGCTCTGTGATTTATGTCGCCCCAACCCCTGTCCTTCATAAAGGCATCTCCATGTATGAAGCTGCGGGTGAGCATCGCAAGACACCATTCTTTCATGGTGTATCTGTAAGGCGACACTCAGCTCAGCACTCCAAGTCGCCAAGCTAACTATACCTCAGGACACACGTATGCCACTGAAGCTAGATAGGGCCAAAGAAGCATTCCTGTCGGATATTGATCAGGGCATCGCGGATGAGATTATCCCTACACTTTGCCATCAAAGCAAAGCTCCCTTCGAAGTTCCTATGGTTTGCACCCCAGCAGACTTAGAGATTCCTAAGATCATGGTCATCTGCAAGAATGATCCTATCTTCGGCAGGGAGACGCTTCTTGGCGTGGCTCAGAATTGGGGTGCTGACACCTTGGAGATCGAATCTGGACATAGTCCGCATGTGGTGGAAGAGCACAGAACGTGGCTTGTGAAGCTTGTATTCCAAGTGATCAAGAAGATATGAAACAACAATCACGGTTGCTAGTTATCTGGTTATAGGACGGAGGACGTGGTCTAGTCGAATACAAACTCCACTCAAATCTTATCCTTCAACGTGTCAATAATCATTTGAGATTACCAACAAGAACCTTGAGGCTTACTGTAAAAGATGATCTTGGAGTGATACAGGCTTTGGTAAACTGTTTCAGTCTCAAAGACAATTCCAATGGCCCTTATCAGGGCAGCGCCCTTGATGATCTGAGCGACATAGAGCCCAACCATCCTAGGTCCAGACAGTCATAGGTATTTGGCTGTACTCACGTAAATCAAGCTGTAGAAAAAGCCAATACCGATGGATGTGTCCCCCCGAAGGACCTCATTGGCATCATGTGCCGAGCTAAAGACAAGCCAGTTCGTGGCGTAGGTCCAGATCGGTGCTGAGACTACGGAGCGGTTTGTCCCAGATTCAAGTCGACATCAGTGACCGAAGGAACTTCCGACTTCTTTTTAGCCAAGATACTGAACCCCGGTCAGCATTATCTCATGTCTGATTACTCCGAGCTTCGGATGAATCTGACAAAGACCTAAACGTTACGATCTGACTCATATTATTGCTTACCCACGTGATGCCGTCTATGCGACACTCAAGTTCGGCTAATCCTTCGACAAAATGGTAGCAAAGTGACCAGTAACTTGCTTAGAAAGGGCGTTTTGCAAGAATCGATCATGGCGACCATTTCTTCTAATAATGGTGGCCCTAGAGTCGAGGACCTTCTCTCCTCATACTCGATCCTCACCTCCCTAGCTCCATGGCTGTCAACGCTTGACCTATATCATCTCAGTCTGACAAGCAAGTCAGCTTATGAGTGCATCCAATCGTCACCAGTCATCTTCAAGTCGCTAAGTCGCCTTTGTCTCTGCGACGGTCGCGGTCTCGCTACACGACAAGCCTATGCAAGTCCCTATCACCGAAACCGCATGGCGGGTCAGTGGACACCCAGTCCTCATCTCAAAGGCGACGAAGAGATTGAAGTACGGCTATACAACATCAAGTGCGATGAGTCGGGTGCTTTGCCTTGTTTGAAATGCGGTATCAACATCTGTGAGGAATGCCGATGCTATCCTCGTGCAGCTCCGCCAAGTGCATATCCAAATCGCCGACCGCATTTGAGAGGGAGTTATGAGCTCGACAATATCATGTGTCTGTGCGAGGAGTGTGACATGAAGACTGAGAATGAAGCAATTGGGAAGTTCTTGAATGAAAGATGTGATTGCGATGTCTATACGCGCTGGATTTGCGTCAGATGTGAAGAGGAAGAGCGCAAGACGTCGCGAAAGTACTTTGCCGAATGAACAGAGATGGAGTGGAATTGGATTGTGAGGGAGGATATTGACTACGGAGATGATTCTGAGCCCTCAAAAACACTTCATGATCATGCGTTTGAACGAGCAGTACGAACCTTAACCAGCAACGTTGAGAGGTAGGCTAACGACTTGATACAGTTTTGGTGTACTTGCGGCAAGACAGTCTCGCATAGAACAGTACCACGCTGCATCTGGTGCAAAAGGCGGCATCTGCCAGAAAGTGAATGGTATCAGGAGCGTCAGGATATTGGCTTGAAGCATCCTTTCTTCGACAACGTAAGTGTTCATACCCAAGCAGTATTGACGTATCCTTTTTGACTTTTTGGGGCAGGATCCCGATTATCCTCGATGGGTGAGTGATGACAATAACAAGTATCCGACTCCTTACCCAAGGTTGGGCTATCTTCGTATAGGGGAGCATGAAGAGGCTCGAGTCTCGTGATAGCGTTGGCATGGTAGCCCTTGTGTCTGCATGGCCACGGAATATTGGCCCTGTGAGCGGTTACTTGAAACAATAAATTGAAACTATTCGTTTGCTTTAAAGACAGTAATATCCATCATCTGTTTCCCTGGAGATCTGTGAACAGATTTTTCCCAAACTTGTCCTCAAGAAACTCCCTCACTTCGTGGGATGACGACTCTACCACTGCTAACGAGTCCTTGCGGCTTTGAGGCTTCTTCCGCCCCCCAGGCTTGAGAATGGCAAGACCATCAAGGCTCGTGACGCGCGATAACGCAACATACTTCAACGCCTGGTCCCATGCTTGCCCAAGATCCGTCGTGACGTGAGTCAGCGTCATACCATGAGACTTGTGAATACTGACAGCCCACACCAGAACCAACGGGAGTTGCGTCCTGTCAAGTACCGAGTAAGGCTCTGTTGCCCCGAGTGTGTTGACCATTACCCACGGATATATCGTGCGTGTGATACCGTTATTGAACCGAACAATCGGCCATAGCCGAATACGGCGCTTCTCTGCGTACTTCTTGATCTTCCTCGCCCGCCAGTCGGAATGGTGACCGGCAAGGACATCTATGTTCGAGACACTGCCTTTTTTGGAGTTTGGGAGTTTGTCAGGGTCGTAGGGTTCCCAGCCGATAACTATGCCTTGGCTTCCGTTGAAAAGGCCCTTCTCTGGATCGAGGTTGATCTTGAGCATGACCAGTGCATTGACTTTCATCTCGACGTAGGTATCCAAAGGACTGTCTTTGCACTGTTCCAGAGTCATATCCATGGTGTCTGGAATTGGGGCAATTGTAAACACCGTTTAATTTGTCGTGTTTAAGCTCACCACCACAAGTATAACAGAACTCGAAAGGGTGCACGGGGGGTAGCTGGCAAAAGTCTCCTGTAACGATGACTTGGAGTCCACCAAAAGCTGGCGCACCTTGCTCTCGTCCCCATTTCGCACATTTCAGGCAGGCATTCATGCGATTCAACGAGTCACTGCTGACCATGCTGATCTCATCGATAATCAGTACCTGTGTCCTTCTACGACGCTGACGAGGGGCGCTTTTTGTCTTGGCAATGATTTGGAGTTGCTCTATCCCATTTCTCATCATTATAGGCGCCCAACTCATAAAAGAATAGGTGGTCATGCCGCCGATCTGCACAGCTGCGCGACCCGTAGGTGCACAGATGGCGACATTCTTGCCCTGTTTCTTCAGCTCTTTAATGGCAACTCTGATAACGGTAGATTTACCGCAGCCAGCTGAGCCAGTAATGAAGACGTTGCGGTTACCGCGCAGAATGGTGTCAAGTACGTCTTGTTGTTCAGCAGAAAGCGGTGGTTCAGTATCCATGGCAGGCGAGCGTCAGGCAGTGCCAGCGGATCATTTTGATCAACATCTTGGTGCGCGCCGGATGAGATGCTGAAGAATGACGCTTCGGGTTGAGTCCGTTTAGGTGAAGAAGGAAGCGTCTGTGATTGATTGTCGTTCTTGCTTCCAGGAGCAGTATCACTGGCCTTTCTCTTTGTCCCCTGGGATGGCGGAGTAGGAGGGTAAGTCGGAGGGGCTGGTCCTCTCATTCTGGGCATGGGTCGCGAGGTATCTACATATTATGATGTCAGTGCGCGCTTGCGGTGAGCGGGAGCGGGAGCGGGAGCCCTGGGAGTACCCACATGACAGGTAGTACGCATAGAGCAAACTGATCGATCGCGTTGATGACCGTTGGTTTGGATTACGGGAGGGGACGCGTCCAACTTAGGTATCAAGGGGCCAAACTCAAAAACGCGAAGTACCGTCCTGCACGTGACCAGACGTATCTGACGCAATCAAGCCTCCGCTCGTCTTCTCCAATTCGTCATCTTTTGGAGTTTTGCTTTTTCTGGTGCAAACGCGGGCTTCGTTTGCTGGAATCTTCCGCCGATCACGCGGAACTTGACGCAGAATCAGTTGGAGACCCGTCCCACCCTTCATGACATCAAATGTCGATCGATGCAAGGGTATGCTTCTGCTTTAGTGGGGCTCCAACGTGAGGGCTTCGCACAATGATACAGTGTAAATAGCCCGTTATAAAACCTAGTCGGTCGTTACAAAACGTTGCCCCATACAAACTCAACAGCAATATTCAACATGGCAGACATCTTGTCGCTGCCCATCTCCCAATTCTGCAGCCTCTGCGCTTCAAGCGGATTTCCTGCGTTTGCTTTCGCTTCAACGAGCTCACCCAACGTAGTCATAGGACAGCTCATATCAAAGAAAGCCTTCTCCGTCTGCCATTCCTCGAGACTTCTCGCTTCCCAGAGCAACCTGCTCGATGGAAGAGGAAGACTACACATGTCGCTGCAGATGCTACATTTCTTCCCATTCTCAATCGTGATTACGCAGCCTATTATCAGCCACAGACATGACATTCGGCGGCGTGATTCTGCGAATATCCAATCTTCCCATGTTAAGCTTGGTTCGGAGAGCTCCGAGGTTGAGTAGTTGCCCGCAAGTTCGAGGAACCGGGATCCAATAAGCTGGTGACGTTTAGCTAATTGTTTGTGGTCAGACTTTTACAACACTAACCTCTGTTGTTTCGAATAACCTCGAGGTCCGCCCATTGCTTCCTGAATCAGGTTCGCTCATCGACATCATCATATAGATAATCATAGCCTCCAGACACAAATGCACCTCACGAGGGGAGAAGGTATGTAACTGTTTCGTGTCAGCCGGTGTTACTCGGAAAGGTTCACCACGTTTACCTTTTCCCGAAAGCGCTCCTCCTCAGCAGCGACCATTCTCCACAAGAATGGTTCAGTTTCTGGCGTTCGTGCTGCAAAGAGCTGAGCAAGACTGATGCAACTACCCAGCGTCTCGGGGAGGGTTTTCTCATGCCAATGCGGGTGGATGAATGGCGGGAAGGTTTGTCGGCGAAGCATCATTTGAGGATACGCGTAGAGCATCTGCATGATCACTCGTGATGCGTGCTGTAGGCTTGAAAGACGTTTCGACACACGTGTCAAATCACCTTTAGAGCTGAGCGATCTTAGCCGCGACTGGATCTGAGTACCGCTTGTTATGTTGAGTGGTAATACGTCCACAGAAGTCGGCATAAGTCCAGAAGTGTCAGTGACGAAAGTACTCAGCGGTGAGATGAAGCCACTTGCGAACTCGTCCAGCTCAAAAGGAACATCCAAGATCTCACACGGAATGAGGTCATTGATGGAGTGAGTATTGGGTCCCTGGCTGTGCTCAATTGAAGCGGCAGTTCCTATACAGAATGGTCGGCCATACCCGCATCGGAGGTCCTTCTTCGTGCATCTCGAACATGGCTGCCCAAAGTCGCATTTCGTCTTGGCTATTCTACAGGAAGTGCAGGATTTTGGGCGTCCTTTACGTTGAGTTTGAGCCCGTCGGCAATAATTGACGTGACGTTTGTACGGATGCTCTGACAACGGTCAGCGGCTGACAGGCATGCTTAGGACAGACATACCCTGAGTGAAAGCCTTGTCGCAAAAGTGACAAGTTTCAAAGAATAGAGAGTCCATCGAAGTCTCCATGGTGACTGATACAAGTCTTTGCGATTTGAGAGTGATGTAGGAGAGTGCAAGTGGAGGTTGGTAAGCAGAAATATATTTTCGGATTTAAGGCTAAAATCCTGCGGCCAAGACCTGCGCAAGGATTTGACTCCGCAATTGGGCAAACACTAAATTACCGTACCAACATACGGTATAAAGTTGCTATTTACAGAGGAAGCTCTCCATTACGGTCACTGAAAGTCCTTGTAGGCCCATCCTCCCCAATAGTCGCCATTTGCACGATCCTTTCAGCGCCAACTTCAGTGCTCGTTCCCCACTCATGATAACCCGACAAGCCTGTCTTTACCAACCCTGGACAAACAACATTGACCTTTCCACCCACATCATGCAGCTCTCGGGCAAAGTTGATCATAAGCATATTAACCGCTGCCTTGCTCGCGTCGTAAGACTTGTAGTCAATGTTGTAATAGATCGTGGTTTCATCAGTGGCCTTGGTGAGACTGCCCATGACGCTCGAGACAAACACAATGCGTGGTGGAGCATTCTTTGCTTTGCGAAGAAGAGGAAGGAGGCTTTGACTAAGACAGGCGGTTCCTATGACGTTGGTTGTGAATGTCTTTGAGAAGAGATCCCAGGTTGAAAGGCCCTTGTCAAAATCGAGCAAAACAGCAGCGTTGTTGATGAGAACATCGAGATGTCCGTATTTTTCGTCGATATGCTTGACTGCCTTGTCGATGGAATCAGGAGAGGTGAGATCAAGCTCTACGACTGAAGCTTGATGACCATTTTTGCAAAGATCAGAGGCGATTTCTTCTCCCGCTTTGGTGTTTCGAACGCCGAGGAGGACATGGTAATTATGCTTGATGGCGAGTTCTTTGGCAACTGCAAGGCCGATGCCTTGAGTTGAACCAGTGACGAGCGCAAGAGTTTGAGACATTGCGAGTAACTTGAATAATGTAAAAGATTGATTTGTATTGTATTGGTGATGAGTTTAGTGAAGGGAGTGAAGAGACATCTTTATATAGCAATTCCATGGGAACGATAGCCATGAGACTTCCTACAACGTATTATAAGTCTCAACGGCCAAGTTGGCCTATGAGTTCCGTATTTTAATAGTGTTTCCGCATGGTCTCTATTGTGTTCTCTACAAGGATCATGAAGTGGTTCCCGCGTCTAAACTCGCCGGGCTTAAAAATGGGTCTACGGCCAATTTGGCCGTTGGTGACTAAAGCCAATCAACCATTTAGATTCCCTCAATAGGTAGAAGGTATTTTATTTTAATATGAAGAAAATAGAATTTATGGATGAAAAAAGGACATGTGTGGGTGTGTTTTACATACAGTTGACATATTTGAGACACGAAAAGCCCTGATCCTTCATTCATCGGGGAGAGCCTGACTCAAAATCTAGAGATCATCGGATGTGCGACCTTTGGTCTACACTGAGAAAGCCTATGTTGAACCTCACATTACAACTCCTTCTTTCCAACTCATTTAAATTTTAAATTTCCAAATCAAGACGTCCTTATCCTCAATGACTACGATGATGCCGATGCGTAGAAAATGGACGTTACGTTGGTTAGCTATAGGTTATGTAGATCTCAGCTTAACGCTTTGAGGTGAAAGTGTCAATAACATTTCCGTTACGCAATATATAATACTCAATCAACCTAATTCCAAGGACAAAGAAGAGTTTGTAATGGTGATAAGAGTCATACTTCCAAGACACCATTATTATGAGAGTTTTTCTCACGCTTCACGAACCGGAGGATAGCACAGACAGCGTCTCTGATAGCAAAAAATTGCAAGTTGAAAACATGATATCGTAGCATGAAACCAACTTATAGAATGAGTCTAAGTCTTCACATGTGATTTGGATAGTCATATGCTACTCCATGGTAGACTACCCTGTCCACATGGCACCTCCATCAATAGTACATTAATGTATGCCGAGTCTCTACTGGGTCATGCGAACCCACAGACCATTCTGACCTGAAAAGCCAAGGCGTGGGGAAAGCTTGGCCAGTAGCAATCCCGAAGCTTGACAATATTGGCAGGTCAGTTGTAGCTGTCGCTCGTGTCATCCGACGACGGTCCCTCGGACGAGGGGATCTTGGACAGGTTGGCATACGGGAATGAAGAAACCCTGGACTCTTGCCGCTCATATCATGACTTGGAAGAAACAAATCAGCTTTCAAGACCTGACGTCCATGAGCGGGAAAGGCAGCAATATTTTTGGGTCCCTATCCGCCATGGTATCAAGCAAGGCTGATAATGAGGCCGCTTCGTATCTGCAGGATACTACATCGTGTCACTGACTCGCGAATAGACGTGTGATGCACTCACTTAACAAGCAATACTACCTTCCATATCAAAAGCGGCATGATATCAATTTGAATATCATAGCACAAATGCTACAGCATGTAAAAGGCAGTTCCAATACCCAAGCGAGCCTTAATAAATCTCGCAGGTCCCCAACTACCCCTCTTTACCACTGATAACAATCGTCTCTACTGCAAGTCATAAACAGCGGAGTGGTGATTGATTGGCCCACCGTCTCCGCGCTGAGGGTGGTATTGCCGGGAGACATGGCCCAACATGGAAGGTCCGCAGATGTGCAGGGATGTCGTGGTAGATCACACGGATGCCGTTCGTCAAAAAGTACTTGTGCCAAGAAGACGCAGGGGCCGTCGAGGCGCTTGCAGAGTGCAGAAATAACCTGGCGTCTTTATCTTGCAGATCAGAGTATATTGCGGTGTAGTGGTCTAGACTATGGACTTCCTTTTAGGGTATGATTGTTTGGATAGTGGTGTTGTGAGCCTAGATAGTGCCTTTCGTTAGCAACCCTTTCGTTCCTATGCTAGTATGATCATATCTACGACTGCACCACTTAATTTCTAGCGTCCTAAAAGCTCCGAAGATGTACGAAGAAGGTTTATCATGCTTAACCTGCGTTAACCTTACTCTTAAGCTTGCAATACTCACTAGTTACTAGCCCTCGGCGCATACATACCAATCAGGCTATCCACTCCGCACCCTTTCCCCAAAGTGCAAATCTACGATGGTTCGTCCCCAGCCGTTTATTCCCTCGGCTGTTGTTTGTCCGAGAAGACCTTCCTATCTCGCTGTCGCCGAGATATTGCGATATGACGTGCTAACCCTAGCGGCACTGAGGGCCAGGAACAAGTGACCCCAGATAGCAATGTCGCATGACTGTAGTGTTTGCGAGATAGTGCCTGGACAAAAGACCCTTCTTGCAGCGCTTATATCCCAGAATAGGCCAGTGGATAGTTCTGAGCTTCTAGATATTTGAGGCCAAGATATACAAAAGTCCCGGTTGAATTGGGAAGTTGGATAGAAGCGTGGATGACTGGAAGCATAGTGTTGTAGAAGAAAGAAGTATATAATAGATCCTTTAAGCATGTCTATCTGAACTTCACAAACATCATCATCAACTCAGCACTTCACTCCAGTGCAACTCATCAAGATGCGTTTCTCTGACTCTCTCCTCCTCATTGGCCTCTCCAGCCTCGCTGGTGCTCATCCCAGCCGAAGGACTCCCAACCCTTCACCACTGAGCAAGCGTGGCCTCGACCTGGAAGCTTTCAAGCTTCCTCCCATGGCCGAGTACGTTCCTCAAGAAGAGGTTCCTGATGATGTCAGTGCCAAGGTCGTCACAAAGCGCGCTGACTACACCGAGACTGCCAAGGACTTGGTCAAGTCGACATTCCCCAAGGCTACTTTCCGCATGGTCAACGATCACTACGTTGGAACAAACAAAATTGCGCACGTGAATTTTAAACAGACGGTTAACGGTATTGATATTGACAACGCTGATTTCAATGTAAACGTGAGTGTTCTCAAGATTTCCGGAAATTTGGAATTCGCTGACACGGATACAGATTGGTCCTGATGGAGAGGTCTTCTCCTACGGAAACAGCTTCTACGATGGCAAGATCCCCGGACCTCTCACCAAGCGTGACGAGAAGGACCCTGTCGAGGCTCTCAAGGGCACAGTCGATGTCCTTTCCCTCCCTGTTGAGGCCAAGAAGGCCAAGGCTGAGAAGAAGAGCAAGAACCATTACACCTTCAGTGGCACCAAGGGTACCGTCAGCAAGCCCGAG
Organism: Fusarium succisae; assembly: GCA_013186925.1. Lineage (NCBI taxonomy): Eukaryota > Fungi > Ascomycota > Sordariomycetes > Hypocreales > Nectriaceae > Fusarium > Fusarium succisae. The sequence continues at coordinate 21,786 of JAAOAW010000163.1, read as the reverse complement.
GCCAAGCTCACCTACCTTGTCGACGAGAACAAGGAGCTCAAGCTTACATGGAGAGTTGAGACTGATATTGTTGACAACTGGCTGTTGACCTATGTCAACGCTGCCAAGACTGATGAGGTCGTCGGTGTTGTTGACTATGTCAACGAGGCTACATACAAGGTCTAGTGAGTATTTCCATGAACTAGCAGTGAGAATAGAGTTAACCATTCCATGACAGTCCCTGGGGTGTCAATGATCCTTCCAAGGGATCTCGCACCACTGTTTCGAACCCCTGGAACCTCGAGGCTTCTGAGTTCACCTGGCTCAGTGACGGCTCAAACAACTACACCACCACTCGCGGAAACAACGGAGTAAGTTATAAATTGACATATGTCGGATCAAAGGCTAACCTTGACGGAAGATTAGCCAGGTTAACCCAAGTGGAGGCTCCACCTACTTGACCAACTATCGTCCCGATAGTTCTTCGCTGAAGTTCGAGTATGACTACTCCACCAGCACCACTACCCCAACCAGCTACCGCGATGCTTCCATCACCCAGCTTTTCTACACTGCCAACAAGTACCACGACCTTCTCTATCTTCTCGGCTTTACCGAGCAGGCTGGTAACTTCCAGACCAACAACAATGGTCAGGGTGGTTCAGGAAACGATTTTGTTATCCTCAACGCCCAAGACGGAAGCGGCACTAACAACGCCAACTTCGCTACTCCTGCCGACGGTCAGCCCGGCCGCATGCGAATGTACCTCTGGACATACAGCACACCCCAGCGCGACTGCAGTTTCGACGCTGGTGTTGTGATCCACGAGTACACCCACGGCCTCTCCAACCGTCTCACCGGTGGCCCTGCCAACGCAGGCTGTCTTCCCGGTGGTGAGTCTGGTGGTATGGGTGAGGGTTGGGGTGATTTCATGGCTACTGCTATCCACACAACCTCCAAGGATACCCGCGCTAGCAACAAGGTCATGGGTGACTGGGTCTACAACAACGCAGCTGGTATCCGAGCTTATCCTTACAGCACAAGCCTTACCACCAACCCCTACACTTACAAGAGTGTTAACAGTCTCAGTGGAGTCCATGCTATTGGTACTTACTGGGCTACTGCCCTATATGAGGTTATGTGGAACTTGATCGACAAGCATGGGAACAGTGATGCGGATGAGCCCAAGTTTACCAACGGCGTTCCTACCGATGGTAGATTTTTGACTATGGCTCTGGTAGTCAGCGGCATGAGCTTGTAAGTATTCATTCCTGTGACCTTGAGTTCACCTAACGTTTGATAGGCAACCGTGCAACCCCAACATGGTCCAGGCCCGCGACGCCATCATCGACGCCGACACCGCTCTTACCAAGGGAGCTAACAAGTGCGAGATCTGGAAGGGCTTTGCCAAGCGTGGTCTTGGAACTGGTGCCAAGTATAGTGCTTCCAGCCGTACTGAGAGCTTTGCTCTTCCTTCTGGATGCTAAGGGGAGAAGGGTTAGGACAACGAGTGGATGAATGAATGATGGGTTACGAGTTGGCTGTGGAGATGATGTCTATTTTATTCTGGTACATATATGGTTGTGTTGTATATAGTCACGTATGTTGATGTTAACCTCAATTACAAGTACATGGAATTGACTCTGCTCTTATTTCAACGACGGAACAGGTTTTCACGATCAAGCTCACATCAGGAGTAGAAAGTAAATAGCACGATAGATGAAAATTATTAATTAAAACCTGGCAGAAAGTTCATGTAGCACTGACTCGAAGTTCGACTAAAAATACAATGTAATAGCAATGTCGGTTCACATTGTCTGGCGATTTAGCTATTAGTATTACCTCTGCCGCCTTTCCCAGACCATAAACGATTACCAAAAGTCCGCCATCCTTCATCCCATCGGCCTCCATATACTGCTTCGCAAACCACAAGCTGCCAGATATTGCCCTCATGCCATGGCCTGTCTGTCACCAAAATCCGAGATCTCGTCATCGCGCATCCGCCACTGACTCTTAAGAAACAGGGCCAGCTCCTCTTCTGGTCCGTCTACGGTCGGGGACTTTAGAGCGTGTTACAGATCCACTTCCAGCGCCTCCAATCCTTTGTCTCTTGCTGTCTGGGCAGGATCGACTCGAGACCGAAGTCGAGTCTCGTGACGAAGATTCCCGCAGCTTGGCTACGCTCTGGGCCATGAGTGTCTGGTTGTCGATCTCCTGGTCTCGGCAAGCAAAGAGTCGGTCTGTATGCTGCTTGATTAGGGCAGCTGTTTTCTGGTGAGCCTTTGGTAGGCTCAAAGCCGCGGTTTCAATGGCCCGGATTGATCGACGGGCCGTATCGTTCTCCACGTCGAGGGTTCCTGGGCTAGTGTCGTCGGGCACCTCTACCTGTGGGAGGATGGGGGCCTCAAGTAACCCTGAGTCCAGGTTGAAGTCCTCTGACTTTGCCCATCGGTTGAGGATGTTACGGCGAGCCTTGGAGATAAGCGGAAAAATCTCTTTTGTGACTTCCTCCTCGATCGTCGACCCAAAAGTTTCCTTCGTGCTTTCCGGGTCCATCAGCTGATCCAACCAATGCGCATTTCGTCGTTCCCATTCTTCCACCGTGATCACCTTTGTAATCGGTGCTGTCGGCAGAGTCGGTCGGAATGGGTAAGGTTGCATAAATCCAGTCGGCATCTGCTGAACGTTTATAGCGTTTGCTGGGGATGGCTCCGGAACGGCTTCCGGGAGCTTCTCGCGCTCTTTGGTTTGTGCCTTGGTCGATTTTGGAACCGGCAGACTAAGAGGCACTGATTCCTTCTCGCCTCTTCTTCCAAGCATCAGGAGCTGGCCTCGCGATCCCTTGTCCCAAGAGATCGTTTCACCCAGCTCAATTGCCGACCGCAAGTAGTCAAAGACATGAAGGTCACCGATGATAGTGATTGTCCGTCCAGTCGGCTCCCCATATACATCGGGCCTCAAGTCAATTGCCGCGATCAGGCAGAGGATTAAGTCGGGCGCCATCGTCAGGACGTAGTGAGGATACCGCGTACTTGCAGCGCGTAGTAGATCTGCTTCGGTGGTGACGCGCTTTTGTGCGCCCCAGCCAGAGAATACGTGGGCCTGGAAGAAGTTGGTGGTGCTGATATATTGCACAGCCATGTTGAAGATGACTGGGTATTCGTCCGATTCAAGACCGAGGGTTTTCATCGCATACCGGATCATGATCTGGAAGGTCTTGATTGGCACTTCCTTCTTTGGTTTGCCTTCCTCAACGTCTGCTCTCTCCTTGATCGACTGCTTCGTCATCATGTTATGGTCTGGCTTCCGACCTTTACTGGCAATACTGTCGGTGTCCCCGACGTGGATATGAGCAGGTACCTCCCCATCCTTCAAGATCCCATGTTCGTCTTCACCCAATTCCTCCTCAAGCTCATCTATTGGAAGGTCACCGTTCTTGGAACTTGTGACTCTGAGTTCCTTGTCGGGTTTGTTTCTTGGGGGTCGAGATAGATGCCTCTCGTCGTCGGTCTTCTGCTCTCCATCATCGGAGCTCTCTGAGTTCTCAGGTTCATAACTGAGCTCGCCGTATCTGTCGCTGAGTGCTTCGCTTGACTCGTTATCTGAGTCGATTTCGATTGGTTCGGACCGACGTTTCTTGTCGGTATTGGTCTTTTTCAGTTGCTTGGGATTGCCTCCTCGTTTAGTAGGCGGTTTCTGTCGCTTCTTGCTGTCTGCCATTTTCTTTGATCCTTGAATGTTCGTCGGCATTGAGAAGATTGAAAAGGTAGGTGTACGGGTCGTATTACACTCAATGTAATCTCTCAGTTCGGTCTGTTGTGTGAGATCCCCTTGTTCGCCTGGTTAGTTAGTAAAGACAGATTCTCATTAAGGGTAGTAACAGCTGACAATACCTTGTGCAGAGTTCTTTGTCGGCGAAGCTGGACTGTTATTGTTTGTATCGTTTGGCGCCTAATGTGTAGGCGATGGGGTCCTGTTGCTTGGCTCCGAGGTCTGATCTTGCTGCCGGGATTCAGTCGTCGCGCCGATGCCGCAGAACTTTAAAAAGTTCCTCAACCGAGCCGCTTTGATCTGTAGATTATATGAATGAAGTCTTATTATGTTATAATAAGATGCGCGTTGTGGGTGACCGATCCAAGTCACGGACTGTTGTGTTGGAAATGTTGCGGGAGGCGAGTTTTTGGTGTCGAGAGAAAGTGGGTTAATGAACAAGATATCGGAGCAACCAAAACAACATGTCCTGGATTGCCGTTCGTCCTTACGTCACTCAGTCTCGCCGCTGGGATTCAGGTCGACTATGCCGCAGTGCAGACCAGTGCAAGAGACATCGACAGACTGGACAACTTTTAGATTGATATCTGCCAAGTATCTGCTGAATATGTTTGCAGAAAGACAGAAGATCATCCGGGTGTCGTACAATCTCCAAAGCGTGCATTTAGTAAACAGGGGGCATTCAAGTTAATGATGCCGCTGACGTTAGTTGTCTCATTAAGTAAGATGCCAATGGACTAAATACAGACAGACAGTTCTCATGAGACTCTTGACCACGGCTTTCACGGGTTCATTGAGGTACGTACTCGGGCGAGGTCGTGTCGGGCGGCTTGGGTCATGACCCAGGTCTGCTCCATTCCCCTGAGGATGACACGGATCGCATCATGAAAGAATTCCGCTAACTTTCTTCCAGCTCGCGCTCGTGACGATCGACCGTGACTCGACAGACGCTACAGGAATTGCCTCCAGACCATTGCCTTGCGAAAGATCGATCCGCAACGGACTCTTTTGTATCAATTCGTGCAGTGGGATAGACAAATTTCCCCGGCAAGGCTTCAGATACCAGCCGATTTCCACAGCCCACGACGTCACGAAAGCACAGGCATGCTGCTTCCAATGCTTCCAAAGCTATATCGGCCTAGATCGTCGATCCATTCAACGATAAGGCGCCAGATCCTTCCCCAGTCACGCCTCCCAGCAAGAGAGGTATAGCGCAGGACGAATCGCCATACACCTATAACTCCTCCTTTGCCGACTCATCTGCAGACGACTCTTCACCCCCATCATTAGAGAGCTTACCGATAATAAGCCCTCAGATAAGAGTAGCGCTGTTGCGACAGCCGAAACCACCACCGTCTTGTCCACCGATCCAATTGAAGACCAACTACATCCCATCGAACCAACCACTTGCAATCTCCAGACCGTTGCAGCAGAGGTCGGCTCAGTCGAAGACCTGATTGAGTTTATCTATACACTAGAGATTCAACCATAAAGAAACTACCAGCCGCGGGTCGTACACGGTGAGCCAAGGTTCAGAGCATGTGTCATTCAAGCATACCAACCGACAGGGGAGTACAGACGTTTCATCCGACTGAGAGCAGTTCTTATAATAAGTTTAGGATGACTTTAGGAAAGCGTTTAGAGGATTTTAGGATTATTATCATAAACCGAGATGAGTTTAGAAGACAATGATCCCCACAATGCCAGGAGCATTATACATACGTCTGATAAGATGAAGCGGGCTTGTATATCCGTTTACTAGTGATCATCAAGGCCATCATGTGCATGCGTCTTCTTGTCGACATGATGCACAGCATGTTCTCTAGCCCAATCTCTCAAAACATCGAAGTCACGGCAGGTATGCGTGACCCGAGCAACCTCTTTTGCTTCTTGTGCCTTGTCACTCCAAACCCATGGAAATGGGGTGATGTCAGCAGAACACATGAGACTCTGTCGTAAGGCATCATAACAATGCTCCAGATGTTCGATCCCAGTCAGTTTATGGTTGGGGTCGTATTTTCCGTCTTCGATATAGAGCCTTTTGCGGATCATGTTCTAGGCTGTGTCAGAGCTCTGTCGTGCTAGGGGCACCATCGAACTCGTCGATGTCTTTGTGCTGTCTTACCAAACAATGTAGCTGATGAAAAACGTTCAATTCAATGACATATTGTCCTGGCTCGCCGGGTATTGGAATTGTCTTATTCAGCAACTTGGCAGCCGAGTCGCGAGGAATTCGGCTGACGCCAACTTGGGAGAGAAACATGTTAGTTGATATCGGTATAATGGGAAGTCGAAGCTCAACTCACATTTCAGATACAAATCATCCCACAAAGCATCTCGCTCGAGGGTAGGCGGTCCCTGGTAAGGTGTTCTCTCAGACCTGAAGCCGGTGGTAAACACTAGGTTCTTGTATTTCACGAGTTTCTCAACGGGGGCTGCGAGAAGTTTATTTAGAATTCTTTCCCAAAGCTTCACCTCAAGAAAGATGTCCTTGAATTGTATATACTTACAGTAAACTTGATCCTCAAACCTGGCATTACTACAATTCGACTCCTTGAGAGATAGGGCCAAATATGTGCTCAAGCACGCTAAGGCAATGATGAAAAGAATACATAAATAGAGAAGGCAATGGAGGGTTCCGTATTTCTTTTTGGTCTGAATTGCATTGCCATATTGGGTAAGAATAGTTCTTCCTCGCTACTGAGAGCATCGTTGACTAGGTCAGAGTCATCAACCTTGGACTGGCTCATGATGACAAGTTCGAGTTGAGCTCCAGAAAGACATTGAGAACGGGGTCAGTATCCAGGTTATTAAGGAGGATCAGCTATACCATCTGAAATTTATCAATCATTCCAGGGACAATTAGGCTCGCGTACGAGCCGAACAGCCGTCAGGATTGTATGTTGGTTGACACAATGAGCCGTGTAGCCGTCATATGCATGTTGGTTGAAGATGCTGACATCGTACCTTGCTTAGTTGTTCCACAAAATACGCCGAATAGCCGATACCACTTCTGAGCACGCCGCGAAAAAGCATACAATATGCCTTATTCATGGGGTAGAGACACGCTAATATTGTAGCATTATGAGGACCAATTGGTTCTTTGGTAAGCGTAAGGATGGTCTGTGCAAAATGTTCTATGGAAATAACTCTATACAACCACATATTTGGTATTAATGGGTTTCGTAAAGTAAGCGCTTTATAGGACGATTCTACCTTCTACATGACCTACATCAATGATTAATCTTTTCTAGGAAGGTCACTTGGAATCCTATGTTGCGTTCCAGTTTCTATCAAGGACACCGCTCATCCTTCTTCATAAGTACCTGGTAATTGCCAAAATAGAACCTCGCTTAGGAGGTGCTTTTGTTTCTCTAACTACCCCCTTGTTCCGTAGTGGTAGCATGTTTTGAGAACTTCCGCTAGGGTGATATCATATCCCAACCAGCTTACCATGATTAGACTGAAAGGTCGGCCGCCCGGCAAAGGTATGGTGCATGGATTAGCGAGTTATTGTGTTGGTTTGATAGTAGGATCCTTGAAAATGTTGCTTCTACCTCCAGTAACTATAAGACTAGATCAGCTGGCGAGAAGTATAAAAAGCCTACAGCGTCCAGCACTCCATATATCAGAATCCAGTCTTACGACAACAATTTCGCCCATCTTAGCTTCTTATCAGAAAAACCTTCAAACCTTTCGCCGACATCTCCAAGATGAAAATCACAAACAGCCTTACTCTCATTGCCTTTGCAGCCCAGGTTTTGGGTTCTCCGTTATGACGTCGTTCCCCAGGGACTATCGAGGTATTTATTCACCAGTAAATAACATATATTCATAGTTGTTAATACGTCAAGGCTCGCGCTGAGGACGTTGCAGAACCGGGCAAGGAAGGTTGGCTGGTAGAAGACAGACGTCGAAGCGATGACGTTGCAGAGCCGGGCAGAGCAGGCTGGTTAGTTGCCGACAAGTCTTAAAGACAGCCTTAGCCTATTAGTATGAGACAATCTTTTCATCTATTTCTGGTTGGAGGGCCGCAGCTATAAGTGTCATTGAAAGAAAGAAAAGGACGCCTTGTCTTCACAGTCTTACCACCTGTATATATTGTCTTGGACTTCAGGCTTTCAGCGAGATTGGACGAAACTTTTCTCACTAGAGCCGCTGGCGGAAAAGTAGATAGGCAACCACTATATTGTCTGGTCTGTTGTGACACGTGGGAACTGAACAACTCTTACGATCTGCCACATAGAAGGATTAGACGACCGTCAGTGCACTCAAGTCGGGCCAGTCTAGAAAGTTCTGGCAATGGCGTTTCTCTCATGAGCGGAACTTTTTCTCCTATCTCGGAGCCAACAGCTAGAGTCTACCGTCCAACAGGTCAACGTGGAAATGAAGTTGTCACTATTGCCAACTAGGCAACAAACACAGCGTCGAATATGCCACTTGGAAAGACTGATTGTAATACTGAATTTCGCATTAACTATTCTATCGGAGGCTCCACAGCCCTTATTTACTAAATCTCGAACCTTGCTTAACTGTTCGCATTGAAAGCACAGTAGTCAAAGTTATCAACCTTGTTTCCTGCCCATGCTGGGAAGGAAACCGCCTTTCCTGAGCCACCGAAGACAGCAAAAGTCGCGATAAAGACCATGACCTGAGTACCACCATCAAGAGCGGCAGAGATGAGGTAGTTCCACTTCACGAACCACTCAGGGCGGTATCGTCGGAGGTAAAACTGACCAAAGGCACCGAGGATAAAGTAGCTGGTGACTGAGGCGTTGAGTCCGACGAAGAGGTAACCGAGGTACCAGAGGATGATGGGGATGTTGAGGTAGGAGAAGATTCGGATGTGAGGGAAGAACTTGTGAGCGAAGTAGAAGGGGAGAGGAGCAGCGAAGCCGATGAGGTAGGCGATGGTGACCCATTCGTAGCGAGCGCCAATGGAGAACATCTTTGGGGCGATGGACCAGGCAATGGCAAGCGTGTTGAACTGCTGGACCTGCGCACCACTCCAGACGTTGGTACCTTCGGCTGACATGAGGATGGTAGCCTGATTGTTAACAATGCTACACATAATTAGCTTCAAGTTCAAATCATTGCCCATAGAGTCTTACCTGATCATCATAACATAGTTGAGAAGGGCACCAAGAATGCAACCAATGACCTGAGTAGTGAAAGTGGCCTTGGGGGAGAGCTTGTTCTGCTGGGCGAGCTTCAGGTCACGAAGGAGGAGTGTGCCCTGGCTGAAAGCGTTATAAGTGTATGAAGTGAAGTACATGTTGGCTAAGAGGGTTAGTATTGCTGACAATGCAGGTGATTGGGATACTCTTACCAAGAGGGCGACCAGGGAACATGTAGCCAGCCAACATCTGGAAGATGGGCTGAAGGTTGAAACCGAAACCAGTGATGGCGTATTGAGCTCCGAAGAAAACCATTATCACTATGAGGAAGAGGATGGCCAAGATAAAACCCCACCACGGTAGAGTCGACTTCATGGCATACAAGCAAGATAGTCCAATGATGATGCTAGCGAGAAGGATGACGAAGTACCAACTGTTGGGAACCTCGTCGTAGTCGAGCATGAGCTTATAATGAGGATCGATGGTAGGGTCGTCGCGGAGCTTTTGCTTCTCCTCCTCGGTGCGGGTACCGGTTTGCTGCCAGAATTTGTATGTCTCAGGGCGAAGAAGCTGCTTGATTTTGGCCAATGTAATCCAGTTCCATCCCAGGCTGATTTCGGCATAGTTCCAGAGAAGCATGTGCACGATCGTGGCAGTGAGACCCGCGTTGGAAGTGATGAGATAGTTAATATAGGTGGCAGTCAAGTAAGGCAGACCCTGCTGGTCGACGAGATCATTGTTGACGGTGAAATCAGGGTTCATGATGGAAGTCTCGTTGTAAGGAATGTGGGTGGTAGTGTTGGAAGCTCCGTCGTAGAGGAGCTGGGCCATGAACGGGAAGTCCTTTGCGCGCCAGTAGTTTCCGTAGTAGAGACCCATGGACAGAGCGATACCACCGATGTAACCGAGATAACTGTTGAAGAGTGTCTGAAGGGGCATCCAGAGAGGTGAACCGAAGCCAGCGATGTAGTTCCAATCGAAGCATATGCTCAAGAAGCCCATTCCTTCGTTACCTTGGGAGCCACCGAAGAGGTTTGTGAAGACTGGGTTGTGGCGGTCGGCAAGGCAGAAGACGGAGACAGCGGAGAGGAGAGGGAAGATGTACTACTATTGTCAGCATGACTTGGTGAGCTTGAGTTGGTGCACTTACCTCGGGGAACCATTCCCAGCAGAAGATGGCAACAAAGACAATCCAGAAGACTTGGAATCTCTTTCTTGTCTCTGACTTGGGCTTATGCAGAGTCTCCATGACAGTCGTGATGGGAAGGTTGGCGGGATACAGCATCTTGGTGGGGTAAAGCAGAACACTCCTCATCATACCAGCGACACCATATCCGATGAGCTGAGACGACAGGGTGATGAAGATACCGGCTGCCACGGAGGGGTATCCACCATACCAGAGCTTCTGGACAGTCAAAGCCTCTGTGGACAGGGCTGAGACTGAAGCAGCTGAGGCCATGAGAACAGCGGCAGTATGTTCCTTTCTGTTCCAGGGGCCGGGGTTGAGAAGACGACCGATGCGACCCCAGCGTGGGATGATGTGCGCAAGACCGGTACCGAGCGTTTCAGCGAGGACGGTCAAGAACATAACGGAGACGTAGACGACTTGGGGCTTGAAGTACATGATTTCTTGGAGGACAGCACCAAAGGCCGACAGTCCCATACCTATCATCCATCAGCACATTACATCTCAAGAGTAGGTAGTTTACTAACCAACGGCAAACATGCGAATCGTCCACGGGTTCATGGTAGGGTCATCGTCGACCTGAATGACATGTGTGACGATATCTTCAGCCGTCTCAAGAGGCTGGTTCACCTTATCAGACGACATGATCTCAATATCATGAAGATGCTTGTCATCCTGAGGAAGACCCCTCTTCTCATCGGCAGGATAGATATCCGCCTTGGAAGAAGGGCTCTCCGGCTTGGTCTCCTTCTCAGAGATACTCATTGTAGCGTTAACAAAGGAATTAAAACATAAGCATGGAGGAGAAGAAAGGATGTCGATGAAACCCAAGTCTTAGCAGGGCGATGCAACATGTTTTGTACTCAATTGATCTAAAACACCAAGATGATCATCGCCAATACTACAACAAAAGTCGTGCTAGACCATCAAAGGCATTCCGGCTTTTCGGCACGCTATCGTACTGGATAGGACGGCAAAACCCAACACAATGGCACAGGAAGGAACTTTTCAAAAGGACCCAATCTGCCAAAAGTTCCTCTCTTGTTCCCGAAGTTATTTGCGGTTCGGTTGGTACAGCCCGGACTCATTTCGTATCTGATATCGACTCGACTCGACTGCAAGACATGCGACAATGCGACTCGCCCCATGCGATATCAACCAAGAATCGCAAGCCAGTGACATGTCCCCTATTAACAGCACCTTTGCCCCCTTCCCCGCAAGATCACGCGTCTTTGGGTGCGAGTTAGCAACAAAAGGTCCTGGTAAATCGGCATTCGTGCGAGGTGACCTGCCCAGACTGGCTAGATCAGCCGAGGCCGCGCTGGATTGGGCAGTCAGTCCCATTTTCAGACCCTGGTCTATCAAGCCATCCTATCGCCGAGTTAGCCGGGAGACACGTTAAGTGCCGATGGCATTGTATTAATCGTTGATATTAGCAATCCTGGGGGGTTTTATATGCTTAAGCTTGTAATTTCGTAAATGGTATGCTGTCACATTATGAACAAAGCGTGAGATTTTCACTCACTCATGTGCTGACGCGGGTCTTGCACGGGAATAAAACCGCTAACCTCACGGCTCGTATAAAGAGGCGAGAGATAAGCCACTCGTGCTCAAGAGGTGGCACAGATATGGAAATACGGCTATCGGCGTCCCGTTGCTAGATCGGCCGCTCGATACAACACCAACGTGTTCTAGTGCGCCATCGAAGCTGAGGAACTTCTGTTTTGGATGCGGGCGACTTATTAGACGCCGATGCCGGTTTGCCGGTTCCCTTATCCATCAGACCCCATGCCACGATAAGAATAGCCTTAGGTTAACGTTCGTGGGGAAGGTCGTTTCTCAATTCATCGTGTTATAACCTTCAATACTTCCAAATCTGTCATAAAGAATGCAGCCACCAATTTCTGTGGACAGGGAGGCAAACCAGCCAGTGATGATCGTGGAAATGAATATTTTATGTACAAGAATCTATCTAATAGGCCATTCGCCACCGATTTTATCCAGCGTGCAACGTAGTAGTACAATCGATCAGAAGGATTCCACCCAGAACTTCTGTTATCATTACAACACCCGCATTCTCCTCAATCCTTCGTCATAGACGTCTTTCACGCCACTGTAATACTCTCCTTCTACTGGCTTCTCGATATCAAGCTCTTCCGTACCGAAGCCGAGATGTCCGACTGAGCTCTCATCACTCTTGCCCATCGACATCCTTCCCCATTTGATCTTTCGCCTCGACACGTCTTTAAGTTCTTCTACTTCTTCGTCGCCTATCAGTCGAGCGCTCATACTGTCGTACTCGTTGCTCCTCATGCTCATCTTTGACGTTGCGCGGCTAAGGGATTTGAGTTTTGTAGAGGGGTAGTGGCAGGCTGCTGATATAACTGCCGAGTTTGCGCCTGCGATAACCATCACGCCTGGTAGTTTGACAAAAGCGAGGAAGAGTGGCGTGATGGCGACACCGATCGATATCAGGAGACCGACCAAGATAGCCTTGGATGAGAACTGGAGACCGACTGTGACGGTTCTGCTATACGGATATCCTGGGGCGTATGCTATGGTGTGTCAGCACTTTAATCTGGTTAGCTAACTGTTTTAGGAACGGATGCTTACCTTCGTAATTGCTCACGTAAATGCAGTTGGAGTAGATCCAGTGGAGCCCAATACTAATGATGATCAAAGGGATCGAGAACCGATAAGGAAGCTGAAGACGATACGTAGCGTTCTGCGAGCCCCGCGGGTCCGTGACGCGCAGAGAACGAAACGCAACACTGTACTTTGACCATTCAAACTCAGCTAGCATGCGTGTGAAGAGGCCGTTGTATGCGAGGTAGCAGATGGAGAGGATAAGCTGCGGCGTGTTGGCGACCATGGTGAGTGAGATGAGAGGAAGATTATCTAGAGTGTTGTCCCTCACGTCTTCGTTCTGCGGCGCGTGCATGAATTTGGAATTGCTCCTGTTATGGAGTTAGGTCTTGCATGTGTACTGATAGAGGGAGGCTGACTTACAGAGATTGACCCCGAATGGCGATGCTCAGCATGACTGAAGCAACGATGAGAGAACATCCGATGAGCAGAGATGACAGCACCCAAATATTTCGAGGAACAGCCTTTCCAAACTTGCGAGGTGAGTTGTTCTGCCACTGCCTCGGACCCTGCAGCCATTTATAATTCTGATCCGTTTCCCCCAACCTTGTCTGTGTAGGTTTTGCCGTCTTTCTCAGATCCTCCATGGTCAACGTACACATCCCCCTCGTCTCCTCATCCGGTCTCGAAATAAACGACGCAATCGCATCTCCCGGCGTCATAAGCGGATTCTCATTCCCCCAAACACGAAGCTTCAGAACCAAAAGGCACAGAACGGTCTTGAAGAGACACATGATGCAAACAATGAGCAAGAGACTGTTCGCTATGCTCAATCTACACGGCGCCTCGTACTCCTCCGAGTAACACCGATCAACCTGCATAACACGATACTTGGTCTTGAAAACCCTTGGGTCTGTGATGATGGCGCCAGATTGTGGGTCAAAGATATTGCGCGTGCCTTGCATATTCCACGTTCCGTAGACGTTCATGTAAGAGCGCTGCATTGGCGAAGTGTTTCCATATTCATCTGGTGGAGTAGACACCAGATAACTTGGCTCAGGATCTGACATGTACAGATTCGTATTACCGCTCGCCTCAGATGTCCTTCCGGTGCGCGTAAATGCGTCCACTGACCAGAGAGGATTCATGACGTTGAGATCGGTCGTGTTTGTTGTGTTCATCAGTACATCAGCTCGTTTCCAACCAACTGTTTCATTTCGGTATATATCGTCAAAGTCGTAAATTATCATCATCAAATGTCGCCAATGTGTCAAGGCTTGTTCGGGGTTGTTGTATCGATGGATACAATCGGGCAGCGCCATTTCAACCCAGTTTCCACTCGTCTGGTTGACCACGAAAGAGTCATTGATGGGCTTTAGCTTCTCCAAAGACTCAGGGTTACCGTCGCCCTGTGATTGATCGCTATAGTTCAGTCTATCGTAGTAGGCTGCTGTGATTGAGGGAAGTCCCTTCCAGCCTCCTTGGGTGAGTTCCGGAGAGCCGATCATGACTGTGAAGCCATTTGTGCCTTTACTCTCGAGCACGCAACCGTTGAAGACGAGATGGAGCGGGACAGAGCTCATGGAAAATAATGTCCAGAAGAGGACTTTTCGCCAGCCAAGAAAGCGAAAGTTCTTGAGAGATTGAACGCCAATCTCTAGCCAATGACCCGAACGATGCGCGGCGTCGACTTCAGCTCTCGTCGGCGCTACAAGTCCTTGCATGAAGAAGTTGGACGACGCCAAAATGCCAGTACTCACAATATTGATAAGCAAATGAATCCACAAGTTCGCTTTGGCAGTTGTATCGCAGTTCCCCTTGTACAAAACACTCTGGCCCAGCGCATCACCCGCATCCCTCCCACTGGTAACCGCATCATCTTCATCGTCACGCTTCAGCCCAAACAGCGACACGAAAAGCGTGACGAAGAGGAGCGTCGTGAGCGTACTCACGAGAATGGTGAGGTACACGGCTGTGAGCTTCCATCCCGAAAAGCGACTAAAGCAGCCCATGATGAATAGCTGGGCTCACCAGCGAAGGGGGCTGATGCGGAGAAATCTGGGCGTTATCCAAGGCAGACAGATCAGCCAGCCCTACCAATCAAACGCGTGGATCTCTAGTTAAACAAAAACACGCGACAGCTCGGTTACGAACTTTTGGGGCCAGCCTTATGGAGACCATGGGAATCCTCCGGAGGATCAGTTATTCAAAGTAGGCTTAGAGAAAGAGAATGCATTTGTAATCTGAAGAAATGTCCCTCTTCCAAGTTTCAATAAGGTATCGTTGGTATTTCGTCATCCGATTTCTTTTTTTACTTCTTGCAGAGAATATCCTACCGAAACCGTCGTGGCTGCGTCGAAGGATCAGCGTCGGAGGAAGAAGGCCAGTAAGAGAGCTTCGGTTAATGTGATGGGGTCATTCGGAGTTTCACTACATTCCATATGACAGAAATAAAAAGGCAGTATTCTGGTATCGATGGGAGAGAGGCGAGGAGGATTTTGTCACTGCCCCTGGTTTAAATTGATGGCCCCCAAATTCCCGCTCTTAGTTAGGAGAGCGAGGCTGGTTATGTAGTGAGATTTTGGTGCTGTAACGGGAGGCTCGGGCGGCCGGAGTTTTAGATGACCCGGATCTCGAAATAGAACGGAGAGGTCATTGATCTGGAGACTTTTCTGCTGACTGATGGGCCTCATAGCTTCACTCATTCGTGATTGGCTGAGTTTGGGTGCGGCGGTCCAGTGACGTAGTGTTTTTTAGAGTAGACTTACCCTGTGTTGAGAAGGAATATATTTAACACTGTAACTTTTGTGACAGCACACGCGGTTCAAGGGAAGGAGATACTGTATCTCGAGTCAAATTCAAGATCAGCCGTGGGGTTTGAAAAACGATGGAATTGGATTTACGTGTTGCGATAACATACCAAAGCCAACTCAACTTAAACCTCAGGCAGACAGTAAACACAGAAAGAAAAGCCCCGTTATCATCAGCAGCCTACTCCTTTAGACTTTGTTCGTCATAACCTTTATTATAGATGTTTTATTTGTAGCTGAGACTCGTGGCTGAGAGCTTAAATCGGCAGACAGAACTTAAATGGAAATTTATTATGAGAGAGGCAAGTCTGCATCCATCCTCGCAAGCCATTTTTCTTCTCTTCTTATCACAAGACAACCATGGCGGCACCATCTTCCGCCCATATTTTGTCTTTGCCCGCAGAGATCATCGATATATTATGTCAGCAGTTCTGTCCCCGCTGCAGCAAGAGAGCCTTTCCTCGAGACTTCTTTGTTGAAAGAAAGCCGAAAGAGGCTCAGGACAGGGACTGTTTATCGGCCTTAGCTCTGACATGCAAGGAACTGAGGCGCATTTCCCAGCCGCACTTGTATCATCGACCGATAGGCCGCGATTTCTTTGGTTTCATTGACACCATCGGCAAAGCACCAGCTCTTGGTCAACATATCAAGGAGCTTTGTCTGAGCTCGGCGGCGATCCGGCGTTTCGTTGATCAATATGATAATCCAATGGAACTTTTTGCAAAGTGCGACGAACGGTATCGAACTTATCTACCCAACGCTGCTCAAAGAAATCCCATGGTTCCGATTCCCAGACTACGAAATGCAGCAAGTTGTTTGGGCAATTTCACAGGAAATGGCGAGATTGCCATTGATTGCCTCCTTTCTGTTGTCATCTCTTTCATACCAAATATCAATGTGCTTGACATTTGTGTCCAAACCGACCTGACATTCTGGCCAATCCCGTCTGGATATCTTCCGAATTTAAGGAAACTTGTTATTAACGTCCCAGAGCGTTTCCCAGCTAATGACCTCGACAGCCTGACTGGTCTACTGGGCGCAGCACCTCAACTGGAAAGTCTCGACCTGGCCCGCTTGGATCTACGGGAGGCGATGAAGGACTCAGAGATGGGCTTTTGTCACGACAATGTCAACGAAATTATACTGAGATCATCCGCAATCCACACTAGTCGGTTGGAGGCAATCATGCGAGGCTTCTCAAAACTACAAACGTTCCGGTTCGGCGCACCACAGCATTGGGATGGTCCCCCATATCCACGTCCACAAACAGGTGTCTCGTACAAAATTGAGGATATCTTAATGCTGAGAAGCGATACACTCAAACATGTCACACTCGACTTTCCTGGTCGTAATATCGATAGGGACCTAGTAATCCAAGATCTCTCAGGCATGAAAGTCCTCGAGACACTGTACATTGACAGCGGCATACTGCGTCGCCGATGGCAGCAGGGCCGTGAGCCTGCACGAAGGATTTTCCAAATGCTTCCAGAATCCATCAAGGAGTTCGGTCTAATGGGAACCGTAGATCCGCAGCCACTTCTGCAGACAGATCTGCAGGCACATCGGCAGGCACATCGGCGGGTACATGACGAGGTTATGGAATCAGTCAACATCTCGGCTCGGGCATTTCCTCTGCTGCGAAAGGTAGTTATTGCGTATTTCGGGGGAAGGTTCCAGGCTGATGCGGATGAATGGAAAGGGAAGTTTGCCTCAGCTTGTGAAGCGCGCAACATAGAATTTTCGTCCAAAGTGCCTCGAAGCTCAGTCTACTTGACATACTCGAGCACGTATCGGGGTTAAATTCGAGGACTTGCTACACAATTGCGACTTTATTTTGCAGGCGCATTTGAAACCAATTTGGTTTGGCTATATCATCGAACAAAAAAATTCTATATCAAGTCATCGTTCATGAGCTGCCAGGACTTCATGAGCTGCCAGGACCAGATCTGGACAACAAATTAAGCTTGTAATTCACTAATCTATGAACGGTAATTGTCGCGAATTGAGATGTGATGGCTGAGGCAAAGTGAGACTGGCCCAATTGGTTCACCTTAGAGGCTTAGATTCAGTTTGCGGGGTTCACACCATTATGATCCTTCGCAAGGTACTTGGAACCTGAAGGCTGGGATGACCTTACCTCAAAGGTGATAGACCTCGGTACCAGTCAGGTGGGAGCTGAGACTAAACTTTAGTGACAACGGAGCTAAGGATCCCGAAGGTTATGACCCAGTATAATGATGGATCCTGGCGTTGATCAAGATGGTGATGGAACAGAGTCGTCTTCATTTATCTGAGGATAAGCCTCGGTAAAGTTGAACTGGTGGTGAGTTCGAGAATGAAGATGGTGTTGTATTAATCTATTCATGAACCTCGGCTCGGAATGAGATGTTATCAACTTGAAGCTGGTTCTTTTATTCCATATTACTTCCCCTCAAATAATAACAGCGTCGATGAGCCTCGGTTCTGGTCACAGCCTCGAACTCAAGTTGGTGTTGAAACATGTCAGACTAGAGCCAATACGGCCTTTCTCGCGATCATGGAATCTTGGCGATGTTCGGAAACCGAAATGATCATCAACCTAAAGACGCTGAAGTCCGTAGACTAGACACTTCATGTCGATCCAAGAGGGTGTCCCAACTGCGCCAACATCTAACCGGCGCCGTTCTCCCAAAAACAAAATTAGGCATACTTTTAAACATATTCCGCTATCGGAACGACAACCAGCGCAAGCGTTCTTGACACCTTCTAGTGTCCGAGCACAAGACGATCATCAGTTCATACCGAGTCATGAAGCCTCACCTGTCCAAGCCCAAGGGATCAAACAAGCCAGTTTCAACTACAATACGAGAACGCTAAAACCTGTTAGACTGAAACTAGAAGTCAAAGTCACCATGACCTTGTCCACGATGGCAATCTATCGAAAACTCAAATTCCCGTCAACGAGGGAGCCTGTTTTCAATGCTCTAGCGCTGAACTACCCGCAATCTGGCCCTTACCTAGCCAATACAACCTTACACTTGTCCAAATAGCGCGCATGGAACTTACCGAACCGAGGTCATTTTACATTCCCAAGACTCAATCAAACTCGAATCGGTATGGGCTGACCACGTTAGCGAGTTTTAGTATGAAACCGGGAATAAATGCGTACTGCCACCATCACCCTCCTGAGACCACCAACTCTGTGGTTTCAGGTCCCTGTCCAAAAAAGCAACTGTCAAAGCGGCGCACACCAGTCCAGTGGGTAAGCTTAGGTTCCCAACAACGTGGTCATAGGGCGCCGTTTCATACTGCCATATTGCTCTGTTTCGATGATCAGTGGAGTTGGTCTTGACTTGGCGTAACGGGGCTCATTTCCTGTTTTGATGAGGGCTTGCGAACAGACTACTGGTTTTGGCGGCGGCAGACAAGGGCTTCTTGCATGACTCGGGAGTTGAGATTGGTGGGATGCATGGTGATAGGTTTGTGAACGAACGGGTTTGGCTGGTGTGTGCTCTTAATTTGTTTCCGGAGATAGAGAGGTTGCTTTGATCTTTGATGATGGTAACCGAAAAGTGATCCGTCGTCTGTACTCCAAGTCATTCCAAAAGCGTTAGACTTG
This sequence comes from Fusarium succisae, assembly GCA_013186925.1. Taxonomy (NCBI): domain Eukaryota; kingdom Fungi; phylum Ascomycota; class Sordariomycetes; order Hypocreales; family Nectriaceae; genus Fusarium; species Fusarium succisae. The sequence continues at coordinate 2,742 of JAAOAW010000163.1, read as the reverse complement.
CGAAAGCACGGAATATGGATGTTTTGTTGGACATTCAAGATAAATACCTGCGATGGCCTCGATGCTGATAGAATGAAATCAAGCCTCTCAGTCACTCACTCACTCAACAGCCTTTCTTTCATATCCAACTCATCTGTCTTCGATTCTTCTTCGCCTCAACCGCCAAAATGAAGTTCTCCATCATCTCTACTCTTCTTGCCGCCACCGCCTCTGCTCTTCCCGCTGGTCAGGATGCCGCTGCCCTCGAGGCTCGCCAGCTAGGCGGCAGCATCACCCGCAACGATCTTGCCAACGGCAACAGCGGTTCGTGCCCTGGCGTCATCTTCATCTTCGCTCGCGGCTCCACTGAATCCGGCAACCTTGTTAGTACCCCCCAAGTGACAGATCATAACTAACTCTTTTACTAAGGGGACTCTCGGTCCCCGCGTTGCTTCAAAGCTCGAGGCCAAGTACGGCAAGAACGGTGTCTGGATCCAGGGCGTTGGCGGTGCTTACCGTGCTACTCTCGGTGACAACGCTCTTCCTCGTGGAACTTCTAGCGCTGCCATCCGTGAGATGCTGGGCCACTTCAACGACGCTAACCAGAAGTGTCCTGATGCTGTCCTCCTCGCTGGAGGTTACAGCCAGGGTGCTGCTCTCGCCGCCGCCAGTGTCACCGACGTCGATGCCGGAATTCGCGAGAAGATTGCTGGAGTTGTTCTCTTCGGATATACAAAGAACCTCCAGAACCGCGGAAAGATCCCCAGCTACCCCGAGGACCGTACCAAGGTCTTCTGTAACCCCGGTGATCTTGTATGCACTGGCTCTCTCATCGTCGCTGCTCCTCACTTGGCCTACCAGAGTGCTGCTTCCGGCGCAGCTCCTGAGTTCTTGATCCAGAAGGCTGATGCTGCTGGAGCCGCCTAAGTGAATTGATGGAGGGCGAAGGAATAGGCTGGCCTGTTCTTGTATTTTATGAGGTTTACGGTTTTCATTAGTTTTGTTTGTATCTACTTCATGGAGGAATGACTTTAGTGACCATGGACACTGAGACTCAATACGATAGCGCAATCGCATTGACTTGCAAAAATCTTCTTGCCGGGACTGTGAACTGCCGTGACAAGTTGCTGAGCATTATCATGACGCAAGATGACCGCCGAGAAAAGATGATATTCGATATATCACATTCTCAGAACATGGATCATTACGAGCAAGCCACATCGCAATTGGTGGTTTCGTCCCATCTTGTCCTCTGTATGTTGTATCGGAAGTGTCTGAGGTGCCGGCCAGGGGTTCCATGCTGCAGGGGTTTGGTCAGCATGCACGCATTGCATATGATAAGCCCCATGTGACGATACATCTGACAGTGGGGGAATTGCCAAGCATGATAGGTACACTTGTGAGAATGTACTTGTTGGATAACTGTGAGATCTGACTTGACTTGCGACAAAGCTCTCACATTGGAGGAATCAGCTTTTGCGTAGGATTGCACTTTTCTTCTTTGCATTAGCATCATCGCATCGATGGTGGGGGGTCGTATCATCTGATAACTTGGCGAAAGCCACTGTAGCATCGAGCCACTTCTCATTTCATATCGAATTGAATGAGCTGGAAATTAGGTTGTTGGCGCACGCTCAAGGCTTCAAGAAGAATAAGCTTAATCATATGAGAAAACACCCCTCGGTGTCTCATACAAAGATGTGAGGTTGGCGAACAGTGCCGGCTTTTTGTATACCGAATACGTGATCTATTTTTAGGTATTCTCTCGTCTATGATGTCTAAATTCTACAGCCTCATTTCACCAAATAGCTGACCTTTGACTTTCCCTTACTCCTCGCAATCTTCTTAACGGTCGTCTCACCACACAGATCCGTAGTATCTACATGCGTTCCACCGCATGGATAAACCTCCGCCCCAACGATCCTCACGACACGAAACTTTGTCTCTCCAGGTCCTAAGAAGCTGGCGTCCGGTGTAAGGTGTTCAAGGCCGTTCTTGCGAAACTCCTCAGCGTCCCACCAGTCAATCTCAACGGGCATCTTGGCCGCTAGGAATTCATCGACTTTCTTCTGAATGGGCTCTTTGTACTTTCCCTCAATGAGGCCTTGGAATTCGCATGATGCTGAGTCGGGGAAGTGAGAGGCTTTAAGCTCCTCAAAGCCCTCGACTGTGTCTTTGAGGAGATGGTTGACTGCTGAACCGAGAACATGGCCGGCGGTGTGATATCGTGAGTAGAGAAGACGCTTCTCAACGTCGATTTCTTGCGTAACTTTGTGCCCTTCTGTAAACTTCTTGTCTGAGCCGAATCTTCCGAAATGCAAGACCTGGCCATCGCGAACAGCATCCATACGAGCAGATGCAACAGTGAATGAAGCCCCAGCCTCATCCGTCATCTTCCCAACATCTGAAGGCTGGCCTCCTCCTTGCGGGTGAAATATTGTCTCTTCTGTAACGACGGCATAGTCTTCATCGGTGCCTTGCTTAAATAGCTCACGATTCTCAGCCTCTAAGCTGCCAAATGGTCGAATTGCCGTGATCAGTGTTTGTAAAGAATGAAGCTTTGCATTGCGCTGGAAAGTCAGCACAGTTCGTGCTGCTGATGCCATTTTGTGAGAGTGAAGAAGAATTCAAGATGATGAGAGAGATGGAAATATGCGAGGGCGAAGAAGGAAATAACTGATGAATCAACGAATGAGAGAGACGAGCACTAAAGCCCACGGGGTTTAGTAGTAGTAGTATTTATTACGCCCGGGAGAACGGACC
>JAAOAW010000161.1:0-179439 GCA_013186925.1 Fusarium succisae | reverse complement strand
CAATTACAGTGGTGTGTACAGCTGCTTATAGAAGCCTTATAACGCTATTACGGGCACGAATCGTAACAAATAGGATCTTAGATTAAGATTATAAGGCATAATCTATATATTAGTAACTTAAAAATACTTAACTATATATAGGTATTTACTTATAAATTTAATAAGCATAGCTACTTATAAAAGTGTAAGGTAAGACTTATTATTTAAAAAAACTAATAGGTAAAATTAACTATAAATAAAATATATATAGTAACTCTTACTAGAAAGTTATTTTAAATATTACTTATAATTACTATAAAGTATAATCTTAAGCTACTATAATATAATATAGTTAATATATTTATAAATACTAAACTGCTAAGTAATATATTTATAAAGCTACCTCTAGGCTTTAGAAAGAGTAAGAAAGAAAACTAAGTTTTACTTTTCTATAAAGCGCTATATAGACTTTAAAATATACTGCTTTTATAGTAAAAGGAACTTAGTAATACATTATAAGCTTTAGACTGTAAGCTAGTATTAAATAAGAGCTATTACTATTAAAAGGGAAATCTACTAATTATTTTCTATATAGATAATATAGTTATTATATTTAAGAAAAAAGATAAGGAAATAGTATTATAACTTATAAAATCCTTTTAGAAAAAATATAAGTTAACTAGAAGATATAAGCTATAATAGTTTCTAGGTATAGAGGTTATTTAAGATTATACTGCTAAAATTATTTAGGTAACTTAAACTATATATCTTAAGAAGATATATAAGATATATACTATAGAGACTATAAATACCTTTTTAATAAAAAAGGAAAAACTCTTTCTAAATTAAGAAAAAGTAAATAACTATATAGCTAACTAGTATAAGAAGGTAATTAAATTAATCCTTTACATAAGTATTATTAGTTAACTAAATATTATATTTATAATCTTAAGACTATTTTAGTTTATAAATAATCTAAGTAAGAAGTATATAGGAAGCTGCTAACTACGTTCTTAATTACCTATATATAACTCGTTTTTACGGTTTAAAGTTTAGACCTAAAGGAGAATTTATAGTATATAGTAATATATTATTTACTAATAATACCCTTAATTAAAGAAGCTTATAAGGCTATATAATAAAGATCTATAAAGGTCTTATAAAATAGTAAGTAAATAAGTAAGATATAGTAACTATATTAATAATAAAGGCAAAGCTACTTGCTTTTTTATAAGCTATAAAGGAAAGGCTATTCTAATAAAAACTACTTTAAAGCTTATAAAATAAGCTATAAAGCATTAATCTATACCTTATTTATAATAATTAATAGATAATTCGTCTCCTTAAAAATTCCTTATAAAAGCTAAAGACTAAACTTTAATATATAAATATTTATAACTATTAGCTATAAGAATATATCTAAAAGAAAATAATATCTCTAAGTTATAAAGTAAGCTTAAAGCTAATTATAGATATACTTATAAAAGCACTATAAGGTAATAAGCTAAAAGAGAGTTATAAGCTATTTAGGCTTATAGATATTAAGGATTATATCTAAGGTTATTAAAATGTAAATCTTAATAAAAAATTAATTAAAAAGATCTTAAATAAGTTAGATATTTAAAAAATAAGCTTTATTTAACTACTTTATAACTCTTTAAAGTTATTTTAAATATAAGATTTCTTTTAATATTACTTAAAATACCCTAAGTTTATAAATATAAAATTTCTTTTAATATTACTTAAAGTACTTTAAGTTTTAATTATATATTTAGTACCTTAGAATTTATAAAGTTACTTTAATATATAAAAATTAAGTTAAGAAAAAAAATTAAAAATTTAAAATTAATAAGTAAAAGCCTAAAGGGTATAACTATTCTTTATAAAGAAAATAAAAACTACTAGTTATAATATAAAAAAAGAAAATGTACTTTACTTAGGTAAGGTAAGGGTTACTAACTAAGGGAAAGTTACTAACTTAGATACCTTTTAAAATAACTTTAGCTATAATATAGTACTTATTCTTTTCCTAGAATTTCCTAAAGTATTAGTATAGTTTAAAATAGTAAAATAAACTATAAAATTACTTATAGACTTCTAGATAAGGTACTTATCTTACTAGATATAATCTAGGGAAAAAAAAGCAGCTAAAAAGGTAATAATAAGGCTATATAACTTAAATTAGTAAAATATAACTTAAAGTTAAAATATATACTACTTATATAGGGCAGTAAAAGCTACTAAAGTTATAGTGCTTATAATATAAGATACCTAGCTTAGCTTAATACTCCTTAGTACTTTAACTAGTAATAGTACTATTAAGGCAGGCTAAGTATAGGACTTAGCGCTACTTAGTATTACTATAAAAATTAAAAAATTAAAAAGCAGTTTAAAATAAAGAAATAAAGTATAAAAAGACTTATATTTTATTAGTAGCTATATTAATAATAGTAACCTATACCTTTTACTTAGTATAATAAACCTTAGTATAGAAAGGATAAGAAAAAGTATTATTCTTACTAAATATAAATTAGTAAAGTATTTTAATAATTTAAAGCTTAAAAGGGATAGGTAACTTACTAAATAGTAGGAAACTTAAAAAGAAAAGAGTTATTACTTAAAAGTTAGCTAATAAGCCTTAAATAAGCATTTTAAGGCTAATAAGCCTTAAATAAGTATTTTAAAATATAAAAGTATATATAATATAGTACTAAGAATAATATAGAAATTTAAAAATATATATTAAAGTCTATAAAGATAATAATTAGTAAATATACTTTAAAAGTAATAAATAAAGCTTAAAGAGGTAATTAAATAGCTAGAAAAAAAAGATATATACTAAATATAATATTAATACTTAAAGAAAAGAAAAAAAAAATTTTATAATAAAAAAAGGCTTAAATATCTTAAAAATAAAAGGCCTATTATTTAATTTAATTAAAAGATCTATCTATTATCTATAGGATTTATCTATTATTAATATATAATAATAGCCTAATCTTTAATTAACCTATTAAGAAAGCAAGGAATAATTTAAATTACTATAGTAAGGTATATAATAATAAGATATAATAAGAGACTTAAGATAACTTTTAGTATATTAAAAAAGGAACCTAAGTAGTTAGAGTATTATAGTAGTTCTACTCTAAGAAGGTATATTAAACCGGTAAGATTATATAATTTAGAGAGATTATATAAGGCTATAAGTAGTTTAACCTAAATAAGCCTTAGTTCTAGATAATGCTAATTATATAATTAAAAAAAAGATTAAAAAAAGGGTAATAAAATACCAGAAGTTAAAGATAGAAATCAATAAGGACAATTTAGTTTAATAAAATGCCTGGCATCTGACTTGACTGCGATAAGGTTATTAGTAGTTAAAAGAGGCTTTAGCCCCTAGTATATAAAGGTAAAGAATACTAATAAATACATATAGGTAAAATACTTATTACCTTTACTATTACCTAGGATTTTAATTTTAATTAAAAAGTTAATATCTTAATAATTAACTTTAAAGATATATAAATAAGTAGCTACTATTCCTTTATAAAAATAATTAAACTTAAAGTATATAGAATATATATAAGGTAAAATACTTAATAAAAGTAAGTTTATTAACTTAAAATAACCTTCTTAAAATAACTTTAATTATAATTATTATATGTTTAATTAGGATTTTACTATTACTAATAGCTAATATAAATATAATAGCTTTTATATTTATTAACTTTTACTAACTTAACTATAAGTTATATTAATAGCTTAGTAAAAACTATAACTTTATAAGCTTTTATAAGGATTTTAAAGTAAATAGTATAGAAAATATAGTTTTTATAGATCTTATTTACTTTAATTATAATACTTATATATATATATTACCTTATTTTAATCCTTAAAAAAAGTCTATATATATAAAAAGAAAGGAATTACTAAATAATATTAATAAGGTAATTAAAACTATAAAGGTATACCTAGCTTATATATACTATATACTATACTTATAAAAAAAAGTAAATTATAAAAACTTAATATAAAAATAAGTTACTAGGATTTTGCGTCTCATTAGCACAAATAGCGGGATGCGGAGCCTAGCACGATGCCCCCGGCAGGGATTCAACAGGTCCTGTGATTACACGCGATGGAGTTACTTTTTCAGATGACTGGTGAATCGTAAAAGCAATACCACGATGCCTGGTGACAAGAACATTCAGCCATACCTGGTGAGGGACGCGCTCTATCAAAAGATAGAAAACGCGTCGGGCTTAAGCGTCAGTTGATGAAGAGAACTTGAGCCGAGCTTAGTGCTACTGTCAGCCTTACACTCATGATGACGATCTTTCCTTTTCGAGCTTAGGTCTTTGGAGAGGGGTAGGGGCCTTTTAGACTTTTTCCCACTCATGCTGGACTGATCACGGGCGGAACTTGTCCAACCAATTACACAAGAGTAGGACTGACGGTGAAGATGCCAAGTTTAAGTCCTACATCTTGCAACTTGTCTCATGACTAATGGCCAGGCAGCAGATTATCACTTGGAAATGCTTTGTACTATTGTTTATCAATATTCATATACGGCTACAAATTATCGGATCAATCGTAGCTTCAGCAAATCTACCCCAGTTCTTCCAACATGGAACAGTCTCTATGCGATACCTGCGCCAGGATAAATATTGAAGAACTTGTCTCTGAGCAGGGCTTCGCTCTACATAAAAACCTACTCGACCTCTACAGGTCAGTGAGAACATGCCAGTTGTGTCGTCATGCACTGGGTTGCTTGAAGCCTCTTTTGCCACTCAACTTGAGAAGCATGCCTTGTCGTCATGCAATGAGACATCTGGGCTCAGAAAGCTCGAAACCCTCTCTTTCCGAATCGAATCAGAAGCTTCTGGCTTCTCAGAAGGCTCGAGCCTTTTATGGACGACATAACCACCCGGAACACTGCTTGACCATAGTGGTTTCGGACGATGATTGGGAAGTTCCTAGCGAGTGCGAACGAAGCATTCCCTGGCTTGCAATGAGGACACTTCCTGGGGATCCTGCCCAGCAATCAGGTGCCAAGACAGCTCGGCCAATACCGGGAAGCACGTCTAGTTTGACTTCAACCATTCATGGTTTGGAGTGGCTGAAGGAATGCCTCCTGAGCAAAGATTGCTTTGAAGCTTGTACACACATCATCGACAACGATCTTCAGGAGTGCCTTGCGAAGACACATGGAAATAATAAAAACTCGGAATCAATTTCTCTATTAGCGGAACTTGACAAGTCACTTCAGAAACAAGAAATGCGAAGGGTACAATTATGCGAGGACATACAGTTCTTACACCAACAAAGGAGCCTCTCACGAGGCGACGCACTTGTCGAAGAAGAGCGCGCCGCAAGACTTGTCGAGATTATCGACACGGACCAGGGCACCAAGCTCAAGATAGTCCCGGGCTCAGTTGGAATTTCTTCGTATGCCACACTGAGCTATAGATGGGGCGGCCTGGATGCTATCTGGCAAACTACCACCGAGAACCTTGGTACGCGACTGACAGAGTTCAATATCGTTGAGCTTCCCAAGACTCTTTCTGACACTGTTCAAGTTGTCAGAAACCTTGGTCTGAAATGGGTTTGGATCGACAGTCTCTGCATTGTTCAAGATGATAAGGACGACTGGGCAAGGGAAGCCGTCAAGATGGCCTCTATTTACCAAAACGCCCTCTTCACTATTTCTGCTGACTCTAGTGAAGACGCCAAAGCTGGTTTACACAACGAGAAGTCTTCTTCCATTTTCAATGACAGGGATAGCGTGAAGATCTGCAGCAAGCTCTCAACTGGTGAAGAAAGTTCAATCTTTCTGTTCCCAGATCAAGAGACAAGAAATAATCGCTCGGCTACTAATTTGCGAGATATGGGTGATCTTCTAAGCCACTGCGCGCTCCGTGACCGAGGATGGACCATGCAAGAGCGAATTCTGTCACCTCGAATCATCCATTATGCCGAAGACCAACTCTATTGGGAGTGTTATCACGGAATCCAGGAAAGTGAAGATGAACTTCTTTGGATGGGCCGTAACGTGAACATCGCAAAGATAGCACATCGGATTAACTCTGCGGAGAACGAGGAAGCAAAGAAGAAAGAACTCAAACAGATCTGCGCTACTGGTATGTTCACCTTGTTGGGGGAGACTACTCGCATCGTTCTTTGACATTCATCGACGACAAACTACTCGCTATTAGTGGAGTAGCCAAAGCCCTTGACAATATTCACCCGTATGGTTACATGGCCGGCCATTGCTGCGAAGACGACGATGAGCTCGTCAAAAGTCTTTGCTGGACGCGCGGTGGGCCAGGCAGGAAAGCGGCCAAGTATCGAGCGCCATCTTGGTCCTGGGCCAGTCAAGATTCAGCAATTGATTATGGTCATTTCAGCATAGTAGGAACTACCTTAAATGAGAAGATCGCCGCAGAACCTGTGGCTATGGAGGGTCAAAGCCCAGATGGCACTCCATTCGGCCGATACGATAATGGGTATCTTCAGATCAAAGCCAAGGTCGGGCACGGGAAATTATTCCCAAACTGTGGGCATGATTTCAGTGACTATCAACAGGCTGGCGCTTTCGGTGGTTACACTGTTGACCCTCTCAAAGAGAGATGCGCGTTTCTGCTGCTCGATGGCGGAGAGACGTCTGATCTAGTCTGGCTAGACGAGAGCCAGGCAACTAAAGAGCCTATCACAGAGCCCATCGACGTTGAAGTCGTCATGCTTTCTGAGATCGAATCTGAAGGAGAAGAAGAAGGGCCGCGTCCTGGAGCTTGTTTGATCTGTAATTTGGACGAGAAGTACTGCTTGACGAGAATTGGGTTCACAGAGTCTCTGAAGTACTACAAAGAGGGGCAGGGTGAGGAGTCTCCTCCGGTTTCCGGGTCGCGTCTTTGTGACAAGAAAGCCATTACTTTAATCTTAATTTAGTCGTCTATGCAGCGTCATAGCTTACAACCGCAGTGGCGGTGATTCGGCCGAGCGGCGGTCTTCTAATCTTGGCGCTCCGTAGGCGGAAATCCTCAGGAAGCAAGAAACTCCTGGCATCAGATCAGATGCCACAGCAAACGCGCCTGAGAGCCTAATAAAATATGCTAAATTTACCCAAGTCTGTTCGTCACTTAGACAAGAGCCCCCACGTTATCCTCGTGCTTTGTTGGCCATTCCTTCGTTGCCAGTCTCAACATAGCTTTGATCCTTGGTGTTCATCCGCTATGGAACCAATTCGGCCGAGACAGGGGTTTTACCAGGATCGCCGGTCATTTACAAGTCCTAAGTCCGGCGGTGCCCTGTCGAGTGTATATGGTCATCCGATGGGTTTCTGTACAGCTGGCTTCCGCTAAGTGCATAGCTAGTTGACTACATATACGTTCTTCGAATATCCCCTTTACTGCACTGCACGTGGACTCATTACTCTCGATCCTCATCACTTCCGTCACTATGTCTTCCACAAACAAGCCTGTGCGCGTGCCGGATGTCTCAACTTTAACGGCGACCGCAACAACATACATCGATGTTTTCAGAACGCTAGACACGGATGCCCTGCCCCGCATTCTCCTCGACGAGTATAGTCACCGACTTGCCCCGACCTCGGTCAACCTTCCTGGGTCCATGGATCGTCATTGCTTGATCGCTCGACTGAAACAGGTCGGAGAGATCATGTCTTCATTCCCTGTCACTATCAAGCAGATATGGCCCAATCCGTCGCTACGACAGGTCCTCGTATGAGCAAAGTCTGAGACCAATTTCCAAAGGCATTTGAGGGGCAGTGATGATGAAGAAGAATGGACGAAGCGAGGAGAGTATATGTTTCTGATGACCATGAATGAAACTGGGGAAAGGATGACAGATGTACTTGAGTTTGTGGATAGTAAAGGTATAGATAATATCGCTGGCCTGGTGGCCAGAGCGCTGGAGAAGAACTTATCGGCCAGGTCTTGAAGGAGACAATGCGCCAGCATGCTTTGTGCACCATGTCTTTTATCCAAATATTGGGTATATATGTATTCCGCTAGCAATGATATGTGAATGTGAACTCTAGATCTATGTAAAAAGAATGCTGTGTTAAGTGCAGTTATACGCTTTCCTCCTGCGTCAAAGCCAACTCGTCCTTAGCTTTCAGCTTTTGTCGCTCACCACGTCCCATCTGATATAGTCGAGACGCTCCGTAGAGCTGGGTCGTGATCCACAGGGAGAACACCAAGGGGGTAATGATACGCCACTCAAGACCCCAGCGATGCCACGATCGGTTGAGAAGATATATCGTAACGGCGACCTCGGTTATAGCTCCAGTAACCTGCCAGACACAGCATGTATAGGCCATACGGGACAATAGTAGAGTGTTGTGGCGCTTGATTCGCCAGACGATCATCATAAGGAAGATAGGGAGCTCGACGATGACATCGAATGTACCTGAAGAAAAGACGTTGTCAGCATATTTCGATTCGCGAGATTGCAGAGGCTGGTGGACTAACCCCAGACCATGCACATGTAGAACTCCAGTGTAGCTTCGCGATGCTTGTCATGATCGGCAAAGAGACTCAATGCTGTCTGCGTGATTACAAGCAGTCCAGTATGGTGCGCAATGCTGAGAGGGCTCGCGAACTTGGTGCGAAAGCATATTTCGAAGATATAATACGAACTGTAAACTTCGGAAAGAACAAGCAGACTGTCTCCGATCGTGACAGAGCTGCCTTTGGTGAATGGTGTAGAGAATTTGGCATCGCCGATGAGGAAGTACATCATTGGGTAGCATCCACTGCAAAGAACGCAGAAAAGAATAATGCTGCCGACGTGGAAGTAGACAAAAGACCGCCGTCGCCTTTCATCCTTTGTTCGTTCGAATGTTTGGCAGATGTCTTTGTAAACAGCTGGTAAGATCCATCGCTCGAGGCAGTTGGTAAGGAGAACAATGCAGATGATGCTGGTAGCAAGTATTAAGGAGCCGTATGGTAGAAGATGTGAAAGGGGGTTGTTTTCGATAATCTGGATTTTGGGTACGAATACCCGATGGGCATGATGGGCTGAATCAGACATTATAGCGAGTGGAGAATACAAACGAAAGCAATTAATTAAGCAAAAAGTGTACAGAAGAAATGAATTGTCAAATTGCGGAGAAGAGGCCATGATTCTGTATTTATCCTCGCATCATTTGTGCCTTACTGACGCAAAGCCGCCTGCTAAAAAGGAGAGTTGCCCACGCGGCTCAAACCGAGGAACGGAGTAGGCAACAAAGAAGCCCAATACGAGGAAGCCAGCGCTTCTCAAGCGAGGCAGAGCAGTAAATATTCAACACCCTGGGATTGGTTCTATCGTAGACGCCTCCATACGAAAAATGCCGAAATCCTTCTAGTCGCGGGCCTAGAAGCGCGTCTAGTCTCGTCAGTGGTCAACTCGTAAGATTCGGTCCGGGGTAGCTGAGGCGGAGCAGGACAGATTGCTCCACTTGGGCAAGCCGTGTTTCCGTGGGCAGATTACGCGGCTGCGGTTCCTCGGCAAGATGCGAGAATTAAATTGGTGCCTTGTTGTGTAATACGTAAATAATAATGAATAGTGAGAAGGGGGGGTCTGTGCTCGGGGGCCTTGACACCTCGTGAGAAAAGGGTCTTGTTCGGGATGGACAAGCCGATCAGGGGTCGGTTTTAGGCCAGGGCGCTTTTGAGTTTGTATCAGAAGGGATTCACACATGCATTGGGGGGATAACACGGCAGCATGTAAATGAGGGATGTTATAATTGGGTAGAGAATCTAACATAAGCAACACTCCAACTATGACTCTCGTATACTGACATTGCCAACTTCATCTGTTTCTTCGGGGACGTCAGAATTCGGAATGGGCTCAATATTTAAGCTTGTAGACTCAGCCATCAGTACGCTTCGACCAATCTTTGGACTTCAACAAGTTTAGCACAGACAGCTAAGATAGGCTATAAGTCTTGGCTCTGAGCTTCTCTCAAAGCCAAGTCCAACATAATTGGGTCATCTGTGCTACCCCTAGTTAGATTATTGCACGCATGTCGAACCCTGCATGTGTTTTGACCAGATGGCGTGGCTTGGTTTTCGCGAGACACAGAGTGAAAGGGGTCTAGCTTCAAAGTTGTTAGGCCGTGCCGTAGCCGTTGATGAAATGGCGCACTTTGGGTTGAAGTTGTCGGCACTTACTTGTCTGGGAATGTTCAATGACGAGGGAGTAAGACGGCCCCACTTTCGGCGCTGGACTTCCGATGCAACGGCGCAGTTACGGCATCACGGCATGGTTATAACCGGAATATTCCTATAGAATGTGCTTTTATTAGGGTCTGCCTCGTAAATGAATCTCAGGGGCTCTCATATGTCTACTTATACCTGACTAAGGGTGAAAGAAACCTTACGGCCTTGGTTTCAAACGACAAAAAGACTCGAACAACCTTGGCATAACTCAAGCTTCTAAGCTAGTCAGTTATTTTTGACGCCAGGTCTACAAGATCAAGCGCCCTCGAGCCGATATCCGTTAACTCAAGCCTTAAGTCTCGTATCCCTAGCTTGAACAGCTGCGAGACAGCCAGGCAATGTAGTACTGAGAATGCATATACAATTCTCTCATAGCCCAGCATGAACTTTTCTCTTGAATTCCTACGCTTTTGTGATGCTTCGGTCGTTGATGAAAACCACCAACAACAGAATGATTGAGTGGCAATTGGTGCCTGAGGTTACAGGACTAGCGCGATGGACATCTCGAACTACAGCATCAAGCGAATCTTGCTTCAAGCATGCGTACGGGGTCTCAAATCGATGAAGAGCCGCCTCTGATACAGCTGAATGATTTCTCTATACATCCAATTTCTCTCAAACAAGTAGCTCTGCGATGAACGACTCCCCGCAACAAACTCCGAATATTCCGAGATACCCGAACGCGCCGAGAACGGAGGCTGTAGCAACCCAGCCGCCGGATTTGAAGAGCATACTGCGCGTGAGGCAGCTTGCGCGTATCCGAAAAGCATGCTTGCCCTGTAGAGAGAGAAAAGTGCGCTGTAATCATCAGCAGCCCTGTCAGACATGCATCAAGCGCGGTCACTCTGACCTCTGCTTCTACGACCAACCTCGGGCGTCATCAAGTCCAACTCCGCAACCTCACCAACCAGAACTACACACTACAGCTGACTTGAGTCACGGTAGTAACAATGCAACACAGCCTGAGCGTCCCGTCAGTCGCAATGGCAGTGTATCTAACGCGAGTCCGTCCTTGTTAGGTGACAACTCCATCATCTCAGTAGCTAGGCCAGATACTACCCAACCTCATGCCAATAATGAGCGTCGCACCGCGTTTGAAACAGGAATTCTTCCTCTTCTCGGTATGGATGGCGCTGCCGATGGTGGACGTGGCACCCCTGCAGGACGTTCAGAAACAACCGTTACTGTTGACCAGGACATGATAACTCTGTTTGGCTTCTATCGGGATCGACTTCACTCCTTTGTGTTCGTCGTCGACGATCTCACTGAAATCGAGAAGCTCATTTGTTCTCTTTTGAATCGCGAGGTTCAGGCACAGCAGGTCGACAATCATAGCCTTTGTCTACTTCATGCTATAATGGCGGCTGGGGCGCAGTTCTCAGACTTACCCATTGCTACACGACTATCCAAGTCCAGTCAAAATTGTAAGCATCAATTCTCCTCTTCCAGTCCCTTACAACTGACCGCCTTAGTGCACTCTGCTCTCAAGTACCTGGGGTCCTTTGATCTGTTATGGAATCCTTCCAAGAGACTGATCCAAGCATTGCTCATCCTTGGTCATGTTTTGCAAAATAACATGAATCCTCGTGCAGCTTGGATCCTGGGTGGCACCACGGTTCGAGTTGCGCTATCTGTTGGCCTCCATCAGCCTATAAACCACTGTGCTCTCCGTCTCTCGCCTGCAGAAGCACAGCAGTTGAGGTGAACTCCTCAGCAAAATACCGTTTGTTTTATGGCTACTGACGTATCCCTTATTCATAGGCTCGCGATTGTTTGGCAAGACGCACTTCTCTCATTAGCATTTGATAGACCCCCAGCATCTCATGAAATGGACCTTGACTTAGATCTCCCAGCTCTGGTAGCATTAGATCCATCAAGCCATCCTCTTGACTACCGACAGGCTATGAACTGGCTATGCCATCTGAGCTTCAGACACCTTCCAAGACTTCCCCGGATAGAACCGGTCAGGAACTATAGCCAACTCTTTCATGACTTCGACCTCTACGAGGCTTCTCTAGCTCCTCATCTGCAGGACTTGCAGCGATCTGCCTCAATCCAAGAGCTACAGGAACACTATAGCCAGATTGTCCACCGTTACTTTCTTCTCTCTACCCTCTGCCGCCCTGTACTGTCCTCGCAGAACAAAGGAAAGTTTAGTGAAGAAGAATGCACTGTGATATTGAACCGCTTCCAAGGTGCTTTGAAGCGCAGTGTTCGTGCTTTCATCAAGCTTCGCTCAATCTCAAATCTTGCAACCCGTTCATGGGCCTTCGTTCACAACGGTCTTGCCTCAGCACTCTTGTTGAGCTTTATCCGACAAGGCTCTGACGCCCAAGATCAAGACTCTCAAGAAATACTCGCTGAGCTAGTTAAAACGCTAACTGAGCGCAGCGACGATGTTGGGCAATTTTCTGCAGCGCACAAGAAAGCTCTTAGGGCGATTCAAGCTCTACAACGATCTTCAGTGGAAGAGACCAGATGCCAAAGTGAAAATTCACCGCAAGAGTATCATCCAATAGCAGTCTCTTCAGAAAATATGATTGTTCTACCAGAGCAACACTTTGGTAACACTCAGGAACCAAGGTTTGTGTTGCAGCCCTCCCCACTGTTCAAACATACTGACCGATCTCACTGCAGCATGGTTAACTTGGATGATTGGCTTCGAGACTTTGACTTTGACGCATTTTCTCCCCTTGAATCATACAATTTCATCATGTCGGACCAGGTGCCACAAGATTTTGGTCTTTAGGTCCCTATCTGCCTGACGAATGCCATGTTTAGAGGAGATGTACTAAGTTTATCATGAATGTTCAAATAAAAATGATATTTTATGATGACATGTACTAAGCTTCTCAAAAATGTTCAAATAAAAGGAATATTTTATGATGATATCCTGATATATTCTAGTAATTTCTATAAGTTTCTATGTTAATATAACCCATTTTACTTCAGGCTGTTGAAGCCCAAGGCTTCCCATCGGCTGCAAACCCTGTCTTTGATCTCCTCCGGAAACGAGTTTTCAAAGTCCGCTGCTTCCCAGTTCTTCCCAGTGGTATATTCGACTGACAACAAGCTGTCAGAGACAACCTTTCCACCGCGATTAGGCGCCCCGTTACCATGCGACATGTATGGAATCAGAGGAAATCCAGCAACGTCTTCAAAGAAGTACTCGTCCATTCCGGGGCGGCAACGAGTACAAAAAGCCCAGATTACATCCTTGAAATCGTACACATTGATGTCATCACCGACGATTACCAAGCGGTGGATCGTATAACCGACCTTGTGATTAAAGATGATGTCTCCGATTTCGCGGCAGAACGTCGCAGACGTTGTCTTCATCTCGCGTAGCTTCTGAGTGTCGACCTGCAACGCAACCCATGTAACTTGAGACTCGAAAGGTGAGAAGGCTTCCTTAATGGGGAGACCTTTCGACTTGAGAAGAAAGCCGATCTCTGCGGCAGCAAGAGGACCAATCATCGTATGCTACTGAAGTTAGTCACGGTCTTGAAGCAAAATGAGCGAATACTTACAGTTTCATCGGTTAGCCTTCCGCAGTTGGAAACGGGCAGAATTGCATCTTTACGGTGCGTGATGAGGTCCACCGTATACTTTGGCCAAGGGTGCGCATCACCAGGAAATACGTAGCTATGTGACCGTCAGCATTGGAAGAAAACAGACAGCATTGCAGACTTACCCGTGCATCTCCCCAAAGGGTCCTTCAGGTGCTGTATCCGTAATAGAGCATGTCCCCTCAAAGACTATTTCCGAGTTGGCGGGTACATAAAGTCCATTGGTCTCGCACTTGACGACATCAAGGGATGATCCGACAAACGAACCAATGTACTCGGCCTCAGACAATCCGTCAGGGAGTGGCATGCTCGATGCCATGATGGCAGCAGGAGGGACTCCAAAGGCCAAAACCCAGGGCATATCGCGGCCTTCCTTCTTCCACATCTCGTGGATCTGGTAGAGGTGTTGCGGCTTGATCACCAATCCGGCAAGGTGGTTACGGTCGTAGACCATCGCACGAGCAATAGACCAGTTGGTCCATTTTCCATCTGGGGATTGTACAATGTGCATTCCGTAAGTTTGAACGTATTTTCCACCATCTGATTGATGAAGCAGTGGTGCTGGAAGCTTGGTGAGGTCAAACTGGTCGGGTGTCAAGATATGCTCCTTGCAAGGACCAGCCTCAACAACCGTTGGCGGGATAGGAGGTGTTGTTTTGGCAGCGATCATCTTATCCAAGATAGCTTTCATAGAAGAGTCTGTAGGAAGTCCGAGATGTCTGGCAAGTCTGCCGTAACGCTGCTTGGGGTCGGATCGAAGGGAGTTCGGTGCACCCAATATTCTCCATAAGCCATTCTCATCCTGCCCCTTGAGCTTGTTGAACAGGGGAGCCTTGTCATTATTCTCGACAACCTTTCGAATGATGGCGCCAACTTCAAGATGAGGATCACACTCTTCAGTGATTGAGACAAGGTCGCCGTCGGCTTCGAGAGCCTCAACGTAACTGCGAAAGTCCATATGAGGAAGAGTTTTGGAAGCCATGATGATGATAAGTCTTATTGATTCTTGATATATATCAACAGGATGACTGCAGGGCTTCAACAAATTCTTATATCTTCATCGATCTCATACTATTTACTCTGTCAATCGTATGACGCATGATAGTCCGAGGCCCCGAGTCCACCGAGTCCACATCTGCCGAGCCGCAATATCCGGGAATGTGGGCCCCGAAGGCACCGAAGGACCCCGAACTGAGCCTCAATGCTACCAAACTGACGGGTCTGGTATGACATGGACTCCGCTTAAGAAGAGCCGCATTTCCTATCGATCGGTTACTTATGAGCACCATAACTATTTTGTCTTTTTGAATTAGAAGCTGGGAGCAGTCTTCATTCTATCGGTCACACGCCAACTTGTCTTCACGCTCTACATCGCAACTCAGCTCTTTAAGTTCAATATGGGAGAGGCACCAAGAAAGAAGATTATCGTAGCCCTAACCGGCGCGACAGGAGCTGCCATTGGCATTCACGTTCTCTCAACACTTCGAAGACTGAATGTCGAAACTCATCTCATCATCAGCAAATGGGCAGCTGAGACCATAAAATACGAAACAGACTACACACCAGCTTCAGTTAGAGCACTAGCAGATCATGTCTACAACCCAAACGACTTAGCCGCACCAATTGCAAGCGGGTCATGTCATGTCGATGGCATGATCGTTGTCCCCTGCTCGGTAAAAACGCTAGCTGCCATCAACGCCGGCATTTGCGATGACCTTATCACTCGCGCTGCAGATGTCTGCCTCAAAGAACGAAGAAGGCTAGTGTTATCATTGAGGGAAACGCCGCTGAGTGAGATACACTTGCGGAACATGATGGAGGTGACAAGAGCCGGAGCGATTATTGCACCTCCTGTTGTCGGATTCTACACAAGACCAAGCTCAGTAGATGATATATTGAATCAGATGGTCGGTCGGTTATTGGACTTGTTTGGCCTGGAAGCTGGGAACTTTGAGAGATGGGAGGGTATGACGAATGGGAAATTCTGAGTGTAGGCTTTGTCACTTTTGATGGCTTTCTTTCGCGAATAGATTCATGGCTCGGGGCGCATAAAATAGGCAATTTGCTACACAGGTATAGATTTGGCAAAATAAGAGTTTGGTCAAGGTGAATAGTAAATGTCAGTGATAAGCGCAAGTGGTGTGTTTGAAAAAGTACCAGAGACAGACATTGTTACCGCCGAATGAACGCACTGGAGATAAGTAAGCGAAGAGCACCGGTGTTGCAGCCGCATGATTGGCCCTTTGTAAAGATCTGCGCGTCAACCAACTCTGCTCTGCGCGTTCAATCTCGACGCGCATCTCGCGTTGTACTTTGCAGCATAGAAAATTCAGTCTACGCAAGTTAAATAACTTAATATTGTATAATGCTCACAGAATATAGCCAGATTCAGACATAACCAAGTATATTTAGTTACTCTTTATATCCTTAGTAGTGTTTACCGATGGCTGGTCTGTGCTACTAGCGGTGCAATTATGCTTCATACTGGTTAGGGGTTTATTCCCTTTTAATGTAAAATTATGTAGTATTTTATTATATTACTTATAAGCCTTTAAGTAATAATAGAAAAAGGAAAACATGATAATATCAACGTATACTAATAGATGTAGTTATAATAAGGACGAATTATATTAGGTTTCTAAGAGTTTTTCAGTTTCAGAGTCTCCGTCCAGATCCTGCAGGGTAACTCAGCAATGGAGATACAGTTTAAGCTGATGAGGGCACTGTGTTCAACACTGTGATATGGCGCCAAGCAATGCGTTTGCTTTACGGAACAACTGAACACCCGAGCGCACAGACCATGTCCTTTGAATCGCAAAGCTTCCTCACTCCAAACAGTGACAATGTTTACCATTCTGCTGTGGCCTTTCCCCGTTAGCTCTTCTTTTCAGTGAGTACCATCTTCAGCTCTCCTGGCCTTGTTTCCTCAATCAAAGATTTCTTTGCTTTCCTTTTTCTTTGAAAACGAGCTTGAACCATTACTGCTTCCGAGGTCATGTGACGGCCCCACAGTTCCTTCAACGCCATTCGCATTCACGCTCTGGCCAAAGACTGCATCATCACCATCCTCACCCGACCGAAGGCACAACCACCTATCAAGAGAAGCGCTCTAACTTGTTCTTGCAGCGTGCTGAAGATCAAGTGGTTCGCTGATCGAGATTTAGCTCCTCACCCGACCCTCCTCGCGCCCCAACGATAAGCACGTTCAGAGACCCGGTGAACCGTCACTACAGACCGTTATAAAATTCCGACTTGTACCCATCGAACGTGCGCGGTGCGCCCTTCGTTGGAACAACCGGGGACTGTAGAAGGGATCTGGCTTAGGCTCGCAGCGTTGCTGGAGTTCAAGCGCGGTCTTGCAGCATTGCTGGGGACCACAGGTTGCCTGTTGACGGAGCTGGTCATCTCTGCTCGTGTCTCGTTGACGGCGTCAAGGTACGTCTGATGTTCGCTGTGCTACTGATGGATTCTAGGAATGTCGTCTTCCACCTCGCCATGTCTTGACGTCGATGAGACTACGCCCGCCGTTGTTGAGTGGGAACACGATGGCGCAATCCACTGCTTCTCGAAGCCCGATCCAAAGATCGACAGCATTATGCTACGAATTCACCTGAGCGAGCTGAGCGCAACTGTCGAGCTGCGTTTTCCGATGAACTTGAAAGGAGTCGAAGGCATTTCACCTGTTGCGGTCTCCATCGATCCCTCTTCCATCACATCATTCGACTTCGCCTTTGCTTCAAATGCACCGGAAGCGGTGCAAGAGAAGTTCAAGTGCCCCGTCGTGTGCCTGAAGTTCCAAACAAACAAGAACATTCGGCTCTTTGTTCCCACCGCTGCCAAAGAACCGTTGGCCCCTAGCCGAACACAGTCAGGGAAGGTCTTGGATGCTCTTCGCAAACTCTCTGCCACAACCTCGTTCGGTATTTACGTCGATGCTACCAAGCTTTCCAAAGCTGAGCTTCAGTCCATAAGCGACGCCGTGAAACAAACTCGCTTGGCATCTTTTCACGACCAACCTGTGAATACTGAGACGAAGGTCATCGATCTCTCCCCGCAAGACGACGCACCACCGGCCTATGACGAGACTTGTACTCCACCGCCAGCTCCCCCAATCAATGAGAGAAAGCGCCGCCGCATTAGCAACTCGGACGAGGCACGAGATGAACTCGCTCAAATTTGGGCCGAGCTCAAGGCGCGGAGTGAAAGGGATCGACTCGTTCACCAGGAACTTTCCGCCTTGAGACAAGAGAATAGCAGCCTCAGAACAGATCTCGATCAGCTACGCCAGCAAGTCACGACTTTTCGCGAAGAATTTAGCTCCCTGCAGCGTGACGTCGAGCAGCTCCAGGGCCAGGATAAGCACAGCGCTGATGTCCTGGAAGGCTACGATACGCGCCTGGTCGAGCTACGAGACGATTTAGAGGATCTGGATGCCAAGGTAGACTCTATCCAGGAGCACAGAGACGAAAATGGAGTCGCGCAGTCATTTCTCGACAGAGTTCGCAGTGATGTATACGACGATATCGTCACGCGTCTTACAAGTTGAAATACTCGGGTTATCGCCTTTCGGTTAATACTGAAACCAAACTCAGCATCATCTCCTGATGTTGTTACACGGCGGCGTTCCCGCCCAGAGTCATGCCAGCATTCTACCATTGACTGCCTACATGGCGCTGGCCGAGGATGGATTCGTCAACAAAACTTCAGTCACGGCCGTTGTTCTTATGAGCACGATGATACCGTCCTCTTCACCTTGGGTGGCTCTGCCTCCAGCTGAGAAACCGCTGGGCACCACGGCAAGGCTCATTTTCGCTAAATGGACCTGTGCCACTCTGCGGTGATGCTGGTAATGGCGCGCCTGGTCTGGATGGTTCACTTGCACCATCTGTGAACCCCGTAATGTATGTCTTAGCTTTGCACCACATTGGAGCTTGGCGAACCCTGACTAGTTCTTTACAGTGATGGGATCATCCTTTACACGCCGACGAGCCCGATTCGAACACGCGCTTCCTCGCGGCCTTGCCAAAGTCGATGCCTAAACAGATCGTAACCTACATCCACGAGTCTCGGTCCCCCATAACAGCGACGAACGACTCCGTCGTAACGCATATTTTCCTCCGACACGACGATCGCAAGACGAGGCTCGATGGCCTCCTCATTGACGAGACAATCTTACCAAGCGATTCCTTCGAGCATTATACGAACGGTGCTGTGGCTGCCCACTCTTGATGTTCCAACGAATCCGATTTATAAGCATTGCATCTTGTCTTTTTGTATATATACCCGTGAATGTTTGTACATAGTCAGTCCTCAACTACATGAGCCGCAGCTACCCATTTTCTGAACAATTTCCATACTCCTTACTTACCTCGAGTCCCGTTGGTCAACTGCTGCCCGTTTTCTTGTTACCCTACAAATCACCCCACGGCGAACATCGTGCCCTGTCAGAATCTATCCACACTGAAGACCAGACATCTCTGCTCAGGTTCTAGTGAACCAAAGCTACATTCTCAAAGCAAACGCCTGGATCGCAAGATTATCAGTCGACACCTGCTCGAATGTTCCGGGTTGCTAGCTTCAACATTGACCAACCTAAAGCCGAGAGGTCCATTGTCAACAGTGATGCCAGACTTTGTCAGCTCGCCGCCCCCTTCTTCGTAGCCGAAAGCAAACTTGCTACATCTGCGACCATTGCGCCTCCGCTTGTACAGCAGCATGGCTCATGTCCTCACGGGCGACTGCGGTCTGCCTGCCCACACAGCGATCGTCCATCTTTCTACCAACCATTTCTGCATCAACAATGGCGCAAGGTAAAAAAACAGACAAAGCTACAACAGGCAAAAACATACAACAGCGGGGATTCGCTGGTCGTCACCGACCCAACTACTAATCCGCCCCTTACCAGCTTATCTATGGGAGAGCGGACGGGATCCCGAGTTCTCTGGTAGGTATGGTCGTATGTGAAAGAGGGAGGTGTTCTTTTGGCTTATATCATTGGGCTGTAAGCCAAGGGCAGAGTCATTGGCTTGCTTGTGCATTGGGAGCCAACATTCGGAACTTGGCGGAGTTCTTCAGGCTGCCAGCCCACATTGTCTGTCTAGTCGTAGCGCACAAGCACGCTCGACTCGGACACGATTTCTTGCCAGCCTTTGTTACATCAAAAAGGAACATTAGTAGATCAAGTCAACCCCATGTTTCTAACTCTAATTCTGTGAAAATTATCGCTGGCTTTCTGATAAGCTCTTGCAGCGCCTGAACCCCCTCAGAGCTACAGCTTCAACCTTTGGATCGTTCCAAAGTCGAATCTTGTGGCTTGATCTCGATCAGCCAAGATAGCCTCTTCCAGAGTTCTTGTAACACCCCCCTCATTAATCATCGCATTCAAAACAGCCCGCCAAATCGAAGAAATAAGGACCGAGGTAGAAGGCAGGCGGATTCACCTGGGCCTGGGTGCCCGAGTACAGGTCGCAGCTAGTGCCATACGAGTCGAAGGACTTGCAACGACAGTCACTGGCACAGGCATCGGCGCAAGCTGCCTGATCAGCTACTGTGGGTGAACCGATTAACCAAGACGCGTCGATCTGCCATGGTGCGACCTGGAATGGAATTGTACAAGCGCCGCTCTTTCCGATGACATGGGTGCAAGCAACTGTACATGCGGCCTCCGTGGTGGTCGTTGCCGCTGCTGTAGTAGTTTCAGCCGATGTTATCGACTCAAAGACAGTGGTCGACTGCTCCTCCGTGGTCAATAGGGCTGTCGTGGAGGATAGAGCCTCGGTGGTATCGGCGTCGGCAGTCGAGAGTGTCTCAGTGCTGGACAAGACGCCCGATGTCGTCTGTGTCTCAGTCGATGACAGCACTTCTATTGTGGTGAATGTACTCGAGAACGAGATGATAGATGACGATGCCAGCGATGGCTTGCAGGGACCGGCATAAACACCAGCCACAGCCAACACCGTAGCAATCAGCGCGTTTAGAGATCGGGGAACCATAGTAAATAAGAATGACGTGAATAGAGCAGAGTGACATGCTGCCGAACACGACACTTTTTGTATTCCATCCAGGGGCTGTTTTCTTTGACAACTGGTAATTTCCTCAGTTCGGAGTCCATCTCGAATGAGGCTAGTGTACTGCATCTAAATACCGCTAAAAGACCCAGATACGAACATTGGTCTCAAAAGTTTCTCTTAGCTCAAGTTTAAGATGTGGTGCTTAACAACCTAAGATAAAGGCTAACTCGTGACAGTCGAACGCTAACAGCAGCCAGCCGAATCCCATTATCGGTAATGTTCGCGGGGGAACAGAATTCAAATCTGATTGTTGTCAGACTGAACCTGAACAGTACTCCAAATTTACAACAATGCTGGCTAATCTGACGCCTATGGCAGTTGTAAAGTCTCAAGATATTACATTAGTCCTATATTGTCTCCGAGAATTCCCTGAAGGGTGCCAGAGCCTCCAAATATTCTCTGGACCTTGAGAAAATTGAGTCGATTTATCTCGTGAATGTCTTCAGTCATCAACACCACAGAAAGAGTGGACGGGATTGCAAAGTATTGTATGCAGGGCAATAGCTCCGCTGTTCCAAAGACCTTGTTGTAAGGTATTTGACCCGAAAAGCTGGATAGAACTTGGCAGGATGCTTACGCTGAAACTGCCGAAACCGGCCAATCATCATGATATATCGGATTGCCGATGCGTCACTGTGTCAGAAGTCGTTCAAAGGGAGCCCTCTTATTCGTACGTTCCGCATTGAGCAGGCAGGCTCCCGTCGCCAAGGTTCAAGCGCCGTTGTGTCTACATCCCGAGGCGATATTATCCTCTTCGACCGACATATGGACTGTGTAGTCAGTTCAAAGATCCTCTTCTCAGCAGTCTCCCATGACTGGGACCCCAACATGTCAAAGGCACAGTAGCAACAAAAGACAGTGCCAGAGACGCCAGAAGCAGCCCGTCGCGTTTTAGACATCTCGGCTAGAATTTACAATGGAATCGAGAGACCGGGATACGAGGCCAGAGAGTTCTGGTTGGACTACATAAGCGTGCCTCAATGGTCCGATGTTCTGAGGAGCAATATTCTTCCCATCATGGATAAGCTCTTTAGCACAGCCGAGACAACTGTCCTATACCTCGATGATGTGAGTCCGAAGGTGGTAAATGAGCTCTATAAAGACAAGCAGACTCCAGAACGACTCAGCTCAGTCATATCAGTCTGCAACGCCAAGTACTTCAAGCGCGTATGGACCGCCATGGAGTTCATCAGAAGTGAGCGTGTCAGAATGATGATAAGCAACTACACTTACCTCCCCGACCTCGACGACCCTGCATTCCTGGGTCAGGTCTTCAAGGCCTGGAAGGAGGAGGTTAGCCAACATGCAAAGGTGCATGATCTCGAAAGAAAGGTCCAGATGGGCAAGAATCAAGTCCCATGGAGTCTCGGAACCCTCAGACCGGCAAAGTTACTGAAGAGGATGAACTTTGCCATGGTAACTGCTCTGTTCTGCAAGAGAGGGTGTAGAGACCGAATGGACTTCCTCCATGCATTGAGAGGAATAGTTCGTGCAAGGTCCTTCAAACCAAACAGTTCTGAATTCAAGACGGAGTACTATCGAATTGCGTGGGAATGCCTCAAAGTGGGAGGCTACTCTCCGCTGTGATAACCCCTTTTATGGGGGCTATCGAAAGACGAGGTCCAGGCCACTGGTCTGAATTTGGTTACAGTGACGTTTTCACTTGGCAGTTGGGACAGGAAGTGAGTCAGCCAACACTGGGTAGATACACAACCATGGACGAGTTGGAGCAACGTGTTACTCTCCATGTGGAAGACATTGGAACAGTTTCGATAGTCGGCAGATCAGAGAAAGGTTCGATGATACAAGCCTTCTCGTCTGCCGCGAAGCTAGCCTTGGAGATTGATGGACCAGATGTCAAAGACTTTATTACAGCCCTGGGAAGAACTCATACAGGGAGTGCATCAACCACCATGGAAATCCTGGAAGAGAAGAATGAAGTGAATCGTCTGCAGGGAGTTCTGAACAGGCTCTGCAACAGCCCAGAAGTTCCCACCTGGCCATTGGATGGCAAGGATAACATCAAATGGCTCGCAGACGTGCTATCATTCTCCAAGCTCAGACCTGGCGATGATCATACTGTGCTGGGAGACAATGCAGCCAGATTCGGGACCATCCACTGCAGACCGTATGATTACACCGTTGGTATCACTTGTACCGGCTGTGGTAGGATATTCGCACATAAGGTCGGGAGTTTCGTCTTGCCAACGGAGCTACGGAACGCGAAAGCATATCACATCCCAGGCCTCAAGTATTTATGCTCCGAGAAGGACGGTCTAGCAATTTTGGTTCAGGGGGGTAAGATCGTTGGAAGAATGATATGGGCCACTCCCGCTTGTTCATGTAGGAAGACAGAAGTGGTAACACTGAGGATGCCAGAGTTTTTCTTATCCAGCGCGTTTTCAATCAACTAGTCATATGAATGGTAAGTCAACCGGGAAATTGGGCAGATAGCGTAAGAAAACTTGTTCTGGAATTAGTATGAGACCTATAAATTGATGAAAAGGTTCAGTATTCCTTTGGTACATAGTCTATGATTTAGATTAAGATGCCATAAACACATCATAAACGTCTACTTAAGTAAACCTGAGTTTTAGCAGCTAAAAAGAGCTTAAATCAGCACAGAGCTTAGTTCCCGAATATCATCACTTGTCAATCCAGATATATCACTTGATCCAAAACTACTATACTATAAAACTCTTATACAAAATGCTTATATAATATTTCAGCACTATGAAGAAGATTATGACGAGGTATCAAAGTCTTGTAAACTTCTCAGGGGGCTGACGCAGGTCATAGGAATCACCAAATTCTCTATGTGCTGATTCAAGCTCTCAGCCATAAGCCTCAGAGCCTACTCTATCTTACGATCATGTTTAGATTGAGGATGCTTCAAGTTTGGAATATGTCTAGGGCCATTTCAGCGGTTTCATGTAAATCCGCCAACTTGAATTTTATGTCGGCACAACGAAGTTGAAACGTAATGCTAACTGAGATAAAAACACCTAGATCGAGTATTTGAGAAATCTTTCGAGCTCCGGTCTCCAGTCTCGCACCGGATCATCAACGCCCAGACCAATGCCGTGTTTTCCGTCAGGCAATACCACTACCTGAACCTTTCGACCATGCTTAGCCATCGCATTTGCATAAAGGTATGTGTTTTGAACCGGGACGAGTTCGTCATTAGAAGTATGGAAGAGGAACGTCGGCGGGGTCTTGTCTGAAACCCGATTCTGGACGGATAGGCTTTCGATCTGTTTGCGGGTCGGGTTGCTTCCGAGCAAGTTATATCGTGAGTTTTCGTGGGTGTAATCGTCCTCCATGGTGATAACCGGGTAGCTCAAAATACCAAAGTCGAGCTTTGCCTTCGGATTCGTGAGTGTTGTTCCTGCGAGATGACCGCCAGCTGAGAAGCCCATGACACCCAATTTCTTAGTTCCAGGGCTTTGCTTTCGAATGAGCTCGATGGCAGCCAGGGCTTCGTCCATAGGTGTCGGATACAGTGGCGGAGTTTTGATACTGGCCGTTGTATAGTTAAGAACCCATGCGTCGATACCAAGCGTGCTGAGGTACTCTGCCGGACCAAATCCTTCGTAGCTGATAGACATTACACTGTAGCCACCACCCGGGCATACCAAAACACCAACGCCAGTTGAGTTGGCGGCCAGAAAGGCCGTGAGTTGCTTGGGGTCTAGCCTAAGTTCAGAATTAGCACCAACGGCCCAAGGCATGGACTTTGGGTTTGAACTGACTTCATTGTGATACTTGGGGAATCAATCTGGTCTGACATGGTAAAAGATCCTTACAAAGGATTCACCGGCCATATAAATATGTAAGTTCAATTTACCCGGATCAGCAGATTCCACGAGCATTAAACCCAGATGCCGTGGATGAATTCTGGAGAAACCGGCGGGGAAGCTTAAAACGTTACTTCGGACTGTGTTGACCCGATGGCATGGGTCACAACCTCGTCTTTTCTGGGTATCAATGCCGAGGCCTCAGGGAATCTGGGGTAGAGTCCGCCAATAAGAATCATCACTCGGCGGGAAAAGGATGATCTCCCGGATGAATTACATGGCTATAAATCACCACCAAGTTATATACCCTTCGCCTACGACACCTATTTTATGCACAAGGCCACCCCTGAGTAATGGAGAGGCATCAGGGAATAAGAAAACAAAAGCCTCTAACAGAGGATGCTAAAAACCCGGTAAAGTATCCCCTAAGCTCAGGCTCAATTGCTTAAATAATTTCATCGCTTATGGTCAAGGTCATGAGCCTTCTTGCCTCTCCTAGACAAGGTTGCAAAGAGAAGAAAACACGATATGGATTTGAGAAGATACATAAATACTACATATTACAACGGCATTGCCACTGTACCATTTCACCACCTGGCAAAGCTTTGGTAGAGCGGGGACTCGCATTTAGCCGAATAGACCTCGAGCATTAGTCGCTCGAATAGCGTTCGCCTTTTGAGGATCCGGGAATACCTCTTCAACATCCTTATCGAAAGCAGCAGCATACTTGGCGGCTGATGACATGGGCGTGAAGACAGTGTCAGATCCCCACATGATTCTGGTGTAATCGACCCATCGAAGTAGTGCAGGGATGGCGAAATTGACAGGCCAAGGTCCGGCAAGGTCAAAGTAGAAGCTCTTGGAGAGAGTCTGCTTCATGGAATCCTCCGTTAAGTTGAGACCAGGGTAAAGAGCGCTGTAAGTGACAATGCGGTCCAAGGTTGGGATCAGACCACCGCCAGCATGTGACATGATCCACTTGAGGTTTGGAAATTTAGTCGGCATTGACGTGTAGAATAGATCGGCAAAGGTGCGCGCTGTCTCGAAAGGGAAGTCCAAGGTAGGAGCAGCGAATTGTCGCACGGCCACTGGGCGGTTGAGAGCCTGCCACTGTTGCTGCGAAATGGAGGGAGCAGTCTTGTCAATGTCGAACCGCATCTTATTGAACTGAGTGCATGGGGTGGTAGGGTGCTCAAAGATAGTGACGTTGAGCTCGTTGAGCGCGTCGTAAATGGGCTCAAGGTCACGGTCACCGAGGTACAGCCCGTAGTAGTTTGACATCATGACGATTCCATCAGGTTTAGGGTTGAGCTGCTTGAAGAGATAGTCAATCTCTTTCAAGGAAGCCTGGATGTCAGGCAATGGAAGTGACGCAAAAAAGCCAAACTGCTTGGGGTATTTGGCCTTAACCTGAGATCCATACTCGTTGACTCGGCGGGCCAGCTTGATAGCTTTCTTTGTGGCATCCTTTGAGGGAACATTGAGGTAGACTCCAGGGCTTGATATTGACAAAATCGACTTTTCAATGTTGTTTTCCTTCATGAATTGAAGATGAGACTCGGCATCCCATTCCTACGGCTGTAAGTTTATACTGCTCTCAGGAACTGGTATCAATGTAGCACTCACGGGAGTATAGGGCATGCCATCCGGGCCAGGTACATCACCAGCCTCTTTCAAGGCCTTGGCATAAAAATCCGGAACGAAATGGGCGTGAACGTCGATCTTGGCCGACTTTTGGGGTGATGGTGTGCTGCTGCAAGCAGTGACGGCTAAAGAGAAACTAAAAAGCGACAAGAACTTCATACTGAAGAAACCGTGATAAGGTTGAGTGCTGAAATGAGTGTAAAAAGAGTGGTGCCAAGGAACGAGAAAAGACGTTAGCCATGGGATCGTCACATTTATTTATTTATGCTCGACGACCCTGGACTGCCTTGGTGAGGCGAGAAAGGTTGAACCTCTATTCCAGGCGACAAAAAGGCTTGGGCAGAGTTGGGACAATCTACTATAGATTTAGTGGACCTGAGAAAGGATATTTCTGGCACCTCAATTCAATGTCGGTAGTTTTCTTGCTCTGGCCCATGAATCGAGTGGGAAGCTGGGAATTGGTATCAACATCAGGGACAAGACAGAATCCTACGTTCCAACCCGACGATTGTCGGGCAAGGTTCCTCAATATCTTCAGCCTGTTTCATTGGTTGCATTTCGAGATCATAAGCACTAATGTCTCCCCAGTACGACTCTGCCTTTGAAACAGGGCGATGCTTGGGCTGTGCCCCCAAATTACAGTGGGCTTCAGAGGATTTTCGGATCGTTTATTTCTTATCTTAGCGGTGTTTCCTTATCTAAACGACAAACCCCAGTCGCTTCTCCAGCCTTAGGGGGCAAGGTGAGCAAGGAAGAAAACTTGGGACCTTGATCTTAAGTGATAAACTGACTCATGTAAGCTTAGGATAAATTAACATGGATTATTCTAGCAAGCTTTCATATCTGATCCAAATTTTAGACCTTTTCCTGCTTATTCAGGGCTGGTCAAAGGTCCATACGGAGTCGGGATGATAGGATACAGAAAACCTCCGTAACTCTGATGTCCAGTGCAACAGTTCAATAGATCAAGAGAAGTTCAGGGTTCCAGCAAACAGACCCGACAATAAAACAATACCAAAATCTTCTAGAGAATATCACAGACAAACGATGCGGATGATAAAGCTTCCCCCTATGAGTCGCTGACCTCTTGGCTCTAGCGCCGTGTTTCCCTACCATCAATGTCACGGTACCATTGGGACGTGACGACGTTCTAAGCATGATGCCTAAGCGCAAGGATGAGAGCCCACGTCCTCATATCATCCACAAAATCTCAAACAAGGACGATGACGCAGTTCATAGCAAAATCCTCAGCGGCCGAACAAGACGCTAGTGCGGGTTTCCCTTGTCCTGCTGACGACCTAAGTGAAGTGCCCCAGCTAGCCCAGTTGCTCCGTTCATTTGTGCATGCAAGAATATATTTATAGTACATCATAGTCTAGACGAAGTGAAAATCGATTCATGGTGGACAGCAGACAGTAAGGAACATTGTATCCATCTGAAGATTCCACATGCGGGATTCGTCCCAGAAATATCGCCCTCGGCTCCATGCCTCATGGGCTGTATCATTATCGGGGTAATACTCCGGCGTGAACCGTTCAAGGCCACACGCCAGGCTTCCATCAGGGTCTGGAATATGATTTTTCCCGTCTTTGCAAAACCACACGAAGCTATTGAGAATGAATCCGCGCAGATCACTGGGGGTGTATCTCTCTGCAATTCTCAAGCAAACATAGCCCTGCAGGCATAGCAAAGCAATGTACCGCAGCTCCTCATCTCGAGTCCTACTGCGGAACCTTTTTACGAGGACGAATTCAGGGTCCTGAGGTTCTCCAGTTTGTCGTGGCATTTCCAGCTCAAGTTGACGCTCAAACTGGCGAATGAGTCTACCATAAGATTGAAATATGAAACAGAAAATGGATTGGCGAGAGCGTTCGATGCTGTCATGCTCGAGATGCCCCGCTAGAAAAGACATTTCGTCATAGACGGGCAAAAGCATCCCTTCCTCTAATTCAGTCTGACACAATAGAAGCTTGTCATAGGCGAGATGGTGCCGTTGGATTTCGAAGTCCAAAAATGCCCCCTGTAGCCGCTCCAGCTCTTTATCAGAAAGGTTTACATGTTTATAAGGCATAATACCGCGACGATAAATGCGACGACCAATGTGACGTGAGAGTTCCCTCCTGCAGTCTCTCCGGATCTTATGCCAAGCATGCACGGTGTATCTTAAGATAAAGTGGTCCCTTTCATTGATCAAGTTGCTGAGTTCACAAAGTAGAGAAAGGCTGTACCAGTCCCTGCGACTCGAGGAACCATGGCTTTCTGACTTGTAGACCTTTTGCCTCGCTTCTGAAGGACTTAAGAAGACTACGTTGCGCATAGTCAACCGGAGCCGACAAGCGAGAACGGCGTCTTCCAATAGCCTGTCGGTTGGATACATCCCATTGAGAACTTGGAGGGCTGGGTCCAAGAGACTTTGGCGATGCTTCTGGAATAGATGCAAGGCTCTGGGGTAGGAGAGTGCGAATGCCCTTATACTGATAGGGCATTCCAAGCACTCCATAACCATGAGAAGTATCTCGGTTAGGAGATTACACAGAGGCGATGTCAAGTTCATATTGATGGAGGAAGATGACAAGCGGAACCGTACGTTGAAAGTGTGAGAAAAAGCAACGGTGGAGGACATAAGGCACTTTGCGGGTATTTATAGACTTGTTGTTCTGATAAAGTTCGAGATTAAAACGTTTATTTACCTTTGCCGCCTCTTAAACTCAAGAAATGTAGCGTTTAGTCACAATTAAAAGAATAAGATTTGGCCACATTGAACTATGCTAGAGAGAAAGATAATTCTTGTCTTGAAATCTCATGGGGATGACTGCGGCCTATAAGGTTAAGCTTTAGGCTTCGAACACAGATGATGAATGATGATACGGTAAAATGCAGAAACATAATATCGGATATGTCTAAGTATCGGGAAAGAAAATTAAGAACATTATCGGATAGACTCAGGCAAAATCGGCTTTATCCTTCACCTTTCCGACAAATGCTTGATTCATACCTGATCAGGAAATTCCAAGACTCCCCTTACCCGTCGTCCATATGCGTTCGGCTTATTAAAACACGTCGGGAGTCGGGTAAGGGGTTTTCAAGTATAGAGGAGCATTAGGTTGTATAAGAACTGCAATATGTTTATACAAATGAGGTGAAGATAGCCTTCCGTGCCGTTGCGGATCGACGGATGGACGGGACGGAAGTTAAATACGTTGCATGGCTGAGAGCCACGAAACGCCAACAGGGTCTCTTAGTGTGAATCATTTCCCAAGAGGTCAAAACTCAAAACTGCGATTTGTTAACGGTAATGTCTTCGAATCTCCTGTCACTCAAGGTCAATTGTTTCAGCTCGGGACTTGTATAAGCGAAACCAATCAGTATCAGACACGACATCTCTCAAACTGCATAATGGATAGCGTATCATTATCTACGACCGGAAAGATATGATAAGTTTCCTATCTGCGACCTGATTTCATAAAAAAGGACCGAAGATCGGGGTTGTATGCACGGTCTCGGAATTTATGTAATAAGGCGTATCACCCAACGCCCTTTTCCAACCATCACGTCAGGCCCCATTGGACAACCCACCGAAGTCGCTCCAGCGATTGGCCCTAGCACTTCCGCAGTGGGTACGGAAGGTTATCACCAAATTTTCACCCTCTCTCGCTCTGCAATTGATTAGACTCGTTGGATCAGTGAATTTTCCATGCTTCCGTCCGCGGGGTAATATCTGGGGAACCCCGGATGCTCACTCATCACAGCCTGCATAATTGGTTTATCTTTATCTCCTTGCTCGGCAGATGCGCTCCCGATGCCCGGGGCCAGTTTCTCAATACTGGGTCTGGGGGCGAGCGAGAGTGGGCTGAGTATGGAGCATGAGTCAAAGTTTTACGTATAAAGACGTGTCCGGCTGCTGTTCTTTTTATTTTGCGGATCCCTGCTTCAAGCAACACATCATCATGAATAGTTATAACATCAATTCGACTGCTGAGGAGGGTAATGACTTGGCCCTTACTCCCTCGCAGTTGAATAAGCCCGACAATGAAGCTTCGTTGCATCACGATGCTGTTTTTGGTGAGATTTCGGATGAGGGTCCTGACTACAGAAGCGTAAGCAGATTTTGCGACGGAAAATGGCATGATTCACAGAATTGACGAGTTCTTCCAGGTCGGACTCATCGGTACCGCTGGGTTGATGATGAAAACACAAATCGGTCTCGGCGTCCTCTCGATTCCAGCGACATTCAACGCGCTTGGCATGATACCCGGCATTATCTGCCTGCTGGCTGTTGCGGTTATAACAACTTGGTCCAATTGGATCGTTGGTGTCTTCAAGCTGCGACATCGCCATGTTTACGCGATCGACGATGCTGGAGAAATGATGTTTGGAGTCGTAGGCAAGGAGTTCTTTGGCTTTGCCATGTGGATCTGTAAGTTGCGATGTCCATCATGAATAGCGAAATGCTGATTTGGTACACAGACTGGGTCTTTGTATCCGGCGCTGGCATGCTCAGTCTTTCCATTGGCCTCAACGCTGTATCTAGCCATGGAGCCTGTACAGCTGTCTTCGTCGCTGTTGCAGCTGTCCTAGGCTTTGGTCTCTCAAGCATCAGAACCCTTTCTCGCATGAGCTGGCTAGCGTGGATAGGTGTCATCAGCATCATGGTCTCTGGTGAGTCCCACATCGAACATTGAGATTCATACCTAATGTCTACAGTGATCATGGTCACCATCGCGACAGGTGTCCAAGAGCGACCAGCAGCAGCCCCCCAAGACGGCGTCTGGGTCTCAGACTACAAGCTCTTCAACAAACCCTCCTTTGTCCAAGCAGCTTCAGCAATCTGCTCCCTTATCTCGGCATATGGCGGCACTCCAGGCTTCTTCGCCATTGTTGCTGAGATGCGACGACCCGAACAATACACGAGAGCTCTGACCATCTGTCAGGCCATCGTGACCGTGACCTACCTTACGATTGGATGCCTGATGTACTACTTTTGTGGATCTTATGTATCCTCGCCTGCCCTTGGCTCGGCTGGTGATACCATCAAGAAGGCCAGTTATGGTGTCGCCATTCCAGGTTTGATCGTGTCGATTACTCTTGTCACTCATGTATGAATCGTATCCCCCATTACTTATACGTCGCTAATGAGATACAGCTTCCCAGCAAGTACATGTTTGTCCGACTGTTGAGAAACACAAAGCATCTGGCCTCCAACTCCGCGGTTCATTGGAGCACTTGGCTAGGTTGCACATTCATCGTGTCAATCATTGCCTACATAATCGCGAGTGCCATCCCCATCTTCTACAGCCTCATTTCTTTAATTGGAGCGCTCGTCGGTACTCTCCTGTGTTTTCAGACCATGGGCTTCATGTGGTTTTACGACAACTGGGAGAAGCGTGCTATTTCAACTAGGTGGCTATCCGCTTGTGGATGGAGTTTGTTTGTTATTGCTGCTGGCACCTTGTTGATGGTTGCTGGTACTTATGGATCAATTGTCGATATCACCGAGGCATACAAAGCTGCTGGAGGAGCAGGCGCCTGGTCCTGTGCTGACAATTCCAACTCTTCTTAAAAGGCACGTTCGAGTTGAATAGCTGTTCTATTATGATGAGTCTTCAGAATATATTAGACTTACTGCTTGGATCTTTTTGCATCAGCCCATGACCTCTTCCCTTGCTCCAATCAGACGATGCGATTTCATGCAACGATTCTCATGCGCCTCAATAAATGTTGGGACTGAAGCACTTTCAACCTCTCAGCCTCATCACAGTGCAGGCCAAATGGTTGGCTAGCAAACATTGTATAGTCTAGCCGCGTGGTGCTTGTGTAACCATCGCGCCCAGTCTCCGTGTTCCGGCCGCGTCACCTTCTGTGAATCAACAGGCGTGGTCAAACAGCGGCTTGACTATCATCTAACATCATGTGGCCACCAAAGTCCAATGAGAGAGCTGAAGACAACCTGGCGACCATCACCTGATAGCTAGCTCCATCGCAGGCTGATACCCTGACGGTGAAGATGCCCAACGACGGGCTTAAGCAGCAACAGCATTTTCCCAAGGTTTAGGCATCAAACTTCAAGCACCGGCAGCTGAAAGCAGCACCAATATCTCTGCTTCACCT
Organism: Fusarium succisae; assembly: GCA_013186925.1. Taxonomy (NCBI): domain Eukaryota; kingdom Fungi; phylum Ascomycota; class Sordariomycetes; order Hypocreales; family Nectriaceae; genus Fusarium; species Fusarium succisae. Next base: position 147,046 of record JAAOAW010000161.1, on the reverse strand, counting down.
CGCGAAACCAAACACGCCATAAAGTTGCCTGTTTGGCTTTACCGAATGATTGTTGGGATAGTTAATAATAATATATTTATTCCAGACCTTGTCTATTACATGTATATACGTTAGGCGCTACCTCATCATAGACAGCTGCTCTACGTGACCCTGGATACGAACGTTTTGTCATCCCACAAGCCAGTTCCTTCTCCATACGACTCTGAGATTGTAATGTACTTGTCGCGCTGCTCTTCTAAGGCCGGAAGTAACTCACCATCACGCACCCACTTCTCAAACGCAAAGTAGGCGTTTCGAGACGGCAGATCCAAGGAGAACGTGTTGAAGTACTTCAAGCCGGTTCGTGGGCTGACGCTAACATCAGAAGCCCGGCTCTAAGGGCCAACTGGCAGCATTTCATGCCGGCCATTCGGGTGCCAGACAGAGGCAAAAGCTATCTTCGACATGCCATCTGGAGTAGGTTCCATGCACCACGAGATAAGAACTTCTCCAGTCTCGAGATAAAACCAAAGGGCATAATAGCCTTTGCCAATATGGAAGTTACCCCATTGCCGCTCGAACAAGGCATATGACTGTTCAGTGTCGATCTCCATTTCCTTTCCATCAATAACAAGGTTGCCTGTCAGACGGGTTGCAGGGTTGGCCTGGGAGGTTTGTCAGTCATTAACTGGCGTCATATACTTGACTTGCTACTGACCCAGTACCAAGACCATCCGGCCAGTGAGGTAGAGCCATCAGGGTCCGGTCCCCGATTGACAAGCTGTATACCACCGCCGCCGCCGTAGTAGAAGTTACCACCGGTAGGCCGCAGAGTGACGTCCAGCTTTATACCAACAAAATCAAGATCGAGATGGGTATTGGTCCATTGATCACCGCCCTCGGGACTAGTGATGTTCTGTGTGGCGCTTTTTAGCTCCAGGCGCTTGGGGTTTCCCGAGCCAGGATGAAGAATGGAGGCTCCTCATGAGGTAAGATCCTGAAGGTCATTAAGGGAAATAAACGTTCCAAGAAGTTGGGATCCTCGCAAGCCTGCGTTGCTCGTCAGGTGGTATTTTCCCCCACATTTGGTAGTGATCCAGTAGAGAACAAAGACACTATGGGTTCCAGTAAGTTTATCAAAGCATTATGGTGGAAGTAGGGTTCACAAACTTGTTAACGTTATTGGTGTCTTCCGTCACGTATGCCAAGGTCTTTCGAGCGTCGTATCTATTCACAAGTGTCTATTTGGTGGTCAGTTGATCGGAATGTAGATCGCAGAGGAAAGCCGGCTGGCTAGGAGGACCAACCCCATCGTTATTAATCGTGGTAGGATCATACTCCGGAGGAGCCCAAGACATAGGAGTCGTCGGCATGTTTTCCAAGGCAAATCAGGTAACGCGGAGTGCTTGATAGAGTCGCTTCGATGTAATTCCTAATGTCGTAGTCGTAGTGGACTGATGCAGGTGTGTGGCATGGTAGTTAACGTTGTATTTATGCTTCTTACTTTGGATACAAGCGCCGACTTAGGTAGTAGGACTTCGGGTTATCGGGCTGTCGACGGACTCGTCTAGCATTCCGTGACCGTCTAGGCTGAAACGTGAGTATTGGATCCATATGTCTAGGTCCAGTTTATGACTCTACTTGATGCACTGAATTGGAAGAATTTGGCGTGCCTGTAGATCACATCAACTTATATATGACTCAGTCAGGTATTGATGAACGAATAAGAAACGAATATCTGTTGCAGATCAGCGGACTAAAGTCGGAGTATCTTGAGTAGCATCGGGCACAGACCAAGGCTCAAGGGGACTAAGATCGGAGAATCTGAATGTACTCCATACTAACCCCAAACGGCAGCAATGTTCGAACTGTTGTTGCATTGTGTCACATACATAGTACATACTTTAGGTGTCCAGGAAATAATAGTGACACTTTCGGTGATGATCACACCTAAGAAGTCTCGATTATTTTCTTGGCCCACGGATGGAACTACAGAAAAGTTGCCCAAGTGGGCACTTGATATCCACGGTTCATACCCATTCAATACTATATACACTCGAAGCTTACTGCTACACGCCCTCCTATCAATACAAGATTAAACGTGGCACAAAGTAGATCAGTACATAAGGCCTCAACTGTCTCATCAACCTTCTAAACCATTCCCTCAATCCATCCCGTTCCCCAAGATTCATGTTATTATTGGCTCGCAATGACCATGGCAGCCAGCTTCATCATTTTCGGTGGTCTTTCATGTCTTCTGGTATGTTATCGCGTGCAAAGAACAACTTTCATGACAGTTACTAATATCACGTCAACTACAGGGGGCTATATGGCTTCTCAACATCATTTACCACCTTTTCTTCCACCCGCTTGCAAAGTTCCCAGGTCCCAAGTTGGCAGCCGTTTCTGACGTAGGTCACCTTTCTCACACCTCACGCATATCCTAGGATAATTCGAGTCCTGCTAGCTCTGGTACGGCTTGAAATGGACATCTGGTCGGTATCCATTCATCATGGAAGAGACGCATCGCAAATATGGTAGGTAACCATCTTTTCTCGGCCTTATCGATTTATCTCAACGCCCATATATCGTCGGGCCCTTTAAGCCATATCCCAAATTTGGTTTTATGATTATGAGCTGATTGGCCGTATTTCTCAAGGCGACGTGGTGCGAACAGCCCCCAACGAACTATCCTTTGCTACTGTGCAAGCATACCAGGATATCTACGGACATGCAACCAAAGGACAGAAGAAGTTCATCAAGAGCGACTGGTATGAATGATCAGGGGATCACCCTGGTATAGTCAGTGTCAGAGATCCCGCCCAACACTCGAGACAGAGAAAGTATCTGTCCCATGCATTCAGCGCCAAGTCTCTACGCGGTCAAGAAACACTCATTCACAGCTATGTGGATATGTTTATTAGCCAGTTGCGTAAGCTAGGTGATCCTGAGGGATCTGGAATCAATGTTGAGGAGGCCTTTAACTGGCTTACGTTCGATATTATCGGTACGGTTCCTATTTCATATCCTTGCGTCACGCTCTGGTTTCCATTATTCAGGTGACCTTGCATTCGGCGAGTCTTTTTCTGCCGTTGCTGAAGGACGGCCCCATTTTTGGGTGTCGTTGATTATTGATGCAACTTATTTCAAAGTGCTCGCGAGTTTGAGAAAACGGCTTCCTATGATAAACCTGTATCTTCCGTTTGTAATGTCAAAAGATTCAGCCGACATGCATCTCAAGCACATGGAAATGACCAGGCAGAAGATGCTCAAACGACTTGAAATGCCCAATTCTGAGAAGCGCGGAGATTTCTTTTCGCATCTATTGAGCAAGGGTGGCAATGATGTTCTGGAGCAAGAACTCTGCGAACAATCCAACACGCTCATTGTAGCTGGTTCGGAAACAACAGCTACATGCATGACCGAGATCGTCTATTGCCTCCTTTCGAATCGGTCTTGTCTAGTGAAGCTCACCGACGAAGTGCGTTCGCGATTCCAGTCCGAGACCGAGATTACAGGGGACGCCACTGCAGAGTTGAAGTACCTCCCTGCAGTCATTGAAGAAGGGCTGCGGATTTTTCCGCCTGCGCCGTTCGGTCTACCCCGTATCTCGCCCGGCGCTGTCATCGACGGTCACTATATTCCTTCAGGTGTCGTTGTAAGTGTGGACCATTGGACTACCAAGCATGATGGGCGCTATTGGAAGGAGCCGTATTCTTTCATTCCCGAGCGTTGGATTCACGAGAGTTTCTCCGACGTCAAGCAAGCCAGTCAGCCTTTCTCCCTTGGCCCAAGATCTTGTCTAGGTATCAACTTGGCGTATCTAGAGATGAGATTTATTCTTGCCAAGATGGTTTATCATTTCGACTGGGAATCGATAGACAGCGACGTTGATCTGTTTAGGGATGCAAAGCTGTTCCTGTTGTGGAAGAAGCCGGCTTTGATGGTGCGCTTCTATCCCCGTACATAACAGTCTGTTTGCATGCGATGTTGAAAATCATGGTGAATAGAATAGCTGTTTTTAGCAACTATAGACTGGTTTTCTTATTATTGTGTAACTTAGCTGTATAGACTAGATTGCTAGTGTTGTTGTTTGACAGAAGGATCTTGTACGGAGTTTAGGTTATTTGCTCATTGCAGAGATAGTGTAGCTGTTTCGAACCCGGGCTGTTACATACGATATTGACATCCACATTGCGTATGGGGTCACTAGATCTAACCTAAATAGGTCTCGGCCGGGTTCTGCTTTAAGAACTGCAGGCGAATAAGGAGCAGAAGTTTCATTACATAAGATAATCTGAATTCGTTAAACCAACCAAAAGCGATATTTACTATGGGTTTAGGAGGTGAGGAGCCATCACCGCCTAATGTTTCTCCAGCCGTTTCTAGGAATTAACAACTACCTAGCCTCGGCAGAAACATTTACTGAACCGCTATGCCTTTGAAAGAGAGCTCAAGAAAAGGCAAGCTCATTGCTAGGCGGGCTTGTGACCTTTGCCGTAGCCGCAAGCTGCAGGTATGTGGCCTTTGGTATCTATCCCCCGCATCATGAAGTTGACGTATGTATAGTGTATCTTAGAACAAACAGGCCCCGGGCTACCTATGTCATGTACACGTCGCGCACAGGTCGGGATGCCCTGTACCTTTCTGACTGACCGCAAGCCGCGAGGCCCACCTAACCGGCATCTATCACTCACAACTACGGTGTGATAATGAAAGCTTGCTGACATATCTATCTGTGTAGCCGAGTTGCGGAAGCAAGAGCTCAAATTCGCAGTGCTTATTGCAGCGGTTTGGGTGATGAAGAAATTCCTGCGAACTGTTCTCCGGAAAGTCGGACATCGACACACATTGTACCCCTGACAATCGAGCATCTTTACTCCGATGAGTTGTTTAGAATGTTGATTTCAGACTACCTCGAGTACCTCTATCCGCTCTATCCCATCATACATCGACCACGATTTCAGGCAGATTTCGAAAACAAACGATACCAGTCAGACCCAAGCTTCTACCGACTGTGCATTTCCCTCTCCGCCCTCACGGTCTCTTCTTCGCCAAAGAATCTGCGGGATTACGGGTTTCAGCCTGAAGAGACAGTTACCAGCATAGTAGAAAAGGCCCATCGCTTGGTTGTCTTTAGCAAGATGTCGCAGCACCCAGCAATCGGCATATTTCCTGACATATACGATATGCTATGCTCATATATACTGAGCTTGGCTTTTCATTGCTCAGGTAATACGTACCAGGGATGGGTGCAAGCCTCTCAGGCGGTCCTGTGCATGAGAAAGCTAAGCTTGTTCAGGCAAGCATTTCATAATGATCTGGACCAGATAGACTCCGAAATATGCAAGCGAGCATTTTGGTTAATATTTATTATAATGGCGTATGGTGTACCTTTTGTGGGGTTCTCATATGCGTTTTATTTTCAGCTCACTAATTCCAGTAGACACGACAGACTTGCGTATCCCGTATCCCACACCGGCATCAGTTATAATCCGGTCTGCATTGATTGGGATTTCCTTGTGTTACAAGAGGTCGATGACGCGAAACAGGGGGACATGGAACAAAGCGAAGAACCCGGAGTCACGTCACTGATATCTGGGGTCATTGCATTGGTGAAATTATACCTCTGCGCAGCTGCACTGGGGCTGGATAAGCTACCTGGGAACCCGCGCTATGGTCCATTCTCAGCCTCATCGTCATCAGAGACGCCAAAGAGCTCTGACGCTCAACGGCTTTCTCTTGAACAAGGACTCGACATTTTACACGCTGTGCGAGATGTGATCAACCAGCTACCAGAGGAGTTTAGAATGTTCAATCAAGATGGAAACCCCAACGAAGGTCCTTTATCGTTTGCCATCTCGCGGGCGAAACTACATATTACGAGCCTTTTTATTCAAAGTATCATCCTTGCGGCATTATCAGCCAATAACCCATCGTTTGATGAGCAGGACAATCGAGCCGAGGGTTCCACAGCATCCAAGGATCCTCTCCTCTCAGAAGAAAGCCAGAATGCTGAGCATCAGCATTTCAATCTTCGCAAGGACATCGCTTAGCAATGCTTTCACATCATTACGGTCACACCCATCTCGGCTCTGAAAGCGAATGGCATCGCCGTGGTAGGTTTCCCATAGCAGCTGCAGTGGATGGACTCCTATCCGCTAGCTTAATGGAAGAGGATGATAAAGAATATAGACACATGCTAAGTGTTTTATAGGTTTCAAAATTTCGGGAGATCACAGCTACTTTATTGAGCTGCACAGTGGATTATTCATGTCCTGCTGATGAAGAAAACCAAGTCCAGTCTTATGTCAAACATTTGATTAGTACTTTAGTCGAGATTGACTCTGTAAAGAATATTTCTGAGGAGTAAAGGGTTTATTTTTATATAATTAATAAGAGTTCCTCGTAAAAGGATATATACAAGAGGGAGAATAGTAATCGAAGTTTGATCCTCTTAGTGAAAGGTCTTAGCATAGTAAAATGGTATAAAAAGACTGCGTTTGGCGAAGTGATCGCAATAAAACAATGAACGCTTTCATTCTATATACCTCTATTGTTATGTATCTATAATATGATATGAAAAAGACAAGAAATAAAAGCAAATAGAAGCAAGTATTGGCCGGGTTTCAATGGTATTGAGAAGGATTCCAAAACCTGTGCATGATCTTTTAATCTTCCTTTTAGCTTCTTTCGATCAACATCCTGCACAGCGACATTATCCTCGATGGCCAAAACAGCCGCTGCTCCCGCACTCTGTCCCATGATCATATAGACAGGCTCCATACGGATGGCAGACAGAGCAATATGCGTGGCGCTCATTGTCACAGGATTGACAAAATTGGTGGCGTCCTCCCTTCTGGGAACGATTGATCCGTAAGGGACGCTGAATGGTCCAGGGTTGGGAACGTGAATGAGACCTTCATCGTGTATCCGATCGTTGATAACAACTCGTTCGACCTGATGGACGTCAAGGGTGTAGTATCCAACTGCAACAACAGTGTCGTTGTCATATGGCTTCGGGTGCTGAATGTCGGCTTGTGTCATTGTATACACGCCGTCCATCCGCCGAGCCTCGCGAATGTATATCTCATATGGCCAGTTTCCATTATCAGTCCATTCATCCTTCGCGTAGCCCCAGGCACTGGTATTCTTGCGAAGAAAGTCCGGTACATCTTTGTGGTTCGCCAATGTCCAAAGTAGTCCTTGCGCCCAGATCTTGTGCCTTTTCGCAGCAGCCTCCCGCTCCTCGTACGAATACTCAGCATAATTGGATGTCTTGTTGTAACTTCCGCCTATCAGATCAGTACTGATTTGGCCAGCTGCGTTGGTATCGGTTTTAAGATTCGGCATTAGCTGTGTCGTGAAGAACGGGCCCAGGTAACCAGTCTTGATATATCGGATCAAGATCTTGTAGTGAGATTCGTTGTAGCCAACTGGCTTGAAGAATTCCACCTTATTGTCATCCTCTGTGGTTAAAGACAATCGGTAGTTGAAGGCTTGAAGCCGATGATCTTTCTTGCCACGCGACTCTAAAGCTGCGAACTTACTGATCACGCGACCAACCCCAGGAAGCACACCGCTATCAGGATCATTAGGGTCGTTGTACGGGTCGATGGCAGCCAGTCTTCTGGGCTCGTTGAAGTGAATACCAGCCGCCCACTCATCATACTGCTGCTTGTCTTCGCGTCCCACACGATATGATATGCCTGCTGTCTCCATGAGGTCGCCTTCGTATCCAGCATCAATAAACATCTTTCCTGAGAAAGTTGACCCGGACCGCGTTTTGAAGGATTTGATGACGGTTCCATCCTTCTTCACGCCGCTGCTAGTACGAAGGATGGACTCGTTACGAAAAACGGGAATTCCCTCATCCTTGATCCATTTCTCCAGGATCTCCTCTGCAACTTTGGGCTCAAACGTCCATTGAACCTTGTCGCCAATGGCTGGTCCAGGCTGTGCCTCAATATGTTTTGCGAGATAGTCATCTCGTGTCTCACGCGTCCATGCGTCGTCGTTGTCGTAATAGTCGTACACTTTACCGTAAAACTCCCTGGCAATCCCACCAATGGTATTTCCATCCTTTGAGTCCGTCCAGCCCAATCCCGAAGTAGTAAGGCCGCCGATTCGTGATGTCGGAAAGACCAACGTGGCGGTTCTGTTCATACGAACCGTTTGAATGGCAGCTGCGAGCGCGGCAACCGTGTTGCCATAGATGATCACGTCAGATTCATGAGAGGTTGCTGATAAGACGCCAACAGTGAAAAAAGCAATCAAGTAAAGACAGACGATATGTACAGACGCCATACTTGTGAGGGTTGCCTGGCTGCTTTATGCAGCTCAGGCAGTAGAATCGTCAAAACACGTAAAATAAGGAGTGAAGGAAGCTAATTAGTAAACAAAATTGCGTAAGTTTGGCGCCGGGAAACGGCGCGCATTTTGACTTTGGGATGATGCATTTGCTGACGTGCTTCTTATTTTACTTAAGTGGGGCGGAAAACCGCGGACGGCGATTCCTTGATTAAGGAGTGAGGATCACAATCTACCAATCGGCTGAGTCCGATCAGCACATTGTTCCACTGATTGGCTCTCCAATCTCTCCCAATCTCACACCGGCTGTCTGCCAAGATAAGGCTGTCGTTATCTCTCCCAATCCTACCCAAGCAGTCGGTAGTTGTGATAAGGCATGATTACCACTGCTACCCTGGGGTCACACTTGACATCAACGTTTTAAAGTCGTTTCTATGGACTTGTATCCCATAACGTCCTTATCGTGAGCTCATAATCACCTCCCAATTCCCCACTGATATCTTGATGATCACAACAAATCTGTTGACAGATCGGGGCAAGATCTTCACTATAGGGATATCCTTTCAAGTTCGAAAACGACACGAAAAGCTAAAACCCATTTCTCAATCGAAATGCATTCTAACCGACTCCTCACAGTATATCTTATGATCACGATCAAGTGTTGGCTAAAACAACTGGTATTATGCCAATTTCCTGCGTTATAGTCCTGACACAAACGCTTGTTGTTATCTGTTACCGCTTGGTACCAAAGATCGTTTTCATCCTGACTTGACTCATAAACCAGAGTTCCACGATGTCATTCGATTGGATGTTATGCCGGCTTGCGTTTGTAGGAACGACGCTTTATTCGAATAAGTTGGTACTTGTAACTTGGCAGAGTGATGAGGCACGTATCTATGCTCTGACCAAGTGAAGCCGGAGAATAACTATCTCCAGGCAACTAATGGAAATGACAGGTGCTTCCTCGCTTGCTATAAGCCTCAAAAGAAACGGTCTTGCCAAAAGATAGGTAGCCAATAATAATTACAAAAGGCTTATCATACTATGGAAACCGTAAGATACCTTATATTCTTATTAGCATAACGCCCCCACTACTTCCCGGCCGAACGGACCTTGTAACCCTTGCTCTATATGCCAGATGTAAGTGCAGTCACAGGTTGTATCTCAACATATGGAACGTTGGAAGGCTATTGCCCTTGAATGATGAAAGGAAAGCTCATAGACATAGAGCTAAATGAATGATCTTATACTAATAACAAATGAATATATACAGGGAGTGTGAACTAGAAAATCCGTTCCGGACTTTTTGTCTGTCGGATGAAACGCTTGGGCTCTATTTAACTCGCAGTTTCCTTGTGATTTGACCATCCGGCTCCATCTAAACCATTTCAGTAACCGAACTCAGCGGACTCTTTCTCACTGAAGCAACAGTTAAATGATGTTTTATACGCAGAATTCCGTCACCTAACTTACGTTGTTACCGATATCACCGCGGCACTTTTCAATGGCGCTGCAGCCACGGTTATAGGGGTTGGCTTCACCACCCTGATCGGCTACAGGAGCTGCAGTAACGAGGGTGATGAGGGATAGTCTGATGATGGAGAACTTCATGTTGCTCTAAAAGAGTTGATAGATGGAGGAGTGTTGTATACTTGCGAGATGAAGAGGCTGCTGGGTGAAAGGAAGAAGACGAATGGTTAATGAACCTGGTGTTAAGAGATGAATGAGGAGTATATATACCGTAGAGTCTGCCAGCAAGACAAGAAAACACCGGCAAATGAATATAACTGGTCCATCTTTATAAGGACTTGCAAACCTTGATGTTTGAAAGTTCTGGCTAAGAGCATAATGAGATTCAGATAGGCACTACGCCTGTAGTACGACTTCGGCCAAACCCCAAAAGGGTTGGGAGATTTAGCTCGGGTGGACTAACTAAGGTACGGCTTATTAGGGCCCCCTTCATATGCCACGCTTAGAGATGAGACAGGACTGGAATAAAGGGGAGTACAAGTCGAGAGACAACTGCTTTCGCTGTTAGGTTTACCAAATCCATCCAGGCGAATGTGTTGCATATTCTGTTGCCGTTTCACATTGTACATCCTCGAACGTTGTTTGAACTGAAAGTATACTAAGGTTCTTTGATGATAATGAGTATATGATAGTCTCTCATGAAAGCCTGGTGTCCTATAAATGAGAAGTTTCCTTTGTCTTCTCACCCCCATGGGAGGCTCTGTTCACTTACACCCAATGCTGCATAATCGGCCCGTCATTTTAGTCGCTTGACTACGATGACCCTTGGTAGCTGATCTTATTGGAGACTTTGGCTGTCGATGTATGGAAAATTTCACCAAGCCTCGTACTAGACCCCTGCAAGGTCTCGAACATCTCCTAACCGGGAGCTCGGGAGGAAGTCAACACTGGGGACCCCAGGGACCTTTGTAAAGCCAACGACTAGGAACTGTCTGGGGAATACTCTCCGCCCCATGAAACTCAACTGCCGAGAAACGCTCGGATGGGGGCTATATTACATGCCCACACAGGATTCCGGTATCTCCATGGAATATTGTGCCCGCTTCCAGGTTCACTAATCGATGGTATGCGAAGGAGACTGGAGTTGTTGAACACAAACAAATCAACAAGATTCCCTGCATAAGGACAACTTAACGAAGTTTCAGCTGGGACCAGGGAACATCAACTAATGACTGAGGGCTCTACGGCGCGATGGTAGGTTGCTGGCTAGTGAAGCCTTACAGGCCGAGGTGAAACCACTTTGGAGGTGGCGGGTGCCATTAGCCGTAAATATGCATAACTATGAGGCATCAAGTACGGAAATCGGCACAGTGACGGACCCAAGGTCTTGGGGCGTGAGCCTCTAATCTCAGAAGTGAGGATGATTCTGTGCAGTTAGTCCCGGGAGTATTACCCATTTAAGGCTACAGCGCTATGTCATTTTAGCGCCGCCGATCCCTCACCAATTTCACTAAAACGATAGAATTGATGGTGAACTCAGTCGAGTTCTTTGATCCAAACACTTTGGGTGTAAGACAACGAAGGTACAAACTTTGAGTTTCATATAATAAAGTCGTCTCAGGCATCTGCAAGAAGACCTACACAACTTGTTGCTAGAGCATTAAAGCATCGAGCCTATCAGCCTGAGATGTCACTTGTCATCACAATAAGTAGGTCCGCAAGAACAAGCCACAGCAACATGAAATCACGCCATTTTTGTAGGTGAGTCGCACATTTCACCTTCAGCTCCCAAGCGAGCCCAACTCTAAATGAACCATCCGCATCATCCAACCGTGGCTTGGGCTTCGAGGATAGGATACCGAAGGTGCCCCGTGCTGCGGCTGACTTGTGGGGTTACCGAGCGGGATGCAGGGGTTCATTAAGGAGGACCGCCCGCTCATCCGACAGACTACAACCAGAAGAGTCTCGTGCAGAAAACGCCCTCGTTTAGCCTCGTTAAAATCAGCATAACCGACTACGGCAATGGCTTCGGTAAGGGGAATATCATAGCTGAAGCCAACGATTGGGTAGCTTATTAGGGCCCTGAATATAGATGTGAATCATCTGCAGTCTATGCGAGGCATTAGGGCTTGTTCAATCATCAACAATGCTGATCTTTAGAAGCTTCGAGGATTCTGGATACCGGCTACAGCGGATGGCTTCCTGAAAGTTGTTGGTCTTGGTCTCTGATGGCTGGCGTCGCCTCAATGTCAGAAAGTAATATGTGCAGGAAAATCTGAATCCTGTTACTGCGTCTGAGCGTTCATAGCGTCCACCTTGGGCTCTTGGTCAGATAAATGGAAGATGCTTGAGAGATTTGCGATTTCACAGACACCTCAAAGCACGCCGGAGATACATTGGACGGCCAACGGTGATGGTCCGTCCACCGAGCCTACAGGATCACTCGGTCGCCAAATGTACTGCCTAATAGCAGGTCATTAAATTCAGAGCTCGGCAGTTGACTTACAACAAAAGTTCCACTTGGTAAGTATTACAGTCGAAGCGAGCAGCTAAAGCCCTAAAAGCCGTTTACCAGTCATGAGTTGCTCAGTTGCAGATCTTCTACGACATAACTGCCGCGCCAGGAGGTAGGAAAACATCCAAGTACTGGTTAGCCCTTGATGCAGTGGGGGCTATGAAGAGTACCTGTTGCTTCCTTTAAATGGGGTCTTTGATAAGAGCTTGGGTTAGATGACAATGCTACGACGGCTCTGGTCGACAAGAACATCTCCTCAAGCGGCATCTTCAAAACAGCCTTGTGTAACGTTATTTAACAATGCCATTCAGAATTTATGTGTAGGAGTTCCTCGATACACACGCTGTCTCTCGGAAGGCACACCATCCGGATTGCGAATTTACAGGATCGGACTATTGACAGCTGGAATATTCAGTTTCTTCTACTTGGATTTCACCGCTAGTTGAGAGGTCCAGGACATACGCTGTTTAGCCTCTGACGCATCCATCTGCACTAAGCTCAAAATGCGGACACTTGCTTGTGAACACAAGAGATACGGAGACTTACTTGGTTCTGCAAGACGTCTCTCAGTATAAAAGCTTATCGCACCAAAGAACGAATCCACTAAACCCTGAACCGTAAGGCGGAAGTCCCTAGCCACATATTTGAACAAAACGTTAAGGCATCGACGTTTGTTCACGGAGACTGCAGAAGAGTTTGAGACCTTTGCCTATAGGTAGACCCGTTTCACTTACAATAAGTCGTAGACCTAGCTTTTTTTTTTTAATCTCCTCAGTAACCTTTTAAAAGGCAGTTATCCCCGAGATCTCCAAAGTCTAGGCCATAATTAGCAATGTAGGAGACATGATTTATTCCCAGCAAGTGTCAATCGTGTAAACAATGTGCAATCGACTTGACCTAGCGTGGTATGGACGAACTACTATAGTCTTCTTAACCTATGTTAAAGCCATAGAACTTAAGTGCTTACATGACAATGAACCTAAGTCTCTAATATGGAAACAGTTCGAAATTCTGCAGTTTGTTTCAGTCACATATATAATCATCATTGTGGACACGTTATTTTAACCACATCACGTGCTATCTCTTCCCCGGTCTGGTGGTCTAGTGGTATGATTCTCGCTTAGGAAACCCTATATAGCTCAGCTTGCGAGAGGTCCCGGGTTCAATCCCCGGCCAGACCCTTTCTTTTGCCATACGTATATCCTATCTATAGCTCTGAGGTATCCTTCCTTCTTTTTGCATTTACACACTGCTTCAATGCCTTTGCAAAACAATATCACGGTAAGACAGATTGATGAAACGGAAACCTCGATTTACAGCCTAGGTAGCTTATAGTTATCGTTTTAGTGTAACCAAGTAAAGCCACGCCAATCTTCCCTTTGTTAAGCTCTCGCTGTGTTCGTAGCCTAAAGCTTAGCCTTGTAGGCGGCAGTCATCCCCATAGGTGTCTTCCAGTACTTGCTAATACCACCGTCCTCTCCGGTAAAAGGATCAGCGGCGGGGTTCTTGATGCCCCATACTGCTTTGAAGTCGTCTGCACTATCACCTCCCTCGTCCCATGTCCATGAAAACCCCCTCGGATAAGCCCCCATCATACAGAATCCCTCCAGTGGTACCTCTGCAACAGCAATTCTCGGGTTTTCGGCAGCAATACCACGAGCGTCTCCCGTCATACAACCAAAAGATGCCGTGTCAGCCAATGGATCATATGATTTGTGTGCAACACCTGCTGGGATGACAAAAACATCCCCTACGTTGACCTCGAGCTCCAGTCCACCGTCTTCGTAGGCCGTTCCATAAGTATGCTCTTGTGGATCATCGCTTAAGTCTGCAACGCCCCAGCGGATACGGCCAGGACCTGAGACAACTATCATAACTTCGTGGGACTGGGAATGATAATGGGATCGCTGATGTTGGCCATATCTAACCACCCATTGTACGTCCCAGCCATTTCCGCAAAAAGTATCGAATGCTTTGGTACGATCGACTTGACCGTCTTTGACAAAAGCGTTCTTGTAATGGAGTAGTGGTTTGGGTGAATTGGGGATCAGCTTGGTTGGCTTCAAGTGATATAGAATGGGTTCTGTTAAAGGCTCCATGTTGATAGTGGAATGGTAGTACTCTCCAGGTCTTTGCAAGATGTGAAGTAGAGCAGAAGAATGGAATTGAAGCTCGATGGGACGAAAGTCGTAGCACTTGTCTTTTAAAGACTCAACAGCACGATTGCGTGAGATGATGGTTACACGATGCTCCTTTCTTATCCACTCCTACTCATATTTTCCAGATGTCAAGCGGGGAGAGATTCCGTCCTACAATTACCAGTGACATACATCACATTGGCTTGTGTGTCAGTGGTGCACAAGGCTAACGGTTAGCCATTCCGAGAATTGCGGGGAGATGGCCCTCGGAGTCGCTAACCGCTGATAATCGGAAACCTTAACCGTGATATCCTTAGCCTAATGAAGAACAGAATACGCGACATTTGCATCTAGAACCGCGGGGTAATGCGTCGGGTCTATCTCCTTTCGTATCTGCCAGCGATTATGTGGCATGAATGCTATGATAAGGAGCAGCCAGACACCAACGCACGGAGGGTCCTTGACTCGGCAACTGGGGCCTTGTGTTGCTTCGCCATGGTTTGGCCCCGTGATAAAAACAAACTGCCATGACAGATAAGCTCTACTCGCCCATATAAACCGTCAAGCCGCAAGTCTTATCCTTGGACCAAATCATCTGACCTAGATCCTTCGCAACTCAGGATGCCAAACGCTCTTGGTGACAGTGCCGGCAAATTGCCGAGCTTCCTTTGCAACGGCAACTTTGCCAGCAATACTTCATTTCCAACCAAAGAAGGACATCATAATACCGGCGGGAAAGAAACTTCACAGCCAGCAGTGAAAGAAGTCCCTAAACCCAGGGTCTCGCAGCGATGTACAGATCAGGCTCGGCCTCTCAAGGTCATCTACATTGGTGCTGGAATTTCCGGCATCTGCGGTGCCATTGAGTTTAGAAAGCAAGTCCCTAATCTAGAGCTTGTCATCTATGAGAAGAACCCTGAGCTTGGAGGAACATGGTATGAGAATAGGTAAGTCCAAGCAATTTTGAACGGCCGAAGGTTAAAATTGACATGATCTTCTATAGATATCCTGGCTGTGCCTGTGGTGAGCATCTACTACCAAAAACCTATGTGCAAAGTTGTATTGACGAACTTTAGATGTCCCCGCACACGCATACCAGTTGACCTCCGAGTCTTCCCCACGATGGACTTCCTTCTTTGCCTCTGCGCCTGAGATTCTCCAGTACTGGAAAGATGTTGCTACTAAATATGACATCAGGAAGCACATGAGATTCCAGCAGAAGTGCACTGGTGCTCGGTGGAGCGAGACCACCAATAAGTGGTTTGTCCAGCTCAAAGACTTGACGACAGGTCTCGAGTATGAAGACTCGGCCGATGTGCTTGTTACAGGCGAAGGCGTTTTGAATGAGTGGAGATGGCCTGATATCAATGGTATCAATTCTTTCCAGGGCCAGCTCATTCATAGTGCCAATTGGGATGCCAACGTTGATCTCAAGGTAAGAAATCACGCTCAAGCAGGCTCTGAAGAACCTTTCACTGACCACAAACCATTGAACAGGACAAGTCTGTCGCTGTTATTGGAAACGGCAGCAGTGGGCTTCAGATTGTCCCCGCAATATTGCCCGATGTCAAGCACATGGATCACTACATTCGCGGCAAATCCTGGATTGTTGGCCTCTTCGGAGATCCAGAGACCAGACAGCGCATCAAAGAAGCAGGCGGAAACTTCCAGTATTCACCAGACGAGATTCAAAGCTGGGAGACAGATCGAGAAGCATATTTAAAGTACAGACGATCCATCGAGCACAACATTAACAAGAACTTTGGTGTTCTCTTCAGCGGGACAGCACAACAGACGAATCTTCGGCTTCTAGCCCAAGAGTCCATGACACAAAGACTCAAGGAGAGGCCTGACATCTACGAGCACCTCCAGCCTGACTTCTCGCCTTATTGCAAGCGCATGTCACCCGGACCAGGATACCTTGAGGCGCTTGCATCACCAAAGGTCGATACCATCACCTCCGGCATCACCAAGATTGACGAGACAGGAATATTCACTTCGGATGGTCAACATCGTCCAGTCGATGTGATCATCTGCGCGACTGGCTTCCAGACATCACCCGCAAGCCGAAGCTTTCCCATATACGGTTTCGGAGGGGTGAACCTACGAGAGCGCTTCCAAAAACGCCCAGAAACATATCTGAGCGTATGCACAGATGGCTTCCCCAACTTCTTCCAATCAATGGGCCCCAACTCTATGCCCGGTGCAGGCAGTCTCTTACTCGTGATCGAGAAGACAAATACCTACATCGCCAAGATCCTGGCTCGAATGGCATACGATAACATCGCGCGCATCGAGCCAAAGGAAAATATGGTTCAGGCATTTACTAACTACTGTGACAATTTCTTTAAACAGACTGTATTTGCAGAGGAGTGTAATTCTTGGTATAAAACATACGAGACTGGTGCTTCGCGTCAGGAGCAGAAGCGCGGACGGATCACGGCACTGTGGCCGGGCAGCAGTTTGCACTGCGTGCGGACTTTGAGTCGTCCGCGATGGGAAGACTTTGAGTACAAGTATTGTGATGATAATGAGTTTGGCTGGTTTGGAAATGGATGGACGCTGGCCGAGAAATTTGTTACTGATGAGTTGGAGTCCTTGACATGGTATCTGAATGATACCAATGTCATGGAGAAGATAGTGACATAAGATACTTAGACGGGAAATATGTTATTGAATTCTCACGAAGTCAAGAACAATACCGCACATTACGTTAAATCCTCAAGTTATGGTGACTCTTCTACACGTATACTATATTGGCCTAAACTCAGAAGCGTCTTCCATTCAGTTAACTAAGTTTGTAAAAGCTTTCAAAGTCTTAGGCGTATCTTAGGGTATTTCATAAATTTGGGATTCAGTAGCTCAAGCTTAGGTTAAGATTGAACACGTTTAAAGATAAGAATAAATTGATAACATTCAACTATGCCTATTGTATATAAGGAAATTATTAGATGTAAAAAGAAATAGTAAAAGCAATCTAAACTGTGTGTAGTACTCTATGGTAATGTGAACCTCGCCAAAAGGCAGAACTATTTCTTTTTGTCCTTTCTCCTCCTAGGGACACGAGCCAACCAGTAAATAGCAACTGCGGCTGCACAGTTGAAGACCACATAAACCCAAAGTAGCCCAAAGTCTCTCCAGCGATTGTCGAAGCTAACGTTGATCCCCTTCAAGAACGTGTTGGTATCTGCCATAGGACAGTATTGGCACTGAGTTTTGCTGCCCGCACTGTCACCAACAAGATACCCACCCATATTGGACATATAGTCCGACAGAAACTCTCCACATGTTCCATTCGCAGGTTTGAACTCCAAGATCTCGTTGTCGGCACAAGTGACAGGGGCATTGGCAAGAGTTGTGCCGAGGAAACCCTCTACCACGTATGTGAAAGGATTAACGCGGTACATGAAGATCCAAAAACCGGGCAGAGCATCAGGGCCAGCGAGGACACCACAAAATGCGAACATCATGATGAACATCAGGTTCATGACGCCGCCTGCAGTATCAGCGTTGGGAAGTCCGACGATGATCATGTGGGCGAAGGACGAAGCCAGGAGGAAGAACATCCAGACGTGAAGGAAGATGGTGATGCCACGAGAATGTACCTCGTTCGTGTACTCAGCGTTACGGTAGAGGCCGATGGGGAAGTACCAGCAGATGAAGGCAAATATACCGATGAACTAGACGGAATGTTAGAAATGGTCTGTCTAAGGAAGTGGGGATCGGAAGGAGCTTACAGAGTTCCAGACTATCTCGACTGTCAGATTTGCAAACATGAATGACTGCCAAGAGTATGTCTTTGCGGGACGCTCGCGAGCCTCGTAAAGAGTCCTCTGCTCCACAAAGGCTGGCATCATTTGTTCAGCGACCTGCGAAAAGATGGTCAAGAAGATGAATACTCCAAACATCTGGTTCTGAAGACCACGGACTGTATTCTCGCCATCCATGACAGAAAGGCCGATGAATAAGGACTAGATAGATGGAGGTCAGCATCTGTGGAAGGATAAACAGTAACGAGGGTTGACTGACTGCGCCGACTGTGAGAATGGACTTGGAGTACATATAGCCCGGGCTTCTCCAGTACTGAACAAAGAGACGTTTGGTAACCTCCCGTAGCTGCGTGAACAGAGGAGAAGCAAACTCGTCATACTCGGAGGGGTCATCGCCGCCTGATGCAAGTGTCGCCGACGGTCGTGACGCCTTGAGAGATTGGAGTTCCTTCTGTACCTCCCTGTACTCTGGAGACTGTCTCCATGCGGCTGGCCAGTCCACGTCAGTATGCGTACCCGGTGCCGCCCCAATGACCTCAAGCATATGCTCCGCTGGGTTGGCCTTGGGTGGCAAAGGGGGGCCTCCGTTGCGAGTGAAGTAGTCCATCAAGATCTGTGAATTCTGACCAATTTGGCCAAAATAGACAGTCTTTCCCCCCTTCGCGAGCAGAAGTAGGCGGTCGAATCGTTGGAAAAGCATAGCAGAGGGCTGATGAATAGTGCACAATATCGCTTGGCCGCTCTTGGTCAATTGCTCCATCAAGTCGCAGATAGACCATGAAGTTTGACTGTCCAGTCCAGAAGTAGGCTCATCAAGGAAGAGCAAAAGCTGCGGACGTGCGACAAGCTCAACCGCGATCGTAAGTCTCTTGCGCTGTTCAACATTCAGGCCTTCACCAGGGACACCGATGATGGCATCTGCATAAGCGTCCATCCCGAGAAGCGAAAGGACAGTCTCGACGTAGTCCAGACGTTCTTGCTTGGAGTACTTGGCTGGCTGCCGAAGCATGGCACTAAATCGAAGCGCTTCTCGTACCGTTGAACTGGCCTGGTGCAGATCCTGTTGAGTCACATAGCCCGTCTTCCTTTGGAAGGAAGAGTCGCGAAAGTGACCATTAACAAGCATATCGCCAGAAACAACTCCCATGGTCACTCGACTAGCGAGGACGTCAAGAAGAGTGGTTTTGCCAGCACCCGAAACACCCTATGAATACGTTAGTTAGTATGATAGAAGAAAGGAAAATAGAGTGTAGTGTAAAATGTACTCACCATGAGAGCTGTCAGGGTTCCGGGCTTGACCCAGCCATCAACATGATCCAAAATCCTGCGCGTCTCACTCTTGATCTTGACGTCGTAGCAGACATCCTTCCAATGGAAGACGGACGTTTGCTTCTCAACCTCGACTTTATCACTTGATGAACCAGAAGCCTCTTGCTTTCCAGCAGGCGTAGGAACACCCGACTCTTCATCGCCGACCCGCTTGCCGGAGACCTTGTGCATGGCCTCACGAAGAAAGACCAGGACTTCACCTTTTGAGCGCTCCGAGGCGACGTACTCGGTGGTCCAGAGATGGAGAGCCATGAAAAACACGGTCCAGACGATGATGATGCCGAAGTTCCTCCATCGGTGGCTGTTGACGAACCCAAAGGAGGCCTTCAAGTAATCCTCGCCCTTGACGAATGATTGCCCAGGTACAGATCCAGGCACGTTGCACACGTATTCGCCGTTTCCTAAATTCTCGTAACCAGGACCATGGGGGACAAAGTCTGAGCAGGGAAACTGTTGACCGACAAATTCGATCAGAGATACACTCTCGAGTCCATAATAAACAGGGTTCACCCATCGGATCCAGCCGAGCCAGTTCTGCATGTAAGCGGGTGGGATCGCAAATCCTGAATACAAGACCAAGGCCAACAGGATGATGCAGGCGGGCGCCAGAGCCTGCGCAACGGACTTGGTTGCAGAGCCAATGAACCGGAACATCATCGACATACAAAGAGTTATAGAGAATGATAGAAGAAGGAATGCAAAGAACGGGCCTGGTTCACGGCGCAGGTTACACATGAAGTAAAGTGTGCAATTGAGAAGGATCGAGTTGACGACTTTGTACGGAAGATCGGTTGTCATGGCGGACAGGGCCTCGGCACTCGGGTGATAGAAGGCGTATCGAGACTGCTTTTCGACGACTTTCCGCTTCGCATATAGAGTCATGATCTCGAGAATGCTCCCAAACGCGTTGATTAGGACGATGAAGAATAGCAAAATAGTTCGACGGAAGAAGCTCGTGGTGTTAAATGGGAGGTTATAGAAGATGCTCGAGATTATCAGACCCTCAAACAGGTTGCTGATAAGCATCGTGAGAGTGATGCTGGGGTCTCCGATCAACATAGTGAAGCCTCGCCAGAGGTTGATAGTATACTGCTGTAGATAGGAAAGGTTGAAGGGAGATCGATCCCTCTGAGCTGCAGCTTGATCGAGTCTCCGTGATTCAGAGAATTTCTGAAGATCAGGTCCGTCAAATGGGTGTTGTTCCACGTAGTAGTTTATCTCGTCGATAAGCCTCGATCGGTGCTGGCTTTGCTGCCAGGCTCGCGCGAATTCGTCCGATGTTCGAGGTGGGTTGGCTCCCTGACGGATTACTCTCTCGGCTGGGTTTGTCATTGAAGTGAGGAAGTCGGCTGTCGTCTGTTGTTCGGGGCAGATGAAACCGAGGTTCTCGAAGTACGCTTGGGCTTCGTCTGTCTTTCCGAAGAAGATTTGACGGCCCTCGTACAGGACGATAACCTTGTCGAACAACTATGACCAAATTAGCCGAGAAATTATTCCAACACAAGGGGATACTTACATCATAGGCAGTTTGAGGTGCTTGATAGATTGCAACGCAAGATGCGATACCAAGAGTATCAGCTTGAGTACGTAAAACGCGACAGAACTCAATAGCGTTGGCGCTGTCAAGACCCCGTGTGCTGTTATCCCAACACTGTAGAGGGGAGTACCCTAGCGCAGCCTCGGCGATTGTGACTCTCTTGCGTTCGCCACCGCTGATACCCCGGACGTAATCATCACCAACTCGCGTATTCTTGGTATGCAAGATGCCAAACATAGCCATAATCACATCACGAAGATGCTCAGAATACTCTCGAGCGGTGACACCGTGAGGGAGCTTCTCCTTGGGAGGGCATCGGCATCGAGCAGCAAAGTAAAGAGTATCGCCGACAGTCAGATGAGGGAAATGGTGATCGACTTCAGCCGTGTAGATAGCTTCACCTCGGTAAGCCTTTTTCATCTGCTCGGGCCGGATACCCTGGTAGTTCAAGACTGTATCGTTGCCGAAGTGGAAGCCGTGAGTCTCGCCTGCAATACTGCGCAGTAGGGTTGAGCAGCCCGAGCCTGGAGGACCAAGAACACATAGCATTTCTCCAGCTTCGACGTGCCCGTCAATACCACGGAGGATATCAATGCGCTGCCCCTTGTCCCCAAATATCTTTCTCGCGAAACTCGAAGCCTTCAGAACGATGTTGGTCAGAGTATTCTGGAAGTCGGTCGCCTGACCAAAGCCGTACGCATTGAGATTCCTGAATGCGATACCGGCGGTGCGAGGAGTACTGCCATCAGCAGCTTCGGCTCGGGTCTTGAGATACGCCTTTGCCCATTTCTTGGAGTTGAAATGGGGGCTTTGCGGATCAAGAGGACCACCATCGCTCAAGGGGAATAATGGACCATGACCCGAGGCAGCAGATTGACTGGTAAATCTGCGCGCCAAGTCATGGATTTCCTCCTCGTACTCAGGCTCATCAGACAGGTCGTTTTCCCGTGTTCTGTCACCCAACGTGGCAGAGGACATGGAAGGGGCGTCGCTAGGACGCGGATCGCTTGGAGGATTCATCCGGCCTTGGATCAAGCAAGTTGGATAATCTTTTCGGAGAAGATATTAGATAATTAGTAATTAGGTAAGAACTGCAAGTGAAAAAATGGTGATAGGATCGTTGATGTCAAGTCAATGGCATGGTTGGTGCTGTGCTCTCTTATAAGTTGCAGTAAGAGGCATATTAAAGACGTGGACCGAAACAGATTTTTACCCAAAAGAGTCACTAATTCTAAGCATAATCTTACCTAGCGACGGACAGCCGCCGCTCAGACATACCGGCCTTGGGATTCCGTCATGATACACATCAATTTGAAGGCCGGGCGGAGCGGAGGACCGAAACAGTGGGGCCTTGCGGTATCTCGGACTGTCCGAGCACCGGGCTACTCCCCCTTTTACGGCACAGCGCCACAGACTCATCGCTATCAAACAGATCGACGAGCTAGATCTTGGCATCATCATTGTTTAGGATTACCCGTTACAAATTTGTCAGTTTGCGAAGCCCAAGCCTGGGAACGGGTTTCGCGGGATCCGTGATAGATAGCTGCGGACCGATTGCGCGTGAGCCTAAGATTTAGCTGTTTCGTCCTAAGGTTACGGAACAACCCTAAATATCCTAAAGATTTTTGATAATTATATAAATTTAGGTAATTAAGAATAAGTGATTTCTAAATTCAGACCAATTTGAATAAGATTATGTGGCAGGAGTTGCATTTGCTCAGAAATTCATCTAAAGAATTTTCTCTCCCAGTTGACTCTAAGCACAACATGGCTAGAATCTGTAATAATTAACAATGTATCGATGACAAAATGGAAGTAACATCCGTAGGAACCACAGCCTCTGCCAATCTCCAATGTCTTCTCTTGACTATGAAGGTCCACAGCTATTATTGGTTGCTGTCCAGCATCATAAATATCTCTTGGTTTTGCTCAAACCAGTTCCCCAGCTCCATGTTATGGTCAAAGCTACCCTCTACCATATTCCCCGCTTGTCCTGCCGATAACCCCCCGTAATTAATCCCACTTGAAAGCTGTGTTCCATCGTTAAAGCCCTGCATATTTGCCTGCATATTCAGGTGACTAGGCACAGGAACCCCGGCCTCGAAGAACAGCATCTCAAATGGTGTATCGGGTATGCGTCCTGATACCTGGAATGGAGGATTGTTGGATCTCGAGCCAACATACTTGCACGCGACTTCATACATAAGCTTGAATAGATGAAGCTGCTTTCTGTATACGTTTGGAAGATCTGGGGGTATCATGTCGACTGTTTCGACCACTGCAGCGAGCGGCTCCAAGTGAGTCGGGTCGCAAGTCTCGATGGCATGGCAAAACAATACCATGAATGGCACTAGAGGTACCGCCATGAGGCCCCTGATTCTTGGTTAATTTAAGCACTGTTGCTTGGGTTGGAGGTCTTACCAATGCATGTAAAACTCAAAGACGACGGCTTCGACATTCTTGAGCATTGACAAACAAATCCTGTGTTGCTCAAGGCCATTCTTTGCTGCTTCCAAGCATTCATCGCAAAAGGCTGATGATATCAAAGACGCAGGTTTCACTGCTCTGAAGACCAGACAGCGCATGGAATAGTATGCTACCTTATCAGTCCTGCGAAATACCTCGCTCTGGGTCTCGCCGATGACAGTCCCGATTGACTCGAATAAGTGTTCCTGCGAATGTATTAGAGAACCATTGCCCATTCTTATAATGGCCCTTAACTCACTTCTGCCAGGCTCTTTGTTTGGAATAGCTGCTCCATCTCAGCCGCTAATCTCCTGGCATTTGTCTCTCTCTCAACATCTGGCTGAATCAAAGACTCCGGGCTGTAGAGTATATCATAAACCCTTCCTTGAAGGCTGCAAAACCGTGCCCATTTTGCAATGATCGGAGTAGGTCCGTCTTCCCTATCCGCTTCTAAAGCCTCAAAATCAAGGGTGATTTCTCCATCTCGGATCAATACTGGCCGACTCAATCTCAAAGCGAGCATCTTGTCGCAAAGATGGATGTAGAATATCAGTTTAGCCCTCCGTTGCTTTGCCTCTCTTGACTCTGACCTTGGAAGATTTTCCCGGGTGAAACCTAGTGTCTGGCACATTTGTACTGCAGCAGCAAGAGTATTCCAGGACATGGAAATCCTGCAATTTTCGAGGTGGTAGCATGACTGGACTTCTGTTAGTGGCATATTCTTCAAAGAGGTTTCCTGCCGAGACACTTACCGCCATGAACAGGGCGAGTATGTAATCGGGTTTGCAGGGTATGTTAAAGGGAAGGCCAGCTAGGATAGACTCCAGGTTTTGCCGACAGACCGCCGCCTGGGATGCAAACTCATTCTTGAGAACTTGTTCAGTCTCGATGTTGGCGCACTCGTTCAATAGGCTCACCAACCCAACATGTGTAAGTATGAGGTCAGCGAGGGTAGGCTTGCCAAAGTAAACTGTCATGAGATACTCGACAAATTGGCTGATGCTGTGAAACTCCGCGCGCCAGAATAGCTGTAATCTGGGAGACTCTACGACGATATTAGTATGTTTATAGAGACAGTTGTCGCGCGGATTACCTCTCAGTCTCTGTACAGCCATCATGGCCAGGTTGACAGGAGGAAGCTGAAAGCCTCCATGTTCTTGAGGAGAC
Source organism: Fusarium succisae (assembly GCA_013186925.1). NCBI lineage: Eukaryota > Fungi > Ascomycota > Sordariomycetes > Hypocreales > Nectriaceae > Fusarium > Fusarium succisae. Next base: position 122,365 of record JAAOAW010000161.1, on the reverse strand, counting down.
AATATTCGTTGCGTATCAACAAGACGCGTCTCGTCAACCGTGGCTTCCTTGCCCGCCAAGATCTTCCGCAGTGCGTCTAAGTGACTCTTTATCTCTGGAAGCGTTCGTGATGGCTGATTGCTGTCAACGAATTGTTGCAAGAAATCCGTCGCAAATGTAGCCTGTGTTGTCAAAGTGACATCGCCTTCGAACTCTGAGCCTTTCTCCGGGTCTGTTCTGACATTACACAACGGGGAGCTCGCATGAGATATTGGAGTAACCTGTGAACTGATAGCAGTATGAGCAGCCGACGAGCCCCCTTGTAAATGTTGAGGGGAAGAAGTGATGTTGTCGACAGCGAGGCTTATGCGATCAAGCTTTTGCGAAATGGCATCCAATTTGGACTCACTACAGCTGAGGTAAGCTTGTTTACTTGAACATTTCCCTCACTACTACTCACTAGCCATCAGATACTAGGACCGGCTGACGTTTTGGTCGAGGTTTGAAGCCAGTGGGGAACGAACAACGAATATTCTTTCGTTGACACGGTCCACAAGGATCTCCACGGTCGCATTTGATCTATGACGGATCAGTGAAGGTGCTGCTGATATATACATGCTCGCCTACCTTTCTTTGTCTACATTGGTCACACTGGCAGTTGTCAGTCGCCATCTGAGATTGCAGCACAGCATAGGATGGTCTCAGCTCACAGAGAGCTTATGCTCGGGAACTCGACGCGTCCCAGAGACGGCGTTTTCTTCTCCATCGTTTTCGTTCGGATCCATGTTTATCGTCGTGATTAGGCTCAACGACTTGTTTAAATATCTAGCAAATTTTGCAAAACTCAGATTCGCCAAGGACTCATGGATATTGGCCTACAAAACGCCAAGGCCAAGCCTCATTCTTGATGATGGTATGTGTCTCTTTCGGGTAAAGTCTCGGTTTCTCGGAGCCCCGAAAGACCGCAGAGACTGATATCGTAGGACGCGATTGATTTGCAGGCTGCCAGCTACCCTGAAGTTAGAGAAAATCTTAGCAAGCAATTACCATCATAAGTAATAGAGCTTAGGTATGGAGCGTGATATATACAATACATACACATATATATATATATACTAAATATTCGGCTTTGTAAAGATTGGAGGTTAAATCAGTACAGTCTTCGGATGCGATCAAGGTCAAATCGGAATAAACGCTCGAAGTTATGAGAGCTTGAATTGAGGTTGAACAAGAATTGAAAGCGTGTCTGGAAACTCGATAGCAAATCTGATTTGTGGAAAAAAAGAAGAGGTCTAACCGGATTCGGAGTAGACCATGATTATTTTGACGTCATCCCTTTTCTCCAGAGTCAACGCGTTGTCTCTTATCGATAGCATGCGACGACAACAGCACATATGAGTCTCTGTACCTTACTTATCACTGATGCAATCTCGGGTTTCTTGAATAGAAAAAACGTTCCTTGCTGTACCATTTGTAGTTCTATCATTGCTTGGCGAACAAAAATCTAACACCGACGTACGTCATAATTACTCAATGAAAACCGAACGCTCCAGAACACCCAAAACATCATCCTGCCTCAACAAACCCCGCTCTACTACCACGTCCAGAAAGGGGCGCTCTTCAGCCAGAGCCGATCTCACGATGCTTGAGACTTTGGCATAGCCAAGGCTCGGAACAAGAGCTGTTGCAAGTGCACTCGCGTCAAGAAGATGCTTCTCTGACGTCTCCTTGTTTGCGATGAGGCCCTCGACGCATCGCTTGGCGAATGTCCTGGAAACGCTCTTGAGAAGCTGTATGCTGTCGAACAGTCGGTCACAAACCAAGAGCTCATAATGATTGATCTCCAACATTCCCTGTTGACATGCCATGGAAACAGCAGCATCATTTCCAGTGATGGCCAACGCCACTTGACAAACCGCAATCGGAATGACAGGATTGACCTTGCCGGGCATGATGGAAGAGCCTGCCTGTACCGGCGGGAGAGTAATCTCAGCAATACCGCCATTGGGTCCCGAAGAGAGCAGAATCATATCGTTTGCAATCTTCCACAAGCTATTGGCAGTGTTGCGCAGCTCGGCTGAGAGACGTGCACAAGTGTCCATGTTCTGCATGCCGTCAAACGCGTCGCTACATGGCTGCACCGCAACTCCCAGCGATGAGGAAAGATGCTTGAAGACTGCTGCTTTGTATCCAGACTTGGATCCGAATCCAGTGCCAATAGCAGTGCCGCCCATGGGGAGCACAAGAAACGAATCACGGATCGTGCTGAGGTACTGTCGGTGTCTTCGGATAACCGCTTCATGAGCACCAAGAGCCTGACCGTAAGTCATAGGCTGAGCGTCCTGGAGGCAAGTCCTTCCCAGACGGAGAAGGGTAGAGTATTCCTGGCGCTTCACAGCAAATGCATCTGCAAGCCCTTGGAGAGCATCCAAAGCACCCTCCACGGCACGATACACAGCAAGCTTCATAGCTGAGGGTACAGCATCATTCGTAGATTGTCCCATGTTGACGTGATCGTTGGGATGAACAAATGTGTAATCAGAAAGAGCTCGGCCTGAGTTCTTGGCAACGATGTTGGCGATGACTTCATTCACATTCATATTGGTAGAAGTACCGCCAGATCCCTCCATCATGTCAACTGCGAAATGCTTGTCGTGGACTCCAGTTTTGACCTCTTCGCATGCCTCGGAAATAGCATTGGCCTGCTCAGATGTGATGGTGCCAACTTCATAATTAGCGCGGGCTGCTGCTTGCTTGATTACAGCAAATGCGTAGATGAAGTCTGGCCAGCTGGCGATGGGTCGTCCTGAGAGAGGGAAGTTTTCGATGGCGCGGAATGTATTGATGCCGTAGAGAACATCGTCTGGGAGCTCAAGTTGACCGAGACTGTCTTTTTCGAGACGCTTTGCCTCGATGGTGACAGTGACTTTGTGACCGTTGGCTCCTTTGACAAGTAAGCCGTTTGTTGGCTTGGGCTCGCTAGGAACAACCTGACCAATGTAAGCACGTGAATGTGGCTGCGTTGGGCAGAGATAAGCGGCTTACGGTCGAGATGATTTGAGTGACCGTCATCGTGTCGGCCGCTGGGCTGATAACTCTTTGAGGTTGTTTCAAGTGAAGAGGATGCTGCTAGTATAGTGTTTTGCTTGTGTTGTTCTGTTTTCTCGTGAGATTCGAGAATTCCGTTGCTGAGGGCGCTGACCATCTATATAGAGATGAGTGGTGTTAATGAGGCCCCCAAGGCTGTTGACATAACCCGGTTTTGTCTCCAGTCCACGGTGTGAGGCTTTCAGCGGGATGAACCGGTGAGAATAGAACCCAAAGTCGATGGTACCTCAGAAACCCATGGCTTCCCTACAAGAGGATACAGTCGCGGGTACTTGCATACAGCCTTCTGTCTGACATACGGCTGACCAACTGGGTCTGTTCCCTCCCATGCTTCGGCTGGTAAACCATCTCAGCCGATGCTGAAAAAGCTCGCATTAGCGACCGAAGAAAGAAGAAGGGACGAGAGTTTGGCTCGCGTGACATATGCAGTGAGTGCCATGATACATACAGCCAGGGATCTGCACTCAACGGATTTCCGACGTGGCAGATCCCTACTGAGCCGATAATCAACATTTCCGGTCTGCGGGGGAACATTTTCCTACCCCTCCATTAGCGTTGTTGTCACGTCCCCCTCCTTTTGGCACAGAGACAACGTATGTGCATTTCTGGGCGCCTTACACCGTCGACAATTGCCGGTTGACCGGTGTGCTGGGTTGTAGAGCAAATCGAGCGATTTGCCACTCGACAATCGTCAGGCAAGCGTCAGATCTGGCAATAGCCGGGTCTCGGCCTGGAAATCTGAGGCCATATCAAGCTCGGGGAGGCAATGGCTTAGATCTCAATCCCAAGTGACAAAAAGACTGGTCCAAGTTTAGGGACCTCTTTGATGGGTTTATTATGGTACCGTCCGTCGGGCTCCTGGGCTTTTCTTCTTCCCGAGGCCAAGCCATGTCATTATCGTCGGCGAGCTATCTCGACTCACAGTTGCATTTTGAGGTTACTTGTCAGCCACGTGGTATGTCAGAACATAAGCATGCAGAAAGGGTAATATCGGCCTTATCTTTATAGATTGTCTATATTACCTTAGCCGAGCTTGCCAGATTAAATATTCTGTTGTGAAACTCAATAGCGTCATTCAACATGTACAACCACACCTTCTACACCACAAATGTGCAGTGACAAAATTGATTCTCTTATCTTTATGCCCATTAAGAGCAATTATTTAGAGATTCCACCCAATCAACATCGGACTATAAGCTTTCGCAGAACTCTAATGATTGAACTTCACGTTCTGTTAGTCTTTCAATCGGTCTGGTATCTTCATTGGGTGTCAATATTTGAACAATGCTGTCTAAGTCGGCTATTGTGGCGTTATGATCTCTTACAGCCGGGTTACCCGCTTCAGCCATTCAAAATGAGGCGACATTGAGTATCTAGATGCTCGTCATCAAGTTTACGTATTTCGGCAAGCTCGGGAGCGACAGCCTTTGCAATAGAGATGATGGTGAGGCTACTGAAAGCATGCAAGTCCCATGTTTACCGCGATTTAAGAGGTCTATTAGTATCTTGCAGTTGTACCTCGAGGCATCGTGACCTTCCTTGGTCAGTACATCCATTCGCCTGCGTATTGTCGTAAGTGGCCGACAGATTCCATTGTCTCGCATATTTGTCTCTGTAGTGTCTGGACACTCGGATCAAGAAATTGATCCATTTCTGATTCAGGTACGTCTCGTAAAGAAGGCAGCCCAGCATCGAACCTATTCGCGGCGTGCGCTGCGGCCAGTCCTAGCTCTGGCACGATCACTCTCTCCATGCTAGGAATTAAAAGGCTACTAAAGAATAGTATGAAACCGAGAAACCAAGTATCAAATAGTGAGGATAATTAGGTGTATTTAGAATAATTTAGAACAGGCTAAGTTGGCCAGTTGTTCGCATCGTTCGCGGCTTGGTACAGGCAAGCAGACGTAACTGTGCCCCATGTAACCAGCGGAAGACATTGGGATACTCAAGACGTTACCGTAATCAGATTTAGCACACCCATCCGCCATCAACATTGTATACAGCACCGGTCACGAATGATGCCTCATCGCTGAGTAGAAACACGATAACTCGAGCAACCTCGACTGGATCAGCTCTTCTATTCTGCACAGTCCCCGAGAGACTGCGCTTGATGTGTTCTTCATCATCGTGCTCATTCATAGCTGTACTCACGGAACCTAAACACAGTCAGCCAACATTCAGACCTGTAAACCGTACAAGCGTACCAGGCGAGACGCAGTTGACTCGGATGTGGGCATTCTCTTTCGCAGCCGTACGCGAAAGGCCTATGACAGCTGCCTTGCTTGCGCAGTATGCGACGTGCCCTGGAGCACCGAATTGACCAAACACGCTGGCGGCTGAGACCTGAGGGGCAATCAGTCATTGTCCAAAATGTTTACCTTCAAGCTTACAATGCTAGCGCCGGCGGACATGGCTCTAAGCTCTGCACGTAGGCAATTGAACACTCCGCGCGTATTAACTGCAAACATCTTATCCCAGACCTCATCGCTGTACTCAGTGAGAGGCACTGGCTCGGAAATGATACCAGCCATGTTCACAGCACCATGGAGCCCGCCGAAAACGCCCAGGGTCGTTTTGATCCAAGAGTCTACTGAGTCACTTTTGCCGACGTCTACCACTTGATAGATATGCTTGTCACCCGGCAACGAGGCTTTGGCCTTCTTGAGTGCTTGTTCGTTGATATCGGCAAGGGAAATCGTAGCTCCTCTCTCAGCAAGGAGCTTTGCAGTGGCCAGACCCATGCCGGAGCCAGCGCCGGTTACAGCGATCTGAAGTGTTATTCCTGCCCGATGTCACACGATGAAAGAGGACTTACCACTTTTCCTTCAAAAGATATCATTTTAGAACTTGGTATTATCGACAGTGAAGTTTCTTCTACAGGATGAAAACATTGGAGGAGGCCTTGGGAGACTTTAAGTCCATAGCAGCCCAGCCATAACCGACATGTGTGTGTGACGTAGATCAATTCAAGGCCATTAGCGATGAGTTTACCCCGCATCGCAAGGTGATAAGCGGTTCTGGAAGTGGAAAGTTATCCCAAGTGGCGGTTTGCTTCGCAGAACTCATTCTATGGCTGTGGACTTATGGCCGATCACCAACAAAGCAAGTGAGGACACGTCACATAATCACTTAAACGTACGCATGGCGAGACTTTCCAAGTCATATTGGTGCTAAAACATATTGTCTCCTATTTCGCTATTCATCCAAACACGTTTTGTCTATCGGTACTGTCCCTCCCGATCCATATCTGCTCAATACGTTCTTTCGTTTCCGTAAATATCCTCAGCCCGCTTCGCTTTGCAGCGCATTCAAACCATTGTACAAACGAAGCTCGTATATCATTATCATCAGTCTCACAAGCTGCAACAAAAGCAGGCCATATCAATCTCAAAGATCCGTATCCCATTCCAGCATCTAATGCATCAAACTCGAGCAACCGATCCCGCACACCAAGAACATGTTTCTGAAGCATACTTGGATCTAGATCATAAATTCTACGATAGAAGTACACAGAAAGTGCGTGCTGCATGGTATCAGCCAGGCTGTTGAGCAGATTGACAGACTGTTGGTGTTCCGGATCAACAGGCGCTTCGACCATCCATATGGACTGGCGAAGAACGTGAAGCTGCTTGATCCATCGCTCAACTGCTTTTGCTCGAGCCATAAACTCCTTCAATGTAAGTCCAGAGTTGATCAGTTCATCTTGGTTCTGCTCTTTCTCTCGCGCAAGCCTGATGACCAGCGACAGCATAAAGAGGTGGAGCTCAGGTACGCCAAAGATCTCAGGATAAAGGGTAGCTGACCATATCCCTGGATTTTGAAGATGAAGGTCATTTTCTCCCTCTTCCTGGCCCTTGACCTTATGCATATCCTGGTCCAGGTTGCTCCACGTAGTGAGTCGGAAAGACAGGCTATCCTGACTATAGGCACTGGCGCCGCTTGCTTCTATGGCTTCACGAACGCGGTTCCGATGATCCAAGTTTAGTGTATTTTGTGTAAAAGTGCTCTCGTGGGATAATCTCTCAAACACGTAGCAGTGATGTAGCAGCCTGACTTTGCGAGACTTTCGTCGGTTAAGGCCTTTTGTTCGGATGAACTTCTCTGTTTCTAGGAAAAAGTACTCTGCTTCGTCTCGATTGCCAGAGAGTATGGCAATCTGGACCATGGTCAAGAGAGCCATGAGTATAGACTTGTACTTGGCAGTCTTGGGAATATCGTATGCTGTCTTGAGCATAAGACAAACATGAAAGTGGGCTTTTTGATAATATGCTGTGCCTTGGTCTAACCACTTGGTGGAGCCATGAATGCCACCCATGCTAAAGGCACTGATAGATAGTGTGCCGTAAAATGCGCATAAACTTGCGTGGTCCATCTTCTCACCGAGTGTCAAGGCGGCTAAACAGCTTTTGACATGAGGGAGAAAAAGGACGTGCCATGGTGTCTTGCTGTGACGATATGGAGTCAAGCCCCGAAGCACGATCGTTGCATAGTGTTTTACCAGCAGCACAGCATCCCGCGGCACGTCCGTGTCGGCTTGCGACGATACTGAGCCTGAGCTGGGAGAAAGGTGTGATAGGTAAAGTCTTGGAGATCCAAGCTCAATTGTAGAAGACCGTGCAAATGGCGAAGGAGGCTTCTGCGCAGAGGCTGATTCACCTACCCAAGGCACGGCCGTTTCAATGCCCACGGCCGTGGGATCCCACCAGTCAGGCAGATCGAAGTTTGCTGGATCCAGCCAGCTGCTTACAGGGAAGCTTTCCAGTGCTTTCAGCCAATCTGTACGAGGAATGAGCGCGTTGTGTTCATCCGATATGTGATGCTGAGCATCTCGAGGAGTCGTTCCAGTATCAAAGTCGAGTGCTGAGACGACAACTTCCACGTCGTCGTCGAAGTCAGGGAGTAGGAATTGATCTTCTTCTTCGACAGCGTGGATTTGTGAAACCTCTATGGCGTCCTCTTCTATCTCGTCCAAAGTGCTTAATGGATCTGAGGGCAATTGCTGCGTAAGGCGAAAAGCCCCAAAAGGTCCTCTTGAGATCTGTAGGTCCGTAGACGTCTTTTCGCATTCTTCGTCAATTTGAGAAAGATGCCAACCTGCCAATTCTGGTGGAACGTCTTGCGCAATCTGTTCGCTCAAACGCTCTCGTTCTTGTTCTGTCAATAATGGTCTTCGAAATCGAGCGGCGCCTGTCGATGAGGGGTCATCAAAGTCGAAGAAGATGTCTTTGCTATAGCCGCCGCAATCGAGACCAGAGAAGTTACACATAGAACATCCGGGACGTCCTTCGTCGCATTTCACCCGACGACTGCGACACTGCGAAATGTCAGTGGGGACTAGGGAATGATCGATTGAGTGTGAATATACGGTAACGCATCCTCCAAACGAACGAGTCCTCCGCCCTGGGACCCGCTTGACCTTTGCTGTGGACTTGCCGACAAGAGGAGGCATAGTGAAGAGAAGCTGTCTCCTCGACGAGACCTTCTTCTCGGCCGGGAATGCCCACTTGTAAAGGGTCCCAAGATGCAGGCATCGGCACTCCCGCGATGGTGGAGAAGTGAGATAAGGCTAATCACTTCCCCGCCTCTCGGTTATCGGTACCAATCCCTCTCCTGGGGAAACTTTCCTATCCCAATCAAGAGATGAACAATCAGCGCAGATAGAAACCCTCCAATTCGTATCGGTAGTTGACTCCTGCAGGGCGCACTTTGATCTCGTGTTCTTCAGATCATCACGTTGATAAGGTTCTCCCCGCACTTTGCAACGGCTCGTTATGTGATCCAAACTTGTGATTGGGCGGGAATGTTCCACTATCGAAGCCACCATCGTAAAAGGAAAGTTATATCTGGTGGCAATGCGCGTCGCTTTTCACTGTGTGATAGCATGATAGGAAAGTCGAGCAGACTATCCTGTTCAGGTCATTGGTTGAGCATAAATTGTGAAAGCAACTCCGACATGACACGATCGAATCATTTATCTCGAGATATATAGATACAGTTCTGACATTGGCACTTTGCATCAAGTTGAAGTAACAAGACAATTCGGTCCACCGTCACTCATCGCATTATTCACACTATCAGCAATGGGTTCCGTACCTCAGTCTACCAGCACTTTCGACGTTCTCATCCTGGGCGCAGGTCTCTCCGGTCTGTGCTCACTCTATCAGCTCAAGAAGCGCTTCCCAGAATGGCGCATCAGGGTTCTTGATGCTGCGCCCGATGTTGGAGGCACTTGGTACTGGAATTCTTACCCCGGATGCCGATTCGACTCTGAGTCGCTGTCTTACTGCTTCTCATTCGACAAAGAGCTTCTTGACGAGTGGCACTGGAAAGAGGCCTTTTCGCCTCAGCCGGAGACTCACAAGTACATCAGTCGCTTTGCTGAGAAGCACAATCTCAGGAAGGATGTTCAGCTCAACACGACTGTCACAAAGGCTACATGGAATGAGGCTGATCACACATGGACCTTTGTCGATGAAGCTGGTAACGAATACGTCTCCACGTTCTTTATCAGCTGCATGGGCTTCCTCTCTGCACCGACTCTACCCGCAATCGAAGGCATTGAAGACTTCAGCGGCAAACTATTCCATACTTCTCGTTGGCCCAAGGATCTCGACATAAATCGCGACTTTGTGGGCAAGAAGATTGGAGTCATCGGCACAGGTGCGACGGGCATTCAAATCACAACTGCCGTCTCCAAAGTAGATGGCGTGGAATCTCTCAGCGTCTTCCAGCGCACAGCCAATTGGTCCGCTCCTCTTCGCAACTCTAAAATCACCGTAGAGCAAATGGCCGAGCACAAGAAGAACTATGACAATATCTTCAAGATTTGTGACACGAGTTCGTCTGGTTTCATGCACCACGGTGACCCTCGAAAGTCTCTCGAGGTCTCGGAAGAAGAGCGACTAGAGCTCTGGGAGAAGCTGTACAACACTCCTGGTTTTGGAAAGTGGCTGGGTGTGTTCTCTGATACGTACACCGATCGATACGCCAACAGTCTGTATTCCAACTTTATGGCCGAGAAGATCAGACAACGGGTTAACGACCCTGCGATTGCAGAGAGCCTTATTCCCAAGGATCACGGCTTTGGCACGCGCCGAGTCCCTATGGAGAGTGGATATTTTGAGGCCTTCAATAAGTCAAATGTTCACCTCGTTGATCTGAAAAAGACGCCAATTGATCGCGTCACACCATCGGGCATCCTGACCTCGGATGGTAAGGAGCACAAGCTTGACGTTCTGATTTGCGCAACTGGCTTCAATGCTATTACAGGCGCTTTCAGTGCCATCGACTGGCATGGCAAGAAGAACAGACCGTTGATCGCAACCAGCGACAGCCCCAAGGGTGACCAAGCAGTCTGGGTTGACCACCGACCCCGAACATTCCTGGGCATCACTGTTCCATCGATGCCAAACATGTTCATGGTTCTTGGTCCCCATCAGCCATTTGGCAACGCTACACGCAACATTGAGCACGGCGTGCAGGCTGTTTCGGATATGCTGCAGTACTGCAAGGACCATGGTTACACTTCTGTTGAACCAACAGAAGATGCCGTTGAGCAATGGACCGAGCATGTGGTGCAGTGCAGTGAGAGCCAGGTTCTCATGAATGAGATTGACAGTTGGATGACAGGCGTGAACAAGAACGTCGAGGGCAAGAATGTTAGAAGTGTTGCACGATACAGCGGAAGCATTGGAGAGTATAGAAGGCGGTGCGCGGAGGTCAAGAAGTCGGGCTACAAGGGTCTTGTTTTCGCATAGATAGAGGTAATCAAAATTCATTTTACTTGCAACAACACTTATTCTCCTCATTGCAGCAGTATTCAACGGAGACTTTGAGCAGGAGTATTATTCATAACCGGAAACCTGAAACCTACCAATTTGTGAAAATGGGTTATATTATTAACGATTATGGCTTGATGAAACACTTTACAACACTTATGAGAATATTTGGTCTAGTATTTATGTAAGTTCTAACAAATGTAGTAAGATAATATAAATTTCTACTTGATAAGCTGTCGCCAGCGCATTCTACAGCAGACTTCTCTGGATGCCCGACCCAGGCAACCTACAGTGCCAGTGATGGCTAGAACAGTTCAAACCAAGTCACACGGTAATAATTCATCACGAGTTTCTGAGCTGTCTTCGTTCAAGTCCATTCTTCGTCACGGATCTGCCTTCCCATTATCATCTGCTCATCAGATTGAGGCCATCCAGCGAAAACGTTATCATGCATCCCCCGCATTTCAAACAGGAAAGTTATATCTGGTGGCTGATCATGGCGGGGCAAGCCCAAGATAGCGAGAACACTCCACGTCAAACGAGGAAAGCTTCTCCAAGTTAGCTTCGGATACCGGTCGCCGAGTCACGGACCAGTCAACCATGGGACAATTGGGGTGCCATAGTTATAGATGTATAAGAACAACTCCATATTGAACAGATAGACATTAATTTCAATCATTATTATCCAAAGCATTTGTAAATCCCCAATCCCTCATCTCTCTTCCTCTTATCACAATGGATGTCCCAGGTTACGCTCTGATCACAGGAGGCGCTTCAGGCATCGGCCGAGCATGCGCCAGAGCATTTGCTAGCGATGGTAGCGCTGGTATTGCACTCATTGACCTCAATCTCGAATCCCTGCAAATCGTCAAGTCTGAGATTGAAAAAGAGCAATTGTCACCCAAAAAGGACTTTAAGATTGAGATCTACTCTGCAGACGTCACAGATGAGAACCGAATCAACGGTATCGTCGCGGACGTCGCTCAAAAGTATGGTCGCATCGACTATGTTGTCAATGCAGCTGGTATTGCCATGAAGCATCAAGGCGGTGCTGCATTTGCCCATACCGCCGATTGGAACCGTGTTGTCAGCATCAACCTCACTGGAACATTCTTTGTCCTCAGAGCTACAGCACAAGTCATGCTGAAGCAAGAGCCCATTCGTTCATCTATCAACGGAAGGGAATTGCAGCGCGGATCCATCGTCAACTTCTCTTCCATCCAGGGTGTTGTCGGTATTCCACTGTCGACATCCTACACAGCAGCCAAGCATGCCATCATCGGTCTCACACGGTCAGCCTCAGAGGACTACGCAAAGGAGGGACTTCGCATCAACGCCATCTGCCCGGGATACACAGAGACGCCGATGACCACAAAGAACCCCGAGGTGCTTAAGGCTATGCAAGAGCGAATCACGACAGCTGTTCCCATGCAGAGGATGGGTGCACCAGAGGAGATTGCTGATGGTGTTTTGTATCTTTCTGGAGGACGAAGTTCTTTTGTTACTGGGTCTGCCTTGGTTGTTGATGGTGGTTATACCCAAAGGTAATCACGAGCTGGAGGATCACTGAATGAGACGACTGTAGTTTGCATTAGAAGCTGGAACTTCGTTACTGTAGAGAAACAAATAGGCTGATCCGTCTAACGTCTTAGGTTGAGACGGTGCAGACATCTCAGATGATAATCGATGCTGAAACGTGTTTCTATACCCTTGTCTCTTCTTAAGTTATCTTACAGTCAGTGAGTGCATTCTTGGTTGTCAAAGCTGATTCATGCTAAGTTTATGGTAGCATCGGCCAAATGGCGTCTTTTGCTATTGTCTCAGAGAGTGATTCTCATGTTTCGCCGATCCTCAATGTTTCCCTCCAGACGAAATCGATATCACAACGACTTAGTCAGCGGGTTTAGCTCAGTTGGGAGAGCGTCAGACTGAAGTCAAACTTCAATCCTCACCAAAATTAAGTGATATCTGAAGGTCGTGTGTTCGATCCACACAAACCGCATCAAGTTTCTTTTTGCCCTCTCGTCCTACAACCGTACCACAAATTTGCATCAGCACTGCCTTGCAACGCTGTCAGCAACCCAGCTTTAAAGCGCGATATTAGACCAGTCAATACTGGCATTTCAGTTCAAGGTCAGAAGCGACCTTGAAGTACCTAATTTTAGAACCAAGATCAGTCAGATCCCTGTTTCCTGTCCCCAAAAGCTTAGAATCTCTACTCTAAGTGACAAAAATCTTTAGGCAAGCTTAGTATGAATTTAGACGATCCTTAGATTAGCTATTTCTGATACTTAGGGTCAAGGTGCCCCCTCTAGTCTATTTTCTTGCCTCCCCAGGTCTGCTCAACACAGCCCCTATTAGGCAGCATTCTCACCTGTCTCCCAATATTACCCTTAACATCACATCGAATCCACATTGCTTATTCTCAAATTCAACTCAAACGCTCAGATTGGAATGTTAAAATGACAGAGAATCCCGAGCACGGCCCCAAGGTCATGTCCGTCAATGGCGATGTATCTGCGACGATTTACAAGCCTCTAGACAATAGCCGGCAAGAAATCCGACTTCTCACGCTCCATCCGCCTCGAGAGGAAGACGAAAATGTCCATTGCACGCTTTCACACGCCGTGCTCAACACCTCAGCTGGGAATCCAGAGTACGAGGCCCTATCGTATGTTTGGGGAGAACCAAATTTCTCGGAGCCGATAATTCTCAATGACCATACTTTCTTTATCACACCAAGTCTGAAGTACATTCTCTCGTGTCTCAGACAGAGACAAGATGACAAACCACGAGTTATTTGGGTTGATGCGATCTGCATCAATCAGTCAGATGTCGAGGAGCGGGGTCATCAAGTCGCTCTCATGCGCGAAATCTACTCAAACTGCCAACGAGATATCGCATGGCTAGATCCGATGATCGGCAACAAAGATGTTAAGGCTCGTGAGCTCTATAGTCATCCTGATCTTGATATGGAAGAAGAGTGGGTGCAAAACGGCATGGACTTGATGCGCGAAATTGCGGAGAAGAGCCCCAAGACTCTGAAAGAACTCCAAGATCAGGCCCGAGACGGCGGCTATCGTCTCCTTACGGGCTCTCAGTCCATGTTAAGTGCTGTCTTCGATCAACCGACTCTCTGGAGGCGGTTGTGGGTCATGCAGGAGCTCTCTCTTGCTCCCCGGTTGACGCTTATGTCTAGGAACGCTGAGCTGAGCTGGGATGTCCTGAAAAACCTCTTCAAAGACGAGCCATACTTCGACGCGTTCCACATGGGCAGTGAGAGTAGTCATTATCCATCATACTACAAGGATTTTAGTGAAGTTTTCGTCCCCATCAAGCTGATCGAGGACCAACGTCGCCTCATGTCGCAAGGCAAAGGCAAGGGGTCCAAGCTTATGGATGTGCTGGTCCGATTTCGTGAGATGGAGTCGACAAATCCTCGTGACAAGATATTCGGGCTCCTAGGCCTAGTGACGGAGGATCACGGTATCAATGTCGACTATATGACGTCAGTGCCAGAATTGTATCAGCAGGCCACAGTCGCCCTGATCAACCTCGCCGGAAACTTGGATATTCTTTGCCAAAACCCCTTTGAACGCCCAGAGGGTCCCACAGCGCTGCAAGAGGGCCAGCATAAACGTAAAGTGCCATCTTGGGTTGCTGAGTACGATGGCAAGCGTCGGCAATGCGTACCGATGCTCTTTGCCCAGCGCGACATATTCAACGCTGGAATCAAGAACTGCGAGACCCCATGCCGACTTGTCGGCCCCGAAAAAGATATCCTGGTCACGAGAGGTACCATCCTTGGAACAGTCGCACCTATTCTCCAGGACGACAAAGTCCTTGGGGCTTTCGATGTCATGAACCTGTACCTCGGCCGGGAAGCCCTTGAGCAACCCCAAGAGCATCTGTATGCCCCGAAGATTGGCGGTAAAGAAACAACAACAACAGGTGAGACTACCATCCGCGCATTCTGGCGAACGATGGTGAAAGATCGCACGCTACCCCCAAGAATGCGTCGTTTGAGACAAACCGAGATTGAGCGGCTGGATGTTAAGAACCAAGAGGAGTTGAAGGATGGTAGGAGCTCGCTCCAGACATACCGTCTGCACTTTGGTAACAGATACTCGAGATCTGCATTTAGTTATCAGCCCGCCGATGACGAAGATCTCGCCAAACTTGACATCGAGGGTCAAATCTCACATCATTACAGCTCTAGTGGCTTCATGTTCGCGGTCACGGATAATGGGCTCTTTCTAGCAACGCGATTTGCTGCGAAGGAGGGTGATGTCGTGGCTGTCCTCGATGGTGGAAAGGTACCCTTGGCGTTACGCAAGGTTGAATCTAGAGATGGCGTGAAGGGGGACTTGTATATGGTTGTTGGCTCGACCTACGTGCACGGCTTCATGGACGGTGAGGCAGAAGTTGGTGTGACCGAAAGTTGGTTGGAGAAGCGGGAGATTCTGATCGCGTAATTCTACAACGTAGATCAAGGTTCAAACCATTACAAATTAGGAGAGCGCTGTTCATACTTTTCATGGTGCTCTATGGTGATTCTTGCTGGGGACAACCTGAAGTTGTTCCATTTGGTTGCGAACAACAAAGCACTCCTTTAACAGATGATATCTTTCCCACATTGACTAAGACCTTCTCGCAAACTGAAACTCCCAATATGAGAACATGTAACACTACTGAACTTCCTTTCCAAGAGCATCGGCTCTCTGGAACATATCCCAAACTACCTCCAAATGCCAGTCGTCAATCTGGTTGGATTTCAAGGCCTCTTCATGTTTCACCTGCGCCTGATCCAGTCTATCCTTGCATGTTTGCACTACCTTTTCAGCATTCTCGAGCTTGAGGGCACGTACGGCACGTGCATCGAAGGTCTTCTTGAGGTTGCTCATTGCGGCTAGAGTTTGACTGGGTCCATGGAGTCTCTCGTGAGTTTGGCGAAATGCCTCGTCGGCTTCTTGCTTTCGTTTACGAGCTTGAACTTTTTCGGCTTGGGTTACGGCCACAGAGCAGTCGCGATGCACCAAGTCCATGAGTGCTTGCTCGGCATCTCTCTTGACCGCAAGGGCGGTATCAAGTTCGATGTCCGTTATGCGGCGGGCAATTTCGATACGGTCAGAACTGAGGTTTCCCAGAACTTCATTGATAGTGACTCGAGGACTCTTATTTTGGGGCGAGTTCGAGGTCGTGTCTTCTTCATCTTCGAGTGCTCGCTTCGTGCCTTGTGGCGGATGTCGTAGCTCATCTTCCGTGGACGCGATCGTATCGTGTCGTGGAGATGGGAGTCGCTGCTTAACTGACGAATCAATAGCAGAAGAAACCAATCGAGGAGCAGTGTTTCTTTTTTCGGGTCCTTCCACTTCAGAGTCATCACCTATCGTGGAACCTGTTTGGCCATCAGCGGACGCTCTCCATGTCATGGGATCTCGTGAACTTGGGCCAGGCGGCCTCAGTCAGTCTGGCGGGTGTAACTTACCCGAAGACGAACTGCAGTCATTTCCTATTTCCGCCGTCGGCAACCCCAAGTTCTTGCTTGCGCGGCTCACCATTTTCCTGGTAAGGCGCCCAGATTGTGAATGCTTATGCTTCGCGTTGCGTCCTTCTTTCCTGGTGGCCAAGTCTTGGTCGACAACACTCCTGAGGCATCCGCCAGTCTCCCAGAGAGAAGACAACGGAATCTTTTTGGTCATGGCCTTCTCAGTGATGCTCTTCAGGCCTCGGACAACACTCCGGCAAGGTTTGGAAGGCTTCAGCAGATGGGCAGGGAACCAGTCTGGCCCTTGCCACTCTTTGTTCAGCCACTCGATGTTGGCCTCATGGAACTTAAGACTGGCTTCTTTTTTCATCTCAAATCTCGGTTTCCCGATCTGTGTCGTGGTCATATTGATCTCGAGATCTTGTTTGGGTGAAGCCATGTTTAGCTTGTTCGATCGATGTTCCTTGAGGACGACACTTGGTGTCGGAATGGTACGTGCCTGGCCAAATAAATGTTAGTAGAACTCGAGACAAGCATCTGGGAGACTCACCGACGGCGCTTCGATAGACGAGTTGTTTGTCGAATCTGGCGGGCTACTGTAAAGGCAGAGAGAATGCCGTCAAAGAGAATGCCGAGAGAATCTCTCTGGTGTTGTCTTGAGAAGAACCACAGACGCGAGCTTCGTGCGCGTGATTCAGGAAGGTGACCAGTGACGCGTTTGGCGGGTATTAGCAGGCAGTGCCTGCCAGGTGTTGACTCTCAAGTCACTGCATCGCGCGCCTGCCTGACACTGGAGGCTCCCGGAGGTGCCTGGCTCAGCTACTCACCTCAGGATTTTGGGGATCAGCAATGCCCAGATCTAAATTATCATCATTTATGGAAAGATAAGACGAATGACTTGGCCTCGTCTCTACCCGTAATGTTTACCGCCTTGGCTCATCGGTCGAGAGCTATAATTGCATGACGGTTCTCCCATGGAGTTGTGGCAGCGATCGCATACATTTCATACGATAGTGAGGTGCAGATCCGTAGGGCTGACCGCATAACAAATGGAAGCCAATAAATCTCGATCCCCTCGGCTCGAAAAGTCCAAGACCTTCTGTCAGTTGGGGGCCGTGATGTCAGTGCCCGGCACACACAGTTGAGGCAGCGCTGAGAATTCCATGTTTCAGGTGCTCAATCTGTAGATCTGTAACGCGACGGACATTATCAGCCACTCGCCTTAACCCAATCCTCGAAATAATTATCTGCACTTGAATTGACGTGAATACATGAAAGATTGAGGAGAATCTTAAAAGTTAAGCATGATTCCCTACAGTCGATCTTCCAAACTGCAGTTTGTGAGTTTGTCCCGGGCCATTATATAGTCCACAATTGACACAGCATCTCTGTTGTTCTATTTCCTCTCACTCACCATCACCATCAAGTATATCTTTCAACACTGATCACCCAGAATGAAAACAAGGACTCATACTACGCGATGGAGCAAGAGACACATCTATATGTGATGAAGGAGACGGCACATAGCCACGGCCTTTTTGCAAAAGAGCTTGTCAAGGCTGGGACACGCATCATTCACGAAAAACCAATCCTAGTGGTTTCACAAGCTGAGACAAAGACGAAGGCCGAGTATAGATGTGTGATTGATCAAGTCGCAGATCTGAACGACTCAGAAAGAAAGCGATTGATGGATCTGTATCACAACGATAAAAAGCTGCGCGAATTTTCATTCCTCCAGGGTCAACCGTGTCCAGGGACAGACCTCGATGCAGGTATTGTCTTGGCAAAGTTCTATACAAACGCTGCGAGCATAACATCAGGAGGTCTCGAGTGTGGCTTGTTCACAATTTTCTGCCGCATGAATCACTCATGTACACCAAACATATGCTGGGTATACGATGAGCCGACGGGGTTCATGGAAGTATACGCAGTGAGGGACATTGACAAGGACGAGGAGATCACCAACTCATACATTGAAGTCGCAATCTCTCACCGGGCCAGGATGAAGGAGCTGTCAAATTGGGGCTTCACGTGTCAATGCGCCGCCTGTGAAGGGCCAGATGCTGCCAAGCACGATGAGCGAAGGCGCAGGATTGCACAGATCAAGGGAATTCTTGACATTTATCAGGATACGGAAAGATCGAGCGACGCACCCAAGTTCGCTGAGATTCCAAAGACAGACCTGGAAGCATTGAGGCTCGGCGAAGAAAGCCTTGCGTTATTATCGGACGAAGGGCTCATCGAACAACTGGGTGTCATGTATGGGCTGTGTGCCAAGTTTGCCAAAGGCGCTGGGCTACATGACTTTGCGGAGGATTATGAGGAGATGGAGTTTGAGATCTTGGTAATAACGACCGGGGAGTATGTCGATTGAGTTGGGAAACATTCTGAGTGATCAAGGATAGTGGAAAGCTACGATATTCGGAGCTACCGTGTTTGAGATGGCTCCCCTCCCGCATGATGATTTTCCAGAGAAGTTCCCAAGGTATATACGTCCAGCAGTTTTCGGTAAAGGTCTTCCGCTGGCAAAGGAGAGCAGGTCTCATTGAAGCCTCACACTATTACGTGTTATGTGCCATGGTGGCGATCACTTCATGACATTATCATACTCTATTAATCTAAATTACATCAGAAAAGTTTTTAGAAGGAAATCACTCTGTAGAGATTTGGGGACAAAGGAAACTGTACCAAGAGCGTGACAACAGTGAAGACATTGAAGGAAAATGGGGGGCCTCCAAGTCCTCTTACTCACAGCCAGGGCATGTCCAACACGCAGGATCATCCCAGATGGAGTTCATAGAAGGATCCTTGTCAGTCTCGAGTGGTATAGGCATACCGCTCAAAGCAAGCTTATAAACCGAAAACTTGCATCGATCATCCTTATATCCCGACCCCTTACATCCTGGATAAGCTCGACAGATAGCAGCACATCGGCGAGGCGTAGCCTGGGCATACTCTGTATAAACAGTGATCAAGTTGGGATCATTTCCATCAACCCAGCCACCTCCCATATAAGCTTCGTAATTGCAGAGAGTGCCAGCAGGAGGGTTGGCGACTGGCTTACACTCGTCTCCTAGAGTGTAGGCGCACATATCGGGAGGACCCTTCGGAACAGAATCAGGAACACACGCTTCGCAGTCAGTGTAGCAGCGTGTATCCAGCCAAACCTGCTTCTTGTAGTCGTTCTCTTCGGTGACGAAGTTCTCCTTGAGTAAGGGAAGCTCTGAGAAGTAGCATCGGTTTTCGAACATTGAATATCCAGCGGTCAAGCAGAGTGGGTGGCCTTGACAGATGGCTATACATTCTTCGGCGCGGTCTTGGTGGGGATATGACTCGCGAGTCTCTAGCCAGAAGCTTCTGCTGGTGAGCTTGTCGCCCCATGAACAGAGAACGTCTTTGGGGTAGTTGAAACGATCAAAGTTGCACATTTCGCCGTGCGTATACTTGCATGTCTCTGTTGGGGTCGAAGAGGCAGTAGTGGTTTCTGAGGTTGAAGTGGGGTCTTCAGTGGTCGATGTTGCATCTTCGCCCATGGATGTTGAATCTTCGGGAGCGTCGCTTGAAGTATCCACAACAGGGCCTTCAGCTGACGTGTGAGTTGTTTCGGGCCAGGCGGTGGTGCCTTCGATGAAAGTTGGCTCCACGTCTATGCTAGTCTCCGGTCGAGGCGGTCGCATGCTTGTTGACTTGGTTCCTGGCGTAGGCTCTAGGCTTCCAGAGCTTGTCTCTGGGCTAGGTAGCCAATGGGTTGTGTTCTGCGGAACTCTGGTGGATGGCTCCGCGATGATAGTTGTCTCCGATTCTACTGGAGCTTCAGTAACGCCAGCAGTCGACTCCGTGAGGGATGGTGATTCATCACAGAGCTGACAGTTGAAGCAAGCTAACTCAGACCATTCCAGAATACGATCTGGATCTCCAGTAGTCCAACCTTGAAGCCTCAATGGCTCAAGGATGAAATTGCAAGGGTATCTCGGGTTGTTGTTTACAGCGAATGCGAAGCATCCATCGATGTAAGCACAAGTTAACGCGCACTTCTGTATATCCATGCCTTGCATAGGATATTGGGAGAGTGGATATGCTACGACATCAGCATTGGGTTGTGAACGGTACTCGCAGAATGGTTCTGAGGGCTTTGGCCACTTCTGTCCGCAAAAGCCTGGAGGCTTATAACCATCGGGGCAGACCTCTTGAGAAGGAATCTCGGGTCTGGTGTAGCCTGTAGTGGTAGCGGGAGGGGAGTCTGTTGCAGTGGTTGCTGGCTCAGCA
This sequence comes from Fusarium succisae, assembly GCA_013186925.1. NCBI lineage: Eukaryota > Fungi > Ascomycota > Sordariomycetes > Hypocreales > Nectriaceae > Fusarium > Fusarium succisae. The sequence continues at coordinate 101,746 of JAAOAW010000161.1, read as the reverse complement.
GATGTTACTTGATTGGCCGGTTCACTAGTTGGAGTGGATGGGAGCCTGCTGGTGGTCTCCTCAGGGGTGTCGCTATCTCCAAAGTCCAGCTGGAACTGATCGATGTTATCAGGCGTCACTTGGTTGGAAATGAAGACTGAGTCGACGTAGATCAGTGCCAGCCCGTTGCCTGTGCAAGACATGGAGATGCCAAAGCTGGCACTTCGAGAGTCGGCCATGACAGTAGTGAGGACTCTGTTTCATGAGACACCAACGCCACCACTGGTGAAAAGACCCATGGTGTAGAGCTGGGTATTGCCAAGGTAGGCATTGACGCTGCACGCCTGGTTGCCTCCAGCGGTGATGACGACGTAATAGAACTGGACAGTATAAAGAACATTTCTACTTGGAGCAAGGTTCGTAAGAAACTGTGAGATGCTTGCAAGTCCTCCAAAAGCTCTCTTCTTTGAGTCGGAAGAAGAGCCCAAGGCAACGCAGCCGTTATCTGAGCTGCCATCTCCCTTGTAACAGTCGCCGTTTTGTTGCTTGGCCTCCCCTTCAGCATCGAAGCCAAAGATACCGCTTTCTGAGTCTGGGTCTTTGATTGAGAATCGACCGTTGGAAACGGCATTTGTGATCACGATGTTGCCTTGAGATTGTGTTGCAGTCGGTTCTTCAGTCAACGAGCCACTGGGTGTCTCCGTTTCTTGGCTGATAGCAACTTCGGATGATGATGACGCCGTGGACACTGCAGGTCCTTTGGTAGAAAATGTGGAGGCGATTGAAGACTCGATAGCAGAAGTCTCAGCAGAAGCCTCCTCCGTGGAAATTGTTATCATGGTCTCAGAAGATGCTTCTTCGGTGGAAAGCGCTTCAGTGGAATGGGTTCCAACAGAATGTGTTGAAATGGACTCGTCAGTCTTGGTGGATGCTGTTGTAAGGTCGAGGCCATCGAGTCTTCCGTCAATACATTGTTCGGCTATCCACCACTGTTAGTACGAGTCTGTAACGGATACATCAACACATACCTCTGTACACGTTCAGAGACACTGGGAAGCAGCCAGATGGCTCGGATCCAAAAGTCATGTAAACCTGCCCATCAAAAGGAGTCTGGCAGAATGAAGCTCCGCCGTCAGGCAGTGAGGGGTTTTGAAAGCGTAGTAAACCTGCCTCAGTGCTGAAAGCTGTCGATATTGCATTCTCACTAGATGATGATGAGGCCTCGAGTTTCTGGTAGCCATCACCGAGGTATGACACGGGAACACCATCCTCGGCAAGCCGACCGTTGCCAAGAGTGAAGACAGTAGCAAACGTGCAGATATCGGGATTGCCGTCGCCAACAAAACCACCAATATCGCGCTTTGTGTTACCGCCGGAAGGGCTGACAAGAAGGATAATCCGCTCGCTGGTTGGCCCAAGAGTGGTCGAAGCGGAAGCACTAGACGCAACCGAGGACGTGAGATCTGGATCTTGAGCAGTTGAGGTCGATATCAATTCGACATCTGTGGTGTTTTCGGCAGGGCGCGGGAGATTTGCCGCAATTGATACTGGGACAAGGTATGTTGAAAGGTAGGTAATGCACCACGTCTCAGGGTCTTGCTCCGCATACTGGACGTCTCTCGCATCAACGGCAGCAGCACCACTGACGATACCGCTGAGCAGCGCAAAGGCTCCAATATTGCCCTTCATTTTGGCGCGAGGACAACAGCGGTCGAAAGAATGGTTCGGGAAAAAAAGAATTAAAAATTGCTACAACACCGACTACGTATAAGATCCAGAGCAAACGGACCGAGCGCAACTAAGCAATGCGAAATGTTGGTGGCTGCAAAATGGTCTGCTTGTTGAAATGACAATATGCAAAGGGGTCGATAGTGACAGACGCCGTCATTTGAATCCAGGGTCTCGATTGCGATCTCTGGGTCCAAAGTCTGAGACTATTGACCCGAATTAGTGGAAAAACCGTTCAAAGGAATATTAGGCGCGGTCTAGTCATCGTCTAGTCACCCCTTGCTTTAGGCGACAGACTGCTCAGCCAGCCACTATCAACGCAAGGAATTGTCTAAATACAACGAAATGGTAAGATCTGATAATTGAGAGAAGAAGAGGCGTTCAATCGTAATTTTACCTGCCAGACTTACGAGATTCTTTAATTTGTTCCAATCTTTGGCATCTTCGCACGTGGAAGGCGATGTAAGGGAGAAGAGTAAGACCCACGGGGCTTACGCTTATTAGACATGCATATTTTAATGGCATTTCAGTTATTTTTTAGGCATAAACTAACAAAACTCGGTTGCATTGACTTTTGAGAAGCATCGGAGTCTCGGCCTTTCCGCCCATTTTATCGAGTCCATTAACAACAGCTGCCCTGCCATAAGAGACTTTCTAGAAAACATTTCCCTTGGTCTGTCTCATCTCCGAGACCTTCAGGTTCCTGATAAGAGCGACCCAGATAAATGACAATGCCATAATGGCCGTTCCAGCTGCCAACATTCGGGTTTGTGCATATCCGTATGCCTTCTGAATAGCGATGCGCTCAGGCGTGCCCCTCGCATAACTCAATTGCGTGGGGAGATCTCCGTAGATAGCATCGAGATTCTCAAGCGCACTTTCGGGCAGATACATCCTGAGTGCCTTCTCAAAGGTATTCGTCCAGATGGCGCCAGAAATTGTGTACCCGATACTGTCGCCCGCTGTGCCAGTGACGCTCAACATAGCCAATGCCGCAGCAACGTGCTGGTGATCGACAGCAGCAAGAACGGCGAGTTGCATGCAAATGGTGAAGACACTTCCGCCGACAGAAATAAAAATCTGACACATGACCAAGTATCCCACATAGCCAGTTGGGTTTCGGAAGTAGATCATCAAGCCTTGGGCGAGGATATAAAGCGGCACCCCAGCCCAGAGGAGCCACTTGAAGTATCCAGTCTTTCGAATACCCCAGCCCACGATGAACAACAGGACGCCAGACACAACATTAAAGGTGTTGTTGACGTAACCAGCTTCGGCGACTGTCAGATAGTTGACAACTTGGAGGAAAGACGTGAAATAGTTATTCCAGCAGTAATACGAGATCTGATACGTAAGATCGAGGAGACAAGCGCCAACGAGGGTCCGATCAGTCAAGAAGTGGAACTTTAGGAAAGGAACTGGCGCGAAGTAGACTTCGTTAAGGCCAAAACCCACGAGAAGGATGAAGCCGACGATGATCATGGCGATGATGTATCCACTTGACCAGCCATGGGGCGCCGAGGAAGCAATGGTGAACGGAAGGAGGAAGATGACCAAACCAGCGGCGAAGAGGAATACGCCGAGAACTACAGAAAATAATGGTTAGCTTTGAAAAAACCTATAGCTTCGTCTTGAACTTGCCGTCAAACTCAAGCGTATAGTGCCAGATGCTCTCTTTCAATGTTCGACCACTAGACCTCTTTGGCAGAATATTCTTCTTGGCCTTTCGCAAGTTGATCTTCAGAAGAAGATACAACGGCGCACAGACAACAGGCGTGATGAAGGCAAAGGTGCCGAAACCCCAGGCCCAACCAATGTCAGCCAGCATTCTGTCCGAAGCATAAGATCCAGCAAAGGCTGAGATCATGTAGGGCGACGATGTGAAGGCGTATGCCAAGGCTCGGTTCTTTAGATTGGTAGCATCGGCGGTCATGACATCGATACTGTAGATCAGGCCCGTGAAACCGACCGAGTAGAAGACCTGCAATTACGTTAGCTTCAGCAGGCAACATGTGATTTTCGTTACGTACATTTGCGGCACAGTAGGTCGACAGGTCTTTGGACGTGGCCATCAGAATCAGACCCAGTTCACAGAATCCTACCATAAGAAGATAACCCTCGGCTCGGCCCCAAAGATCAAGGAGTTTGGCAAGCGGAATGAAGACAGCGGCAGTCATTGAGCTCGCGATAACACCAATGGTGTTGAGAAGCGAGTGCGCGCTCCAGTCGCTGGTGACATAGGGAAGTAAATTACCGACTGTCGAGCTCTGGAAAGCATTGAGAAGGTAGACGAGCCAGATGAAGATGAAGAGGCAGATCAGAGATGTCTTGGACCACACGAGGGTGATGGCTTCCATGTCTTTGACACCCTCGGTGACATCCTCAGCGGGGAGGGCATCATCGGGGATAGCTGGGTGCCCATCTTCAGGATGGCTGTTCTTTTCGTGGTCTGTAGTTGTCGTGATGTCCTGAAGATCGACATCAGAGGTCTTGTTCGACCTGTTCCAGAGGCCCATTTTGGCGGTTCAAGCGGGAAAGAGAGAATTAAGCTTGTGAAGTTTTAGATTTCTCGACGGGATAGAGGGTTACATTAAAAAGAAATGGCATGCTGTAGGTACATATGCCCCCGGCATAAATCTTCCGACACCGGTGGATCAAACAACGAAAAGAACGCATCAGATAAGATCATCTTGCCCCGTTAGTTCCGACTCTGTTGGTTGCGTCCCTGTAGAACACGGCAGGATCGGCAAGCTGAGCTGGATGCTTGGCAAATAGCGATGAGGCTCATAAAGCAAAGAGGGTCTTTTCCACGGTAAACACGGCACGGTTAGCTCCACCGCGTACGTCAGTCAGATTATCTAGGGCCAAAGGCAAAGCAGAAAGATGTGAGGCAGAGTTTTGAAAGGTAAAAACTTGTTTAATCAATCTAATCTAATCTGATTTTATTGATTGAAAGAGGGCGGTATCGGGCCGGATTGGAGGGCGCTGTGGAATTGTTACGGAATGAGTATCGTCGCGTGGAGGGTTCACGGGGATGTCACAGCGAGTACAAAACGTGTCATTTATACTCTTCTAGTACCAACACTGGTTAGAAATGAGCAACCCCGTAAAGTGGGCTCCTTGTTCAAGCGAATGATTGTGATGGTTAACCCGGAAATATCGCGGCTCAACTAACTCACAATGTCCCCTCGGCAATTTGATCAATTGTAAAGTTAAAGCCCCCATCCGCATCCGGGTTTATATCGTGCAGGCAATACCTTGGTGTTTTGACACTGTTTTTTTAATCACGGCTCTAGAATTGCGTACAATTGGGACTTACCTCCAGAACCAACTGCTCAAACACATATTCTTGCAGTTTTTCGCCAATAACGCGATGTCGCCCTCAAAGGTCTCGCCCATGAATCGACGCGCAGCGTCATCAGAGGCTTTGTTCACTCTGTCAATTTCAATTTGAAGCCTCCCAAGCGATGCATCAAGTCCCCGCTGCATATCGCCGTGTGCTAACAATACCACGATGTTCTCGACGAACCCTTCTCGTATCTCTTTGCGCACACTCACAATGTCATTCGTGATCCACATAACAGCGACGGAGGCTTCGTATAGATCTTGAATCTCCTTGGATTCCATGACGTACTCAGGCAAGTCGAGTCCATTGGCGAATTCGATGTTGGCCGCCACTTGCTTCATACAGGAAGATGCATCCCGGTAGCCAAGATACTCGTCAAGAGAAGGAAGATGGGTATTTCTGCGGTTAAAAGCTTCCTTTTGGTATGCTTTCAGGGTAGCAATGGCCTCCTTCGCGATTCGCTTTCGGTAACTTGGATTGTCGCTGTAAAGACAACGGACAGTCGAGGCGTACTCCTCAAATGACAGTACAGCATCGTGGTCTAGATAACGAGTCGACGGCTCAATCTCCTGGCTTGATACACCAAGGCTTCTCTCAACATAGTCTTCGCAGTCATTCAACAGGGCCTGCAGCTTTTCGTAATCGAATTGCTCGACGATGGAATATTGATCGAGAAGGTCGTCGATGATGAACATCCAGACTTGGAAGGATGTCAAGACCTCTAGCTTTTCGCGGGAGGCGTACGGATACCAACCAGCTAGTTGTTCCGACAGATTTGCTTTGGTCAGACGCGAGCGCACCGTTTCGTTAACAGCATGTCTGACAGATATGTCAGTATTTCTATCGCTTTTTCTCGGGGGACAGTTTCTAACGTTTCAATCAACTGGAGTATCTTGACGTCTATGGCCTCAACGTGCGGGTTCGTGTCTTTCGGCCATCCGGCATGCATCGGAGCCAAGTCCGGGACTCTAAGGCTTTGACCTCTCAGAACGGACAATAAGTTCTCTCTCGTGCTGGCTTTGCCAGTTTGTGTTAACGATAATGAAGCCATAAGGTCAGATGCGCGTTTAGGGTTGACTTGAAGCTGGCAGCAGGCTGAGCCAAACCTTCAGGCTGCAGAGAGCGACGCGGTATTTAAATATCTGAGAGCATTACATTGCATAGGCTAACAATCAAAGACGCTGAGACTACTGTACAACTTTGCTTAGAAATCTGGACTACTGGTAATGGTGCTTGTCAAGTCAATTGGTGCGTTCGTGGAAAATTGGAGGTATTGTACTACACTGATTAGCAATTATTTAGTGCGACGTTCAACAATTACAAGAGCAATTAGCAATCCTTACGTACATGAGCGGTCAGGCCTAGCTCAATTAGCTTGGCATACATGATACTACCCAACTGGTCCAGCACAACCATGGGAGGATCCTTGGTACGAAGCTTAATTTTCAGCTCCCAGGGTTTAGGGTAGTCGACGATAAGAGATAGCGAACTTAGTAGGCAGATAAGATAAGATAAGATAAGAAGCAATTGTATGTTGGTTGTGTGTTGGTTGTCTGATCATCAAGGCAGTAGTCTCGATTTGCAAAGTGTTATGCAGTTGGTGTCCACTTCTCTCGATCCTACGGCCATTTGTCTCGCCGAAAGAATGAGGGATTTCCCATCTTGATTTGTCCAATTTGTACCATAGCTTCGCCCTGTACTTCCCATTTTGTGCGTCGAAACAGAAAATCTTCCATCGTCTAGGCTGCTTGTTAACAATCGCACATGCCCCAAGCCGCCGTCCCTATCTTGTACAGGTGACTATTAAAACTCGCCATTCCCGTACGGAGCTGCGGCAGCACATATGCTTCTATTCTCTGTAGTCTATCATACTCCGTGTGTTTACCTGGCAAATCCTTGCCGATCCTCTTAGAGTAGGCGGTTATGCAGCTAGAATTTACAGGATCCCTGGAGAGGATGTTGGCCCGGAACTTCGGCAACTCGGGTCAGACGGCCTGTGGAATAGTCATAAGATATCTTACTTGAAAGGTGTGTTTACTGGCGAATAACTCGTATAATTGGGGTATTCCAGATCTATATAAGGGCATCATCTCCTGCCTCCTTGATCTCTTTCGTCTTCATCTTATCCATCATCTATCACTCATACTCCAAAGTTCAAAAGCCATAAATCACTATTTCTCCAATATGTGGTCCCTCGCGGTATGTAGATCGATAAAACTCCTGACAAATGCCACTGATCCTTCCTCAGAACACCGTCGTCAGCATCCTCGCTTTATCGAGCATCGCCCTGTCTGCTCCTGCTGTCGACATTGAGGCCGTTTCTACCCTTGAGACTCGCAAGTCCAAGTCATGCACAAAGGGAAACTACTATGACTGTGTTCTCTCTTGGGGCTTGACGTGTCATGTTGGTTGCTTGAGAGAAGGACCAACTATCGCCAAGCAAGACTGTGAGAACGACTGTCAATTTGAAGCCTCCAAGAATTGCGAAAAGTGGTGCCACTAGAAGGGTTATGAGACACCATTATGAAGCCGAAGGCACGGGGGAGACTGCAGGCATTACTTGTGAACTAGATGGATTGTTTACAGCAGAGACTTGTGGCTGAGAGCTTATATCACCACAGAGAACTCAGCAGGTATTACGGTCGCATGCAAGGCGGAGTAGGGGCAGTGGCGGCTAAAACGTAGTAGGAATAGAACCTGAAACTGATATATATTCATGCATTATTACCCGAGTATGTGAGAATACCCAGATCTAGTTGTCTACAGCAATCCAAGCCAACTAACATTTTAAACCTCTACGACTTTTCCTTCAGTACAAACATACCCCCATGCCAACCATAAGCCCTCGTCAATCGCCGTCCATGTCGTCTAGCCGTCTCAAAAGGAATCTTACCCATGGGGTGCGGTTCATGGAAATGGATACCGCGTTCAACGTCCAGCTGAGTCGGAGTAAACTGCCAGACCGAGCCATACAGCTTCTCAATCTTGAAGCCAGTCGCCGCCATGGCATAGAGGAAGTCGTTCCACGGGACCAAGCCAGGAGTCGATGTTACTTCAGGATCGAAGAACAGAGTACGGAACACCTTGAGCGCTTTGGCATTAACAGCAAATGTGGGCTGCGTGGTTTCAGTTGCTGGTTCTGCTTCAACCGCCTCTTCGGCAGTGGCAAGCTCTTTAGGACCACGCTTGGTCTTAACCTTGGTCTTTGACTTGACTTCTGGTTTGAACTTCTTAGGTTCTTGCGTAGGCTCGTCTAGAAACAGTTTCGAAAGAGGTTTGTTGAGTTCCCATAGGTCTCGATTCGTATCGGGTTGGACGGGGTATTAGTCGCTGATCATGACGTCTGGGGGAATCTCGTGAAGAATTTGGTGGCAACAATCAACAAGAAATTTCATGAGACGTTCCTGAACTTCGAGAACCAAGAGGGTGTCTCCAGGGAGAAGCTGTCTTCGTGTTCTCACCCACTCTTCTGCATCTGGGTGAGACTCCCAGTGAATGAGCTTTCTGTACTCCTTAGCGTTTGTAGCACCATGCATGATCATGGTATGGTAATGAAGAAATTCAGGATGGAGACCTTTCGTCGCTTTGCCAAACCACAGACTCTCGTAATCAACTGCATCAAAGGCAGGAGGAGCAAGTCTTCCCCTGGCATTCAGCAGCAAGAGCATGAGTTTGGGCCCCGACAGGTCTTCCTGGTTGACAGTAGGCCACAAGAAATGGTCTTTCAGCTTGGATCCATGTGCGTGTCGATCTACTGCATGCTCTTGCCGGAAAGCCGCGAAATCAGGGCGATGGCTGGCAGGCATATCAGGCCAATATTTGAGGAGAATTTGAAGCCTCTGTTGACGGGGCTTTTTCATCCATCTTCTTTGGATAGTGGCCTCATGTCTCTTGAGTATTTTGTTTAGCTGATAATAGCTTACAAAGATGTTCTTTGAGTAGTTTTGGGCTCGCTCACGAGCATCTTCTCTTGAAGGGCAACCCTCCGACCTTCCCTCACTATTTGACACCGGCAAAATCGGGATCTTCAAAGACAATGCCATCATCATAGAAGAGGGCCTCGTAATGATCATAATAGTAGTTTGATCTGATTTTCGTCTTCCCCATCGTATATGATGTGTTCAGACAGATAAGGAAATGGGAGGATGAGTTAGCGGATGATTAGCTGGCAAAGAGAATAAAAGGATTGTGACGTGGCAGATTTCGTTGGGCATATGTCGATAGATTCGTTGAGGTTGGAGAAAAGCATCAAAGCTTGGAGGAGGAGCTTAAGCTGTTTACCGATTTAGGCTAGTTTAGAGGCCTGAGGCAGGCAGTAAGGCACCACTTGCTTGTCAGTAAGTGGAGTCGTCTCGGCAGCTGAAAGTGGGGACGGAAGTTTGGTTGCCGGACTCCGATAACGCTCAGCTCATCTCATGGTGAGGATGGTTACGGTCCGACGGATGACCAGACGATCACTCAAACCCTTCAGATCGAGACCAAAAAGTACGCCAAGGCCTTTGAATCTCATCAAATATACAAGGGAATCATTTCTCGGCCATAGAAGCAGCATTCGCAGACTGAGGCATCATGTCCAAGCCCAGACCCTCAGCGGCATATTCTCAGTCTGAAGTCCTGTACACAACACAGCCATTTCTAGTGTTACCTGACCTTAGAGTCCTTCCTGATCAAGATGTTGAATTTCTCGAACTTAACCGGTGCTTCCACCTACCTGTACAGACCGTTCAAGAAGAGTTCATCAACCAGTACTTCTTGTACCTACATCCATACTACCCTTTAGTAGACGAGAAGGAATTCTGGGATATGTACATGGGAGAAGCAGGCGGTGACCGAAAATTGAAGCCAATGTCTTTGCTCGTTTTCCAAGCGATGCTTTTCGCAGCATCAGCGGTAAAGAGCCCTCCAACTTTCCTGAGACAGGGCTGACAAGACACAGTTCGTATCGCCCGTAGTACTCAAGAATGCTGGATACACAAGCGTGAAAGTGGCACGGAATATCTTCTATAGAAGAGCCAAGGTACTTAAAAGCATTGAAGCCGCGTATAACCACTGACCTTCTCAAGCTATTATTTGACCTTGGAGTGGAAAGTGATGCGTTCACCAAATCCCAGGCAGCCTTACTCTTGACCTTCCAATTCTCAGCTCTTGAACCACACGCAGGAAGCACTTGGCTCGCTATCGCTATTCAAAACGCCATAGTTGCCCAAGCCCACACTTTCCAAGCTCCCGGTTCGAGTATATCGCGCAAGAGGAGCAATAAGAGGCTTTGGTGGTCTCTATTCTGGAGAGACAGAGTCTTAACTCTCGGTCTTCGAAAACCTCTACAGATAACACCTTCAAGCTTCAATGTTACCTTAGATCTGATCACTCCTGACGATCTTGCCGACGAAGCAGAGAGCTCTGCTGTATATGACCCTAGAACGAAGCGTCAGCTAGCAGATATCATAAACTTCCAATGCCGTCTGGCAGTTATTCTAACAGACACTCTTTCGATTTGCTATGGCCCGAACGCTTTCGACATCACATATTCACTTGATAATTTTGAGAAAACATTGTCTCAGATCAGGACCGCGAAAAGTAACCTCGCCCGTTGGAAAAAAGAAGCGGACAAAGCTCTCCATCCATTCCTCAAGGGCATGGGGGCGCACCGATCGACAACTTTGATATCAAGCGTCGTGTACATATATGCCTAGTAAGTGGTGTTAGATGTTCGTGCCGTTCTGGTTACTGACGGTGAATTTAGTGCTGCCCAAATTGCGCTTGGAAACCACGAGGCTATGATGATCGAGCAGCGACAAAAAGGTGTCAACATCATTGACGACACTGTACTCCGAAATATCGGCAAGGACATAAGTTATGCGACGACGGAAACAACAAAGCTAGTGGGTTTCATCGTTCAAGAAGGCTTAACTCAACACCTTCCCATATCTGCGTAAGTGGCCAGCTCTAAATCGACCTGCTATAGCTAATCCTGTTTAGCATTGCTTACATTGCATACCCGCTTATGCTGAGCTCCATCGATGAGAGAATAGCACCCAAGGACCTCGAAAGTGACGGAGACCAACTATTAACGAGATATCACGCACAAGCAATGCACCTGTGTAGTAAACGGTTTGAAGGTGCTGAAGACATCAGTAGAATGATCACCCAAATCGTTCAATCAACGCCCATTCAGCTGCCACTACGCCCGCATTCGAAACCATCAGGGCGTCGGCAGTCATCGGGAGCAGACAGCGCATTGTCACCGCCATCGAAAAGTCTTACGAAGTACTGGGACGAGCTCTTCATCACACGTCAATACATGCGCCTTCGACTTTCTCTCGACTACGCTCTGATCACCGGCAAGCCACCAACAGAACTGGACTTATCGACATGTATTATCCACGACGCGGGGATGAAGAGGTTGGCTTATGGACCGATACATAACTTATCTGCGACAACTCTGTACACGCCTCGGAAGCGTCGCGCATCTGAAAGTGTTGCTGGTCTACCGAGGGTCATTGAACTCGACGAAAAACTGTCAGACGATGAAGGACAAGCGGCGCATGTTGAGATAGTGGATGACTTAACTGCACCTAGTACTCAAATTGTACAGAGGGAGGCGAACAGTATATCATCTAGGCCACATTTTGACTATGATGCAATCTGGGCGGCGAATTTGTTTGAGGAGATTACGGATGTACTCTGGGCTTAAATTACTCATGAAGGGAGAAACTTTGTGCCCCGGGTGGTTTGTGAATAATTATTTGTGGAGTTTCGTTACTTTTCTAGTAATGTTGAGTTGCCATTTTCGTTCATGAGACCGCTATAGCAGGGATAGCCCAGCCCATATGGATACAATAAGACTTGTGACCTCTATCCTATGTAACAAAGAGCATTAGGTAGACTTGAGTAAATTGAGCATAATGTAGTGTAGATTTAGAGCAGCTTATACTAAATGTTTTAATACCTCAATTTAATGCCAGAAGTCTTGTACCCTGAGGACCGCCAAGTGATATCGGAACAGTCCATGATCTACAGCCAGGGTCCCCGCTGGAAATATCTCTTCCACTACTGAGAAATAAGCTAATGCCGATCTTTCCAAATATGTCTGCGGCATCTCTGACTCCGATGCATCGACAAGGAATGGCGACATCAATGTATACGCCGTTTATATGCGACTTCGCGGTATCATTGCCCCGAGGGTAGCGGACCCCGCGAAGACGCACGACACCATAACCTTGGTATATGACATACTGTGCACGATATAAGGTGCGAGTGCCGGGCTGAATGATGAAAAGAGATATTTCAGATGATCTTCATCTACGAGTATAGTATTTCTACTTCGCTTGAGAGTTCAAGACTTCTATTCTTTGACTACCATTGACATTCCCAGGACTGAACAAGAAATTGTCAAAATGAGATTATCTTTTGCAGGGCTAGTCTTCACAGCCATCGGCTTTGTCCAGTCGAGTCCTGTTGCCCGAGCTGCCAAACCACCACAATTCTTCCTCATCGGTGACTCGACTGTCGCCGTCGACGGTGGCTGGGGTAATGGGTTCCTGTCATATCTCAATGCCCCAGCGAAAGGTGATAATCGAGGTGTCAGTGGCTCAACTACTGTATCTTGGAAGTCGAATGGTCGTTGGGACACTCTCATCAAAGACGTCAGTGCCGCTAAAGCCGAATTTGAGCCTGTAGTGACCATTCAGTTTGGCCACAATGATCAGAAGGTCATGCAACTAGATCAGTTTCATGCCAACCTGGTCGATATTGGCAATCAGATCAAAGCGGCTGGCGGAACGCCGGTGAGTATCCTATCCGATCTGCAACTATTTCATCCGGTTTAACAAGAACAACAGATCTTCATCAGTTCACTTACGCGCCGCACTTTCCAAAACGGAGAGGTCGTCCAGAACCTTAAGGAGTGGGCTGCCGAGACTATCGCAGCCGCTGGAGATGTTGGCGCTAAATATCTCGAACTCAACAAAGCTAGCACTGACTATGTCAACGCCATCGGTAACGAGAATGCACAGCTTTATAACTGGGGAGAAGGCGATAGGACGCATCTGAACCCAGCTGGAGAGATTGTTTTTGGAAGAATGGTAGTAGACCTGTTACTGGAAGCACGGGAGGACTTCTCATCTTACTTTACTCCCAATAAGGCTCTTAGCGACAAGATTGCAAAGGGAGAGTTTGCTACTGGCGACGAGTAATTATGAGAGAAACGGGAACCATCCCTGCGATAGAAACAACATGTATTCTACTCCAGATATTGCAGCACGAATCAAGTACAAGTATTAGCTGCCAAGTGGCTTCTGCGCCCAAACCACCTTGGCCCGGAAGTACCCATGGACCTTCTTTGACCGGATCTCACGACGGTACCGAGCGGCAAAGACGTGAATCTCCTCTTTACTCCACCCTAATAGATTTGCGATGAACATGAGAGTCCCTTCGACGTCTTGTAAGATGGCAGCCTGGAAATACTGACCAGCCTCTTTAAGTTTGGGATCTTCAGGCCATCCGCCGATGGGCACCTAATTTTGGTTACAATCGACGAGTTAGACGAACAGTATGATATAATGCGAACCTTGATTTCTTCTTCCTCGATGTTTAGGAATCCCGCTTCCTTCATGCTTTCGACTTGGACATTATCCTCGAGAACAGAGAATGGTCGCCGAAGCTTTCGACCCCCCTCCATGAAGATCTTACCCCATTGGCCCATGGCACTATCTTCGGACACGGAGTTATCGTCACTGCCAATACAAGGCGAGGCCTCATGGCTTTCGATGTAGCCTCCTGGCTTCAGGCATTTATATGCTTGCTTGAACAGTCCGGGCCAGTCAATAATGCTGCCGACTAGGAATCTCATGTGTGCATAATCAAGTGAGTTTTCTTTGAAAGTCCACTCCTGGGTACAATCATCGATTTGACTGAAAGGTCAGTATATCAGTATAACTATATTATCATCAATGTTCTACCAACAATTCGAGGTTTGGTGGAAGCCAGCCTGGCTGGATTGGGGAAATATCGATCCCAACCACTTTTGCGTTGGGAAACTCGTCCGCAAAACCCCTGTAGGTATGAGCTCTGCCTTTAGGGTCTCTTTCTGAGGGTCCTACATGGCCCAAATTCCTAGTTAAGCATAGCTAATGAGTTGCCGATTTCGATGGGGGAGACAGTGACGCGACCCTTACCTGTGCCTGTTCCAATGTCTACAACGTTCTTGACCGAGGCAGACTAATCAGCAAAAAGCTCAAGCCCCATCATGCGGATCGAAGAGTACCTGTATATTGCCCTTCAACGGCGCTTTGAAAAGTTTATCGTTGTACATGAGAATCAGAACGTGGTGACTGGGAGTTTTAAGTAAAGCGGCCAATGTGATAGACTGGCTCCTTACTTGATATCCAGCGCTTCATTGGCTTCATTGTCATTCGAAATCCTGGAGAATGGGTCAGCTGTGATAAGCCGGACTGAAATCCAGCGCACTGAGACTACTAAGGTAACGACTAACCAGTACTGAGCATCGCCTTGTTCACTATGATACCGCCTACCGTTGATCTCTCGGTAGCGCAAGATATCGGAGGAAAGCGAAGCCGTTGAGCTTGCGGAGTCCGATAATGTTGAGTCATTATCGTCGTCGTCGTCGTCCTGATCAGGCTCCTGGGACGCCAGAGTGTTAATTCCATCAAGTGCGAAGGATGACATGCTGGAGACGTACGGTGTGCGTCCAATGCTGACCGGGGAGCAGCCCTATCGGAACTTCTTTCTGGGGCGCGGCGCTTGTTGTCGGCGCAGGCTGATCAAACGCCTTGTCGCTGGTTTGTGGATCAGACATGACGAGCAATAAGACTAAGGATGAATAGTTCAAGTACCATGAGGTATGGTCTAGGTCTGGCTGCGGCATTTAGGAGTGAATACCGCGCGGGGTTCATCGGATGATGTGATGTCAGCCAAGTTCGCCTCTTGTGCTCAACCAATATGGAAGGTGGGCACATATACAGGATGTCATGTTGCAACCCACACACAAACAAGGGCCCTTGCAGGTACTTTTAGCCGACACAAAGACGGTGCAAACGAAACAAGTCGTGTATATAACGCAGCTATCAGAAATACTCAAATGGGAAAACTTCATATTGCCGAAACTAGTCACAATATACCCGCACACGGCCACTCGACATCGGCACGCTGGTGGGTGAAAGATCCCGCAGCCAGGACCGTAGCGACTCAATGTCCCATATCTCTCCCGCATCAGCTAACTCGCACAAATTCCCAAAGTGGCTCGCTCTTTCAATCTTGCACGGGGTTCCAGGAGGACAATCCGCCAATGCACTAATACCGTCCAAACTCATCTGGGCATGCGTCGAGAAAGGCTTGATAATATCTTCCAGCCTTTCCGATTTGCAAACAACTCCATCATGGAACGGCTGTTGTCTGAAAGTGGTGAAGTCGTCGCCCAGCTCTTGCCTAAATCTGGACATGAACTGTTCCTTGACATCGCGTAGAGTGTCTCTGAAGACCTGCTTGTTGTTACGGTGGTGGTCCAGACCATCGGCCTGGCTCAGTAGAATCCGTAGCGGTCGCTTATCCTCTTGGTCACGGAGTAGCTTGATAGCTATACGTAGGGCGCTTTCAGTGGCCTCAGATCGTGTTCGCTCCATGGGGATGACGATTATAACAATGGCGAATAGCTCTTGGAACACATCAGCCATGTATTTGATCTCTGGCTTTTGATCGTCAAAGCCAGGACTGTCAAGGAAGATGGCACCAAGGTGACTGGAGTCGTACGACTGAATGCCCAAAGTCCTGCAAAGGCTGCTGGATCCGGGCTTGAAGTAGTCCTCTGATGCGCCAGTCAATACCGTCAGCATTTGACTCTTACCAGCTTCCGTGGAGCCCTGTACCCCGATGCAGATCTTGTCGGGGAGCTGTAGGCGGAGCTGGGCGACTTGAGCGACACTGAAAAGCCACCTAGGCCAGAATAAGGTAGGTGTGATGCACCATTGATTGGCCTTTGCCCCAGGATAGTCTTTCAAGCCCTCCTCAAGCTTTACCCTCCACTTCTCTAACGTCTTTGCGGTTCGACAACTTGCAATATCCTGCCTCACACGATCGAGTAAAGTCTTCTCCACTATGTCATCGGACTCAGCAATAGGAAGACCAAGTGCTTGTAAGGTGGTAGACAGAGCACCAGGAAACGTCAGGTTGAGATATTCTTTGTGCCTATTGAGAAAATGGTTAATGACAGCGGTGCTTGCAAACAATACAGCTATACCACCAGTGACACCCACTCCAGCGGCGGAAATGGCCCCTACGCCCAAACTCTCCATGAAGGATGACGCTAGGACTCTGGAAAACAACGAAGCTCCAGAAAAGTAGGACGGCAAAGCACCCAAAGCTGCTGATGTTATCTGATGGCCTTCAGTGGATTTACAGTACCATTCGTACGGAGCGTCAAGTTGGGTGATGATAACAAGATGACAGAACTGAATGACGCCCATCACGTCTTGAAACTGAGATACTGCTTGCTCTGTGCGTCTTGAGGGATCTGTCGAGCGATGATATAAATCATGGCTGAATGTCGCGAGAGCTTCGGCGAAGGTTAGTACTCGTTTGAATTGACTGGCCAATGTTGGTCTCTTGGCTGCTTCCCAGCTCTTGACAGAAAGTTGAGCTCGGGTGATCCCTGGGGCGTTCTGAGTCAGGAACATATCTGTGATAAGCTTTCTGAGTGCTCTAGGGCAGTCAGGAGGAATGTCGTGGAGAAGACCAGTGTCAGATTCCTCATCTCCGTAGGCCCCAGGCATAGACGCATGGAAGTCTGATTCGATCTCAAAGTCTTTGGGCCAAAGCACCTTCAGAATAGTAAAGGCATGACCCAGGCGACTAACGACAAGATGGGGACTAGCATCGCTGACTAGACCGTCGATGCATCCTACAACAGGTTTGATGTTGTCGACAATTGCCATGACCTCTTCTGGAGGATGAGCATCGCGAGAGGTGTTGTCAGTTCTGAGGGCCTGAACCTTTGATATCTGTGTAACGAGTGCGCGTATCATCGCTAGTCGGATACTCTCAAACGTCGCTGGTAAACTGGCCCTATCGAGACTCATAGATCTCACTGTGTCGACGTTGACGTCTGTAGATCGCCCGAAAATGTCGTGAAGGGTGATGCCTTTCTGGATGGCGATTGAAGCCTTTCCAATATCTCCAAATGGATCATTGGTCTTAATACGATACTCTAGTTTTACAGATGTCTGGATGGAGAGGTTAGTTATGAGGTCCAAGGGAAACATAGAAATAGGGTACCGACCTGGTAATGGTCAGATTTGATAGGAAACCCAAGAATGCTGAGAGGAATATTGCTTGAATCTTTCCTGAAGGTTGCTCCTCTTAATAGATATTGCATTACAGGCGTATCGACGTCGAGTGATATGATCAAGTGATCGCTGCGAACCACGCAAGAACAATTGATCACTGTTCCAGGCATCGGAAGTATCATCAATGAAACATCAGACTGAATCTCATGGTCGACGTCCAATGGGGCTCCTTGCAGAACTTGCGTGCCGACTGAGTTCTTGACACAATGGAAGTAGTGTGACATCTTGTGGTATTGGTCAACCTGACCCGCGCTAGGTATCTGAGGGATATCGTTGACTCGTAAAGTCTGCACACAATTCTGGATGCCTGGCACTTCGACCGCAATGGAGTACATGCACCCAAAGTGACAGAACTTGCCCGTATTCTGTAGCAAAAGGTCTAAGAAGTACTCAAGAATGGGCCATAACATTTGAATGGTAGGCGAGATGTTTCCTAAGGGCGTTCTCAAAGCGTCAAATCCCTGCCGAAATCTCCTCGAACTGTCGTTGAGGGCAAACGGAACGTAGTCATGAGGGTTAATGACGTGGTGGAAATTGCTGCTCAGATTCATTTGGAGGGACGCCGTTGTACCTCGCGGCTCGGCGACCATACACGAAGGTGCTCCAAATGTGATGATGGATATGCCGCCTGGCCGGTCCTCCCAGGCGTTGGGGACGGGATCACGGCTAACCATAGCTAAGTAAGACGAAATAGTTGCCAAGGCCCCTCTAATCGAACAGATTAACATCATTCCAAGAGATAATTTGTGTAAACGCACCCAAAGCTGTGGCCACAAACAACCAGCTTATGCCTTCTCATGAGCCACTCAACAAGCGGTACAAACTCCTCACTTCTATTCCAGAAGCCCTTATGGAAGCGCGATCCGATATCAGACGTTGCCAAGCGTACGTCCAGATCGGAACGGACATCGTGCATGTCGCGGGTGCAGCAGAAGCCCAGAAAGACAGTCTGGAGGCGACGAGACCAGGCAATCACGGGCGGCGTTGACTTGATCCCCGCTTTCTTGCTTATTGGGGCAATTGAGTAGATTGACGAGATTATGTCCAGTTCTCGGATGAATCGGAATCGCTCACTTTGCTGAAGGTTCTCACCAATGTTTATTCCTTGTTCTTGTTCATTGCAAAGATGGCTGACTGCTGCGGCGCCGTAGAACATGAGCTCTTTATTGGTGAGTTCTGCATCGCTCAATCCAGCATTCTGGTCGCTGAAGTTGATGTACTCGCTGAGAAGAGTCTCTGTTCGCACCATTTTGGCAGTACAATGAGTATGGAGTCCAATTTCAATGGCCCGTATGTTTCATGCACAATTTCAAGAGGAAAACAATGGCCATTGTGAGATTCAGAGTTCGACGAGGCTCTGCAACGTCTCTGGATGGTCAGCTCATAAGCGCCCACGACTTCGCCACTTGCCTATCATAGGTCCATTTACAGGGTTGAAAAGCCACATTCGTGCTAACATTAGGCAATCCACGAGGGGCAAGACTTCTGGCATTAAGCTAGGGTGCCAAAAATACTTAGTCTAAGATCCTCTAAGTCTATACTAACTTATACCAAATTAGCCTAAGTTTACCTAAGGCTTTTCGTCACTTAAGGTCCGAAGTTTTATTGCATCCTCCGGGCAATCCCGCCTCCACACTAACTATAAGCCTAAACCAAAGATTAGGAACGGATTTTTTAAGCAGACGGGCGAGTGCGGCTGCAGAACCGTTGTCATGTGATTCCCTTACTGGTGAAGTGGTAGAGTGGCTACATGATATTATGACCGTCCATGGCACCAGGATCGAAACTGCAGACCGCGCCGTGGCTGACGGAAAAACGACCGTGATGTCTTTGGTCCAGCAGATATAGAACATCTCTCGCTTCGACCTCGAGAAGGCCTTGAAATTTGTGTGTGATAAGTAAGAAACCCTACACACTGCAAAAGGAACACCCACCAGTTCGGCTGAATGTGTCGGACTGCAAAATGCCTGTCTGCCTTAAGCTCAGCCTCTGGAGCTGACGAGACGGTCGCCTGGTGAAAATCCGCCACCAAAACGCGGATAACTCGCAAAGGCGTCCTCAGTAAGCCTCACCCCGCGCCGCCCAACGATTGGCTTAGAACGTCCCATCCCTGGATCAGGTCATGCTATTCTTCTGCCAGGTCTCACGAGGTTTATTCTTCCTGTTTCTTAGACACTAGCTTCTGTGCAGCCGTTGAAACAGCGTATCGTTATCGCGCTCTGTAAACCACTCTGATAAGCCGGTTCAATCCTTATCAGCCTTAGTGCAATGTCGTTTGGGTATAGGTACCATCCATAATTGCCTTCGTTTCTGAGCAATACGATCACTGACCGAGGTAGTATCGGCGACTTAATCGCCATCGCTAGCCTAATCGAACGCATCGCCGTCGAGGTAAAGTCGTATAAAGAAGCGCCACACCATTTCCAGCGGCTCGCAATTGAGCTTGACTTTCTCTCGAAAGTTTGCCACCAGGCATTCCATCTCGTATCGAGTCGCGTCGATGAGCAAGCCAGACTTGAAAGAGTCCGTGCCATCGCGTTGCAATGTCTCGGTCCCTTACAGGAGTTTGAAGAAAAGATGAGGCGTTACGAGAATACCTTAGGCCCAAAAGGCTGCTCAGACAACAGCAGAAAAGGTTGGGTTCGGAGCTTCAAGAAGCGGCTGCATTGGTCGGCAATCTCACGCCATGAAGTGGATGAACTTCGCGCAATATTAACTAGTGAGATCTTGGCCATTAATACCCTATTAACTATGCAAAACTGGTGAGTGATCCAACATCACTAACCACGTTCTATCGTCTGACATCGCTTAGGGAGAGTCTAAGGCCGGGAAATACCATAAATAATCCCTTCACAGACCATTTGATGGCCCTGATCATAACCACGCAGACAGCCTATCATGAAATAGGGACCTGTCTGGTTGAAGCAAAGGCGGGCTCGGAACGACTAGAGAAGCTTGTGGTTGCTGCAAACTTGGACAAACTGAAAACGAAAACACCCTGAAGCTGGTCAAGGAGAACAACGAAAAGACAAGTAGCATTTTAGATGCCGTCACTGACACCATGGGAGTGGCTTCATCACAGCTCGTCCGACTATTCTCTCTTACTGAGCACCTGGAGATATGGATCAGAACTCTCGTTCAATACTGCAATGAGATAATCGATCTCGTCCAACGAAATACTGACATGCTACTCTCGATCCACGGTATCGTAACGAGGCTAGAGTCAGCCATGAGAGTGCCTGGAGTGAACTGTCCGATTCTGGAGTTCGAGAACCCCTTTGGAATTAAGATGGCCCTGCCTTTTCAAATGTGTGATACTTGGGAGGTATAGTATTGTCTCAGTTTAATTGATTTTATACTGACATTATTTAGGGTCTATGCCGGCTCCTAGTCGTCATGTTCTACAACAAGCCGGGTCACCGCCTAGTGGAGCGACGACGATTCGTCGTTATGCAATCACGGACAAATATGCCCATCAAGCCAGAACACTGGTCAACATCTATCGTTCCAGGAGATTCACTGAATATGTCAATTCTCTTAGAACGGCTTGGCAGCCAGTCCACTGGATTTGCATGTCCTAGATGTGACTACGTATTTGACTCGATATCATCTAGTTTTAGGCGAGGATACCAATGGTAAGTGTCTTTCGGAGATTTCTTACAGCAGAACACTTAGTCTAAAGATTTGTCTTAGCCCGAAATGCTTTCTTTGGTCAGATACTGCAGACGAGGCGCAATTGGGCATCTCATCCGATTCTAGCAGTTTGACGGTTCCGGTTCCTCCGCCTGAACCCGTGAACTGGGATTCGTGGACCGGGCAGTGGAGATCGAGGTTTTTACGACCACAAGCGCTGTCACGACTACAAAATTCCGGCATGCCGTTTGATAGAAGTCCCTCTTCGAATACTGACGATGAAGATGTGGACGTATCTGTCTTTCGCCGTGTTCACGTCATTCCGTTCGAAGGAGACCTTTTGCGCTCTCTCGTTAGGATTGGAAGTCAATGCCGAGATCTCGTGCTTAACTATTCGTCTCATTTCGAACCAGATAACCCTCAACTACCACCGGAAACAGTTGTGGAATTTAAGAGACTCGTCCAAGAATTGAACGAGCTTAAAGCCACTGGCATTTATCCTCTTGCGGAATTGAACGCACGCCAGGGTACAAAGGGTCACAAGGAAGTCCTAGAGCAATGGATAAAGAGGACGGCCCAGGTGGTGTATCATTCCCTTGTAGACCCATTGCTACGTGCCAGAGTGTCCTATGATGAGATAACGGAAATATCTCAATGGCTTTCGAACCCTGCCCCTCCTCCGCCGGCTACATCAAGACTCGGCAGAGTCAATCCTACACTTGGCTCCTTCTGTGATAATTATTGCAGGAGCCAGTATTCGCTACGGCTCATTGCCAGGCAGAACAAAATTCATCTTCCCTCTACTCAATTCGCGCCACAGGATGGTTCTGAATGGACATTAGACTCTATTGATAGGAATAAAACCTATGGCACAGAATGGAATATAGAGGATGAATGATTTAAAGAAGTACATTTAACCCATTTTTCGTATCCATTTTTGTATCTTCACCTGATAGTAATATTAATTTCATTTTACTATAGTTTCTATTTAACAATAAATGTTTCATACACTTGATGTGCCACATGGTGTTGTTACAAACCCCGCCTTTCACCTTGCTTATCTATCAACAAGGGCATGTCACACGTTCTGCCCTTGCCGTCCGAGCCGTGTAAGCATCGATCGACAATAAAGGGGGCATCTTCTTTGCTTACATGTCCCGCCGGTTTGTGTCTCTTCATTATCTTACACCAACTACAATCGACTTACCATGGAAGAACGCAGGAAGCTATATGGAAAGTATCCATCGATGCGAAAGCTGGAAGAGCTCGGGGACGCATACGTTGAGGTATTCTCATTATCTGTAGTAGTCTCTCAATCACTGACTTGCTGATTTCTCTAGTGGAATGATGGTCGTGAAGCTGTCCTTCTACGCTGGCTTTATGAGCATCCAAACTTCCCAAATATGGGCAACAATCCCATAGTCATCTGTGAAGCCATGGACGGATCCGCCGCTCAACAGGATTTCTTGATCAACATTGGCCCTGACAAAGCAGAAAAGATCGCTGCTCTTATTGTCGAGACAAAGCCCAGTGTCTTTGTGGAGCTGGGTGGTTATGTTGGCTACTCAGCACTATTCTTGGGAAATGCGTTGAGAAACGCGCACAAGGACAACCAAGGCGCTAACAACATCATTTATTGGAGCCTTGAAGCCGATCCGGTTTTCGCAGGTATCACTATGAACATTGTCGATCTAGCAGGACTATCAGATATCGTAAAGGTGATTACGGGAAAGGCTGCTGACTCCCTTAGACGACTCAAGGAAGAAGGGAAACTAGAAAGTGTGGATATGCTATTTCTGGATCACATTGAAGACTTGTATGTCACCGATCTGCAAGTTGCCGAATCACTAGGATTGCTCAAGAAGGGGAGCCACATTGTGGCAGATAATGTCCTTCGTCCTGGTGCACCTGAGTACAAGCAGTATGTCAAGGAACATAAGTCGATGGTGACTCGGGCGATTATGGGCCTGATCATCCCAGGAGAGTTCGAGGTAAGTAATGCCCAGCGAGTGCTATTATCAGTCTGCTGATCGACGGATAGGACGAGATCGAAGTAACAGAATACGAGGGTTAGCTGTGGCTTTGCATCATGTCTATAGACAGGCCGAGTCCGCTTTACCAATTTTGATCTGCCTTTCAACAAGGAACAAACATCGTATATAATGTCACTCTATAAATCATCTGCATCATCTCTGTTACCAAAATTCCACCCTAGCTTACACTCCGTGAAAGCCTGTTGGCGTGTTGCTTAGGATGAGCCGAGGAAACTAGGCTCTGGGTTAAGATACATCTTATCAAAGCCTTGAACTTTCCAAACCCCGGTGTCAGTATTTAACGTCAAATTTGTGTGCTTTATCTGTCCCAACTTCAGGGCTCCAGATTCAGCCTGGACGCCATCGTTAGGCCGATGGATGTGATTGTCTCCAGCAAGAACCGTAAAATTGGCTAATGGAATCTCCCAAGCGTTATGAGTCGCAATGGATGGTGAACCTTTATTCCTGTTAGTTTCATGTATAACATTCATGATGACTGGTTGACTTACCAAAGAATTGAGCTGAGACATTCTTTGGAGTGACTGATAAGTGAAAGTAGCCACGGTAGTAGCCCTCCTGCCAGAAGAGCTCCTTGTTCTCGGCGATAGCTTTACGAGACAGCTTTCCTGCGTCAGGCTCGATGGACTTGAGACCCGATGTGCCCCACGAACTGACGGCTGTGCCCGCGAATTCAGCCCCAATGGCACCCTTTCCCGTCTTGGGGTCGTACTTCTTAGTGCCCAGCCACGCTAAGTCAGATACCTAATAAGAGTCAGCGGTGTAACGGAAACAACAGTGGTAGAATCTATACCCAGTTCATATGACTATCTCCAGACAGGAAGATGTTGTTGTCAATCTTGTTCCTATATAGATGATTAAGTGTTCTGTTTCGGTTCGCGATATAGCCCTATTGGAAAATTAGTAGTCAGACTCTTCTGATCGAAGGAAGATGTGGTAATCGTACATCCCAGGTGTCTCCTCCTCCAGCCGCATCCCCTTTGATGTGAGAGAATACGATCTGATTTCCGATCACTCGCCAGGTTGCGTTCCTATTCTTGGATTCGTACAAGGAGCGGTAGAACCAATTCTCCTGCCGACCTCCCATCAAAGTCCTACTCGGATCGTCGCTGATTTTCTCGATATACTTCTCGTTGACGTCTGCTCGTAGTTAGAAGCAAGAACTTTCGGCAACTGAGAAATTACTTACAATCGACTCCTTTACTTCGGTCATACAATCTTGTGTCCAGCATAACGAGATCCATCAACTTTCCCAACTGGAAAGATCTCCACACACGGAGGCCATCGTCCATATCAGTCTGCCTGATCGGCATCCACTCGAAGTACGCGCGAACAGCATTGGCTTTGCGAGCATCCGTGGCCACCTTGGGACCTTCTCCTTTGAAGGTGTTTGGCTGGTCGAAGAAGTCGACATAGCCATCTCGGTAAGCGTTATCAGCAAGCTCTAGTCCAAGTTAGTGACGAAAGGGTCTTATGCACCATGGGTAAGTTTTACCATGGTCATCCCAAGTTGTAATCCAAGCTGAGTTTTTGGCCAACAGTTGCAAGTCAGGATCAGTCCGGTGCTACATAGCGTTAGAGTCTATTCGAATATCCGAAGAGCAGCAGCTGCATGGGTCTATACCTGTCCATGGCGGGCACGGTAGTCATAGAGAGAGTACGTTGGGTGCTGCGGAATCGAGCCGCGCTCTTTGAACAGCGTATAGGTGCCATATTCGTAGATATAATCACCAAGATGAACAACCCAGTCGTGGTTATCCTTTCGGGCAGCATTACCGTAGACATTAAAATACCCTGGAACTTTGGCTGGTCAGTGGTAGTTGGCAGATGAGTGTCTCAGCACTTACAGTATGCGCTACATGAGAAGACTGCTAGGTTGATCTCCGATACGTCATCATCGGGCCGAGGTGCGGTCTTGGTTCTTCCGAGAGGGCTTGACTTTTTCGAGTTGCAGATGGTGAACTGGTAGTTGTATGTTGTCAATGGCTTCAACCCTTTGGCTTCGACCTGCTTCGGTTAGTTCCCTTGCTTGATCTTGGTAATGGAACATGCCTTCACTGTGTAGTCAATATCCGCGGTGGTGTACGCCTTTCCACTGCTAACGACTGACTTTAAGTCATTCTTCCCAACTGGAAAGACTTTCCAGTGCAAACAGATAGGGTTAGGATCAGCCTCTATGAACTTCTTGGTCTCGTGGCTGTAAAGCGGTTCGGTTCCATCAATCGGCGCGGTGTCAGCGGAGGAGACATTGGTTGGGGCAATTCGAGTCCACAGTATAACACTGTTGGGCCATGGATCGCCAGATGAAACACCATGAGTAAAGCTCAGCTCCTCTGGCTTGAATGCGACGTTGCCACGCTTCCAGGAACGTCGCTGGACTTGATCCACGTCGATGCCGAACTGCGTATGCCGAGGCGAGGGACTTCCATAGTTGATGTTACCATCAAAGCTGGCTTCTGAGAAGGCTAAAAGGCTTGCAAGGGTAAACAGTACTGAGAATACATAAGTTTTCATGTTTGAATAATGTTTCGAGGGATGTAATGTCTTTGTTGACTGATCAACATGCAGTCAACTATCATCTTATATACACGACATAAACAGCTTCCCCTCTTCTACCCCATCTAGCAATAGCATATTGCCGAGCAACTGATATCACATGTCGTCTGAAAGCGATCGTATACTCGGCTGAGAGAATGCGATCGCTTTGAGAATGAGGTTAGTGTAGTAATGCCAGCGACCAATCAGTAGGTGATCAGCGCGCCTGGTACAGCTCAACATGGCAGGAGGATTCTCTTAGCTTATGCGTGGCTTGAGACCACTAGTCAAGAATAAGAATGAGGACATGGAATTATCAATTATTACTGTCTAAACGCTCATTGGCCATGTCTTTGCCCGTTTTATGATGTTGCCCGAGATGTGCCAGACGTCATCGTCCTCTAAGGAATAAACGCAAGAAACCCAGCACTCAGCAACAGATTTAAACGTGTCAGAATGAGTTTAATTAACATTTTAGGTTTCATTATCCACTAAGTCACAGCTCTGGTGATAAGAAAATAACGCTTCGTCATTTGTTAACTTGGATTCACAAACTCTGACTGAAAAACTTAACATCGATTCACTGACTAAACTTTTGCCCCTCACTGGTATAAGAATAGCAAGTCGCCCACCAGGTTCGAATTTCGAATTTGTTCCCTTAGAACGCTTAACCTCACCATGGAACATTCTAACCAATCACCCCAGGCCAGACCATCCGGCGAACTGCCCAGCATCTTGAACCCGAAGTTTCCAAATTCGAATGCAATATTTCATTTGTTTCCTAGACTTCCTACGGAGCTACGACTTATGATTTGGGAGCGAATCTTGACGCGCAAGCGATACATCAAAGTTGAACTTTGCACCATGAATAAGAGGACTGGCAAAATGCATCGCGCTGGAATACCTTTTAAATCCTGGCGACTCACAGAGCCATATGGAATTCTTTTACATCATCCACCAAAGTATAGCGCCTTGTTCGGTACGAGCTTTGAATCTCATGCGAGCGCCCAACGATCTTATCGCGTGGCCCTTCCTTGTCTCTGCGTCACGGAGTCTCCCTCGGCCATAGATTCACTTGAGACAAGTGATCAGAACACCGAGCACAATCCGCAAGAATAGGCCTTGATCCACGCTCGGCCATACGGTGCTAAAATCCCGAAAAAAGATCGAGTTCTCGTACTGGGGACATTTGTCCTTGATCCTGAGCTGGATACCTTGGAGATTGATGGCATATCCTTGTTTGTGAATTTTGCTAATGATGTTTGGGACCATGACCCGCGTAAAGTAGGGTTACGGCACGTAGCCTTCTTACATCAATACTCGTTTTCCAAGTTTCGTAAACTTCCTCGTTATGCCCCTTCAGAAGAACAGCTGCGGCAAGTCATGGCTCGGCTTCAAAGTGTCACATTTATACACTATTCTGATGTCACTAAAATATTCCCCAAACCTCCCGTTAGAAACCAGGACCTATTGAACTATTGCTGTTCGCTTCCTGTTGCAGGGGCTACTAGCGACTTCTCACGTCAGCAGGATCCACGACTCATCCGGCACGAGGTTATTGAGAATATTTATTTCGACATTGCCAGCCGCTCAATTCTCGGACAGCAATACAAAGAATGGGTGGAGTTGGTAGAGAAATTAGGAGTGACAACGCCATGTGTCTGCAAAATTACTTACACAACACATCAAAGCAAATTGCCGAGCAGCGATGAGTCTGGCACTGTTACGCATTTGAAGTCTCATAGCGAAGGACGGGAACTACGACCTCGCGAACGGAGAGATCGCTACCAACTACATGCATGGATACATCTCCAGAAGACCACTGGGCATCTCAATGGAGCAGTTGAAACTTCGATAGGATTTTGGAAATTCCCTGCCGAGGCTGTTGTTCAATTCAACCGATCCCAAAACCTCTCCGACCGTCAACTTGGGTGCTTTTATGACCTTTCTGCTGTTCAACCCGAGCTGTGCTTGTTCGACCTACAGATTTCACGTCTCAAACCTCACGTAGGGCATTAGAAGCCTGCGGGGCTTGAGTCAGGGCGAGCAAGCAGTTAGAAAAGCCGATATATTAAGTTCACCCTGAACTTCCCTCAGATGTCCTAATATCATCTAAATCCTTCTATCACTTAGTCTGCCGCAAGGGGATCTTTTGGCGTGCAGAACTCATATACACGGTTCAAAATGCACTCCAAGAGCCTTTGCATATACTCCTCGCTATGAAGTTGGGAATTGAAAACACTAGAAAGTTCAATCTTCCCATCCCAGCTACCAAGGAAGACTGCAACACCAGTAACTATTGATTGACTGGCGACCCATACATCGGTGAGCTCGACCATGTCATTGGAAGCAGCGACTACAGAGCTCAGGTTGCCGATTGAGGAGAGGGAAACAGGACAGAATGGTGGATCTGAGACAGACCAGGGATCTGCCTCAGGAGGGGGAAACTGGGATCTGAATGTCAGAGGAGCGAAGAGAACCTGTTCGTGGATACCCTCCGATAACCTGGGTTTGTGTTTGTTATAGAAGTCTCGAACTTCTGTCGCTATTTGAGGCAAGGTCTTTGTCGCAAAGTCTTTGTCCATTCCCAACCCAGGAACTTCCAAATCGATACTCAAAGCATGTGCGCAGACAGCGTGATACGCTGCGCCCGCATGATCAGGGCTGCTGTATGGTTCGTTGCAGATTGGCCGGATGTTGAGCATTGGCCGGTCAACATAGCGAACAGGATAGGCTTCCTGTTTGCGAGGCTGGAACTCAGCGAGAGCCATTGCTAGAGCCGAGACGAAGACATGAGTCAAACTGACTCCAGAGCCCAGCGTCTTGCAACTGGCCAGGATTTGTGCTGATATGCCTTTTGGGACCGATACCGCGATGCGCTTAGCCTTTAATTCGACTTTGGTACCTAGGGAAGAGGTTGGAGGCAAGCCCATGAGACCAGGATGATTGTACATCTCCGCATTCTTGGTAGAGATTTCATGGAAACGTTTAACTTGAGCCTCGGATAAGGGGTCGGGAATAGAAGCCGCGACACGAAGACACGGTGACAGTCTTGCACCGAGGTCTTGATCGGGCAACGGGTAGGAATACTTTGCAGGTCGTGTCCAAAACTGACTGGCCTGAGTAAATATCTGATTGAGAAGCTGTAGAGTACCAACACCATCAGTAATGTCGTGAGGGCACCGCAGGAACAAGGTTTGGTGATTCGTATCCGCTTTGGAATGGATAACATAGACCGTGGGAACAGTAAAGATGGGAGCATCATCATTGAACCACTCGAGCGCACTTTTATCCGTGTTTATGATATGGAAGGTCGAACTCAACCAAGTATCAACATCCTGGTTATTCTCAAAAGGCCTGTAAATCCTTTTGGGCGTGCCGGTCTCGTCATCTCGTTCGATACGGGAGCCCAAGGTCGGATGCTTATGTCGGAGAAAAACCCAAGCATTCTTTAGAGCCTCAATATCGCGACCGTGGCCATTTGGGGAAGAGAGCTTGGGTTGGAAGGACGCGCAAGCAGTGATGGGATAGCAGCCGTGGCGTTCTTTGGTGTAAAGCCAGTAAAAGCTTTCGCACTCGTCGATTCGTCTCTCCCAGTCTCCATCGGAAGACCTTTTCCAATGGTAAGAGATATCGTTGGGGTTTGATTGCATGTTACAAAGTCAACTACGGAGTGTTTACCGCGTGAGCAAACGATCAGGTCACAATAAAACGCGTCATCTGGGGGGGGAGACTTTATAGCTGAGCGTGTCAGGAAAACAACACGGTGTCACGTGAATGTTATCGTTCCTTATCAACAAGCGAAATCCTTCTCGTGTTCGCACTCTTCATCTGCAATATTACATTATTGATGGCAACTTAAGTTCCAATTCTCCTGATTCTCAGCGTCGCCTTCATAGGAGGGATCCTATTCTGTGCGATCCAGGTGTTTCGCGGTCGCTCAGCCAAATGCTCAATGTCGTAATTGACCAATATGTAAGCGAGCAACATCTTGATCTCGTTACTCGCAAAAAACCTCCCTGGACACGCGTTCCGACCAAGTCCCCATGCCAAAAAATTCTTTGTTGCAGTCGGCAAAGCATTACGCGCACTCTTGACATATTCATCTGCCTCGTTTTGTCGCGCATCGTAGAAGCGAAGTGGTTTGTAAGCCTTTGGTTCAGGGTAAACCTCACTGTCCTGCATCACCGAGTACCCTGGCACAGCTATTCTTAGACCCTTGGGGACGTGCGTACCCGATGGAAAAGTCACGCCTTTTTCTGCCACGACGGTACGAGAAACTCCGATTGAGACTATGGAGTTCTTGCGCTGGCTTTCGCGAATCGCCGAGTCGAGCTTCTCGAGTTGCGCGACGGCGCGTTTGTTCCACTTCCCATCGTGTTGCTTCAATACGCTCTCTACTTCTTCGCGAAGTTCAAGAATAAGATCGGGAGATGATGAAGCAATGTCAAGAAGAGCATGGGTGACTGCAAACGTCGTCGTGTGAATAGATGCAAAGTTCAGTAGCAGAACACGTTGAGCCAGCGCGCTAACCTGCCAGTTCTTCGGGTTACCAATCTCCTTAGCTTGCTCAATCAGCCATTGCAAGTAATCGTTCCGATCAGACTTGAGGTGTTCATCTTGCGAGTCGTACTCTTCTAGACGGGCCTTGATCTCTGGTTCAACGATCTTCTCAAACTCGCGCGTGTGAATCCTGTTGGATCGGGTGATAAGAGGCGCAACCAGCGGTTTAACGAAGCTTGGGAATAACTTCATCACCATTGATGACAGTGGAATATCCTGCGCAAACGCGATGCCCAGCTTCAGCATCTCTTCATTTCGACAAAGTGGAAGACCGAGGAATGCTCGGTTGGTAATCCCACTGAGCATCTTTTGCGCCGATTCCATAATGCAGATTTCAGACCACTCCGTGCTGTTCCCCAACTGCTTGCTGACACAATACTCAATTTCTTCAGCGAGATCTGGGATGAGATTTCCGACCTCTTTGGTGAGCGTGGTGGTGACCAGTTCCAAATGAATAGGATCATGGGTAAGTGATGGGTCCATAGTAGTGTAGTCCGTCTGCAAATCTTGCTGTGCCGATTCGTGCATGCTGAGCATATTGGTAGGCTGCTCGCTGGCGAACTTTGTATCTGATCGTGGAAGATAAATGATGTTACCACCGTCGATCAAGGGAAAGATGGCAGCCTGGTTTCTATACTGGATGTACGCCGAGTTGAGCGCGGCCTTGACGTCGAGCGAATTGCGAATTTTGGCTTGTAGGATAGGAAACCAGTCGCCTTTACGCGCACCAATGATTGGTAGGTTAGGCAAGTTGGAGGGCCTAAGGAAAAGACGATATATGATGTACAACATCAACAGAAGGAGCGGTGCAGCAATGGCCGGCCGCGATAGCGACTCCAGCACTGGATTTGCCATGGCAGTTAAGAGTCAATATCGGTTTCACTAGTACAAAGACCAAGGGGATGACTGCCGCCTGTAAGGTTATACTTTGGGCTGCGAACATAAATGATGAATGACAAAGAGGATTTGGGCGATCGAGCGACCACAGACTTTATAGCTTCAGGAGATTAGCATGACAAGGTAAAGCGTCGGTATAAGCTCTTTCTCACTGGCTGGTTCGCGTGAACGAAGTACGAGCGAGTTATAGTGCTTGAACTAATCGGTGACAAGTGCTGACAGTGAGGGCATTCCGCTAAACCTGGTCAAGCTAGCCTTGTAAGATCGCTAGTGGAGGAATGCCACCACTACGAAGCTGTGCCTGAGAGATGCGACCCCCTCACCTCACCTTGGGGGGCAATAAAACACCAGACCTTGTTGTGGGTGCTAAAAATATTCAACCGAAGATCCTTTAAATCTATAGTAATTTTACCTAGAATTACCTAAGCCTTTTTGCTGCTTAGCACTAAGGTCCTAAGTTTTATTGAATTCCCCCGCCTCTCAGGCGTCTCCATCACGATATGCTTACGAGTATGGACCACTTTATGTCTCAATTCCTGATCGTGAGTCGGGTGTTAGCAAATCGGGTTACCTGTTCGTCAATGTCTAAGTATACAGATACAGATGAGTTGATTTCAATGTTCGTTCAATGCCTGATCTCAAAAACGGCCTTGACACCAAGATGATCAGTGACCCACGGCTTCTCAAAGCCAAGCGAGAGCAGATCCTTCCGGACATCCTCCTCCGACTCATCCGGCTCAACATCAGCACCAAACCTCTCGAACTCCAATAGCTCAAGTCCATCACCACAGAAGAATACCTTATCCATGCGTGAGCATCCAAATAGCTGTCGTAGTTCTGGTAGAGCCTGCTGTCCCCATGTATATCCTTCGCTATCATCCCTACCGTCGCCTTCTGTGCCACCGAGTTTGAGGTATGCGTCTTCAAGCTTATTGTCTGTGTGGAGAGTTCTGTCGAATGGTTGAATGGCGTTGAAGTCACCAGTGACGACAGCGCCGGAGACGTCGTCGGCGTGCATGTTTGAAGCGATGAGCTGCATTTGTGCTGGACGGCGTGGTGGCTCCAATGCAAGTGACTCAAGGTGAGTGTTGCAAAGTCGAAGCTTCTGACCAGATGCTTTTACATCAACGAAGAGGGCGTCGCGCTCCATCCGAGTCGCTGAGTAATGCACTCGAAAGCAAGACAGGACATCAAGTCGGCGATCAACCAGTGTCGTTGTACCATAAGCGCCCGAAGCCCAGTTCGCAGTATCAGCATCTGTACGGTAGAAGCCATCCCGAATCCAATTCTTTTCGCCAATGAGATCTAAATCCGATGGTACGCATTCTTGAATGTTAATGACAACTGCTGTCTTGTCATCAGACCGATGCTGGCGACTCAGCTCTTCAAGGTGCTTCAGGGCTGAGTTCATCCGGCTGTCGCCATGAGGGAGCATAAAATCGATGTTCCAACTGTAAATAGCTAATTTGGTGGCTTTGGGTCGGTCTGGTGAGGGCTCGGATGCTTGAAGTGGCTGCCATTCATCCGCGTTGCTGCTCCACCTGTAAAATGGCTGCTTGCAGGGTTCGTCGGGTCGCCATGGAAGCGATGAGGCTGGTTTTCTCAGCGCGATGGCGTTTTCCATTTGTTTCTGGATGAGCGCTTCCATTTTGAGTAGAGTTCGTCTCATAGGAAAAGCAAGAAGTGAAACCCCCTGACACTTCTTGGTCACAAATGAAACGTGGATTGATTCTGGTCATGAATGGTGTTGGATCCGCTCCGAGCGGGGTATTCGTATTCCGGCATCTGACATAAGATCCGAGGCAGCAACGAGTTTATTCTGCCAGTAACCAATAGTTCAGCGACAGGGAGATAGGAAAACACTCTGAATACAAAAGAAGTTCCTCTTAAGCTTTTGGCATCAAATGTAATTCTTCATTGACCAACAGTAGCGCAACCACGACAGAGATGAGGCATAGACGAACACAGCAACGCATGTAATGATATAATCTACTGGAATGGAGCCCAAGGCAGAGAAACCAGTTGGCTCATGTTTATGACTATAGGTCAAGCTCAAAATCCCATACTTGCAACTTGCGGTCAGGAAATCCGCCCGCTTGTCTCACAAACACGCTCAATATTCCTGATTCATGAAGTCTCGTCTTATCAAAGAGGGGCTCAGTCGAAGTATTCGGGATCTCAGCCAGACTTTTCCAGTCCTTGAAGTCGTTTGATGCAGTAGCGACGTAAATGGCAGTCGATTGCTTCACAGGATCAGGGAGAATACCGAATAAGTACTCCCCACTCGCGTCGCCAGCAAGTTTGCCTCTTGGGTCGTACAAGTCGGGCCCGTTGAGACTAGCGGGGTTGATGGCATTTTTCGTCCATGTTCCTTGTGAAGTATTAGCGAAGTTAATTGAAAGGAGATTGATAGA
The DNA here is from genome assembly GCA_013186925.1 of Fusarium succisae. Classification (NCBI taxonomy): domain Eukaryota; kingdom Fungi; phylum Ascomycota; class Sordariomycetes; order Hypocreales; family Nectriaceae; genus Fusarium; species Fusarium succisae. The sequence continues at coordinate 68,241 of JAAOAW010000161.1, read as the reverse complement.
CTTACCATCAGTTTTCCGGAGATAGTGCTGATACTGATGCTCACCGGACAACAGGTCTCTCATCAGAATATGGAACCGTCCCTTGGTGTCGATGAGTTGTCCCTCCTGGTTGACCATGCGACTGTTCTGAGGAACATCCCAGATCAAAGTGCTGTCATCGGATGTCGAAATAGGCTTCGTCAGCTTGGTGTCATTCGTATTAAACCACGTCCTGCCATCGTCATTCGAGTAGGCAAAATAAACACCGTGATTGGTGTCAGCATTTGGTGTTTCTCTGACGGTCCATGAGGTATACAACTTTCCATCCAGGTAGTCCAGTCCGTTGATGTACGCGTTGTTGTCATCACCTTGGATGTACATTCCGTAAGCTTGCCATTTTCCAGTGGATGCGCTATAGCGATGGATGTAGCTGTCGCCCGATCCAGATCTATAGCTGTTAGTTTGCGCTCCAAGACACAATTACAGTACTCACTGTCCAATTCGGAATTCCATTAAAAGGTCACCATTACTCAGAGGCTCGAATCGTGGATACGTGAGGGGTGAGTAAGGTCCTTGAGACCCGGCAAGTTGATGGACGACGGGACCGAAGAGATCTGAGCTCCACTTTGAGGGGACGTCTTTCGCGATACCGTTTTTCGAAATGCAGTAATTGATCGGGACATCCTTCGAAAGTCAGAGAGAGTCCCCGGGCTTGATTTCAACTTACGTGATGATCAAAGCTGAGGTGAATCTTCCCATCCCCCGAAATACCCATAGAGATCATGTTATGGCCATCCATCGTCTTCTGAACATAGTCACCAAGTGTGAGGAACTCCCAGTCGTCGACACTAGGTGAAACCTTTCTACGTCCCACCTTCACGAAATGGTTGAGATATCCCGCCGGGGCAGTTTCGTAAAAGGTGACATATTGATAGTTTCCATATGTAATGAGAGCATCTTCTTGGTAGCTCACGCCATTGAGTCGTTGGGAGCCTTGAACATCGGTACCAATGGTCCACTGTCTGGTGGACTTGACCGTGAGGGCTGAAACCGCCGACATCAGGCTTGTAAATGCGAGTGAAATTCTATACAGATGCATTGTGAGTTGAAAGGTACAAATTGAGAGGTAAGGATACTCCAGCACAGGAATGGGACTTCAAGCCATGGTATATATGAACATTGCAGATCTTACCGATTTCACTATCAGAGAATCGTGTCCCAGGTTTTTACCAGCTTGGTGAACTATTTCGGACTGGCACTGAATCGGTCTGGAGAACCCTTGTTCGCCAAGATGCTGTTCACAGGCGCTGCTTTTCAATTGGAGAGGATGCAACCCCGCGTCGTCAATTCTCCCGAGATTGCGGGGAGAAAGGCTTGGCTTTGATATCACCAGGGACTTGAATAACGGCACTTCTGTCCTTCCCAATCATTACTAGGCACGGCTCGTATTTGAATGAAGTTGTCGATCCATGGAAAGAAGATCACCCCCGCTTTCTCAGTTGTTTGTTATTGGCTCGAAAAGTCCCCTTTGATCAACAAGTTTTTGGTCGGGCTCAGATAGCCCGATCCCCGATGCACATCGCAAGGTCGTGAACCAATGTTTCTTACTGAAATCTTTCTTCATCATGTTATTGAGTGAAGATAACACCACATCTCGGGTGATTGTTACACGAGACTGATTGTAGCCCATCACATGACTGAGTCGCAGCCACTGGAGTTTGAACCCTCAATTGCGTCGGTGGCGTGGAGCCCATGACAAATCTAAAAGTTTGCCAAAGGAATAATAGTCACGGGTAATACGTAAATATATCTTCATCAACAAGAGGGATTTTAATACCTATTGTAATTGCACAATTGAATTAGAGTTATACTGGGCTTTGAAGTACTTTCTATCTTATGCTGGGGGGCGTGACCACATACAAAGAACATTTTCTCCTTGCTTCCCTCGTTCTCGAAGTATCAAGTTTCAGATCTCTTTTGAAAAGCTCATTCTCTTAGAAGATCTTGTATTTAATCTTTCCAATAGCTTTACTCAAGAGCAGGCAACCATTGTATTATCCGCAAGCCTCGAATGCATGTATGACCACTGACCTGCTGTCATCACCTGCAAATCGCGACCAATGATCATTGTTTCTGATAACATTTAACTTACTTTTCGTGGCTTCAAAGCCGTAACGCATGAGATACAACCCCGCTCTTGATTTGCAGACCTGATCTAAGTTCACGGAGGGGCACATGCGTATACTCTGGAAGCCTTAGATAGAAGCCTACTTAAGGGGCTGCACGCGACTCGCGGCGAGTAGGTGTTCCCTGGCCTCCCCCATAAAAAATATTTTGTTCACTTGCTCAATCTACATCATCTTGGACCTTTAGGTCAACGAAGTCCTCACAAAGAGGACCAACAGCAGCAGACCAAATAATCTGAAGTATCGTCTTCCCCCTCCTCGATCATGTCGCAAGAGTCTGAGTAAGTATTCAGCGTTCTTTTATTCACTACACTAGCTTTTGCAAGATCTGGGGCGCAAAAGATAATCACCCCAGACGTGGAGTGCGCTTGGATTTGCAGAAATCACAGCTGGGTTCCCCCTGGGACCCTACTCCATTTTATTACGGCCTGTATTATGAGTGAGGCTAACAAAGACTGATTTACTAGACAACTCTCTACTTCTGAAAAGAATCTCTTCCTTGTATTCCTAAGAAAGGACCTTCGAGATATCGCGGCTGTAGAGTTTATCAGACACACCATCCAGTGTACCAGCTTCCCTCCTTGGACAGATGCCACTGGCGATTTGAAGTCCAACATCATCGAAGCGACGCCTAAACAGGCAGAAAAGATCGCCAACCACCCCGATATTGTACGCATAACGCCAATCGAAGCAACATGTTTAGAAGACGACACAGAACCTGAGGATGATTCAGCCAGAACGGTTTATGTCGTTCGTCCTACAAATCGCAGGGACGAAAATCAATGCAGCGATATCCATTCTTCACTCAAAGAAATCTTCCAAGATCATCTAGAACCTCAGGAAATGGGATCTCATGGCGTCCGCTATTGGAAAGTCAATTCAACAAGCGAGCAGGTGCCGCTGGCTGCAAAGATTCAGGGCGTCAGATCTATAGTCACTCTAGATCAGCATCTTCTTACCAAGTCAGAATCAGCTGCAACCAGGAAGCGAAGAATGATCAGGCCAATAGCGGCTGAGTGTCAAGATGGATGCAAAACCACAGACACTGCTCTCAAAAACCTCTTTGGGACCAATGTAATCCCTCGATTCCTGCAAGATGGCAGGATCAGTCACTGGACCGCAATGCTGTCTTCAGAAGAAGCGAAACAGGCTTCAGCCCTTGAAGGGGTGTTTTCAGTCCGCACAGCGGTGTTGGGGAAGAATGGTTCCGTTTCTGGGTCAGCTCCGGTGAATGCATGCAACCACATTTGATGCAGATAGAGACCAGACTGTCCAGCAAACCAGTCCACTTTAATGGCAGTAGAGGCAAGAACTTATCAACTGCTTCTTATGATAAAATAAAATATTCCCTCATAATTTTACTAAATAACAGTAGCTCGAAGATAGCACTGCATTTTACTTGGTGCGTCTAAACCCCTGGGTTCAGCAGACTATACCTATCTAATGATAATGAAGAAAACAAACTGATTCCCCCAGCAGCACCACGCAACAGAAGATCAACTCGTTGACACGGCAGACAGCTGTGTATGGTAAAAAAAGGTCCCGGTGTTTAGCAGGGTCACAAGTCACCGAAGCTCGCCGATCTGGATAATAGGAGCCTGTGCATCTGTCGGCAGATACCAATGATGCCAATTTGTGTTTCACATGGGATGGCAAATGGTCACTTAGTATCACTCTATAAATTCTCAACTATATTGAAGAAATCATGTTAGTTTTGTAATACCTCATTCTGTGGCACGTTGTCTTAACATAAGGCGCTTCGATTGCAAAGTACATCCTTGCTGCTTCGGCGATGGGGTTTCAAACTGCATTCCCGACAAAAGCCTGCCAGTCTTTGTGACAATAAGAGGGAAAGAATTAGCAAGACATCTTAAAGGCCGGCATTGGAAAACAAGATACGTTGCACTAAAACTTTACAGAGAGCTGTGGCAAAGAAACGTAGGACAAACTGATGACTTAGAACTGCCGATATATCATTTGGTCCTGTGTGGACTCTGTATGATGGAACATAACACAGAGGATAAATAACCCTCTGCGGCGAGCTCCATTAACGTAGCACATGTGGGCGATGAGCTCCACTAAAAATCTACAATTTATTTGGTGGGATCCTGTATTGAGACTGGGAATGATCATGAGCCCATTATGCATAACGCGGTGAGTGGTACTTAAACCTTAGTGACCAAGTCTATTCATGCGACCTCTAATTGTTTGCCCGAGAAGCGCCCGATGTCGTCTTAAACTTTGAAGTTTCTGTGTATGGGAGAGAATAAATAACAAGCACCCTTGGTACGAGATTACCTAGTGGTCTGTTCCATCCGTTCCGCTTCATCACCTTCACAACTACTGAAGCATCACAGCTCATATTGAGCTGACTTTAGACCATGCCAGACGAACCCAGGTAAGACCGAAATACCTTGCAGCTAACCGTATAAGGGTTTAGAAGTGCTGCTATGAATAAATCATTTTTCTGTTATCACACGAGAAACACAACCGGGCAAAGTCCAGTCTTTACCATGTTTATACACATTCTTCTCTTTCAGTGGTTAATTTTGGTACTCTGTTCAGTAGCAAACAGCGCTGACACAAATAAAACCATTTCTAGCTCTTCTGACCGTGCAGGATTGCTTTACGCTGTATTCCTCCGCCTGAGTCCTGTCGCCAACACGAACGCTGATCTCTTCCCGAATGCCCTTACGAGCGATGATCTTTCTTGCTGGGTAAAGATAGATGAGCAGATTATCTCAAAGACTATAAGGGCGACTCTGTGCGAAATTTCAGCTATCTGACGACGGCCTGATTTCGAACGTGTTGTACGGATAGAGGCTGCAACATATGAGACTACAATCTTACAACAACAAGAATACCTGGGCAGGTCAGGATACATAATTCTACCGGATGATCTTGGAAATCAAGAACAATGCAAAGCGACCAATAGTTCCCTTGACCTACTATTGGGAACCAACATTGAGGCACAGATGATTGGTCAGGGCAGTATTTATATGTGGAAGGCTTACTTATCGAGGGACCAAGTGTCTCAAGCTGAGAGCCTTGATGGTGTCAAGTCCGTGCAGCCCAACCTCCACAATCTGAACCGCAGGTACATGGCGGGCCGGTACCACATTGATCCCCTTGACCGCGAAAACCAAGAACAGTGTGCGGAGATAGGCACCTCTCTCGCGAGACTTCTTGGAAGCGATAACTTCGATCCACATATTAGTGTTTTGGATAGCAAATTGCGCAAGTGGATGGCTGAGTTTTCTAACGATCAAGTAGCCCGGGTTAAAGCTATCCATGGAGTGAAGGGCGCTCGGCCCATTCAGAGAGGGAGAAGATGTCGCCTTGGTATGAAATCCACAAACGGCCTAGAATCTCAAGCACAGCAAGAGATGCAATATGAAACACAGTTGGGTGCTCCCACGGAGTTGGTATCTGTTAGCCGGCCAAGGTATAAGTCTTGACCTACCAGGCCATCCTTCTGGTCGCTCACTTATCGTATAGTACCATCCCGCTCTTGCGGGACCTCAAGAACTATGTGCATGAAAGCCACTGTGGCGGGCAGAGTTTCGTGTATTATGTCGAAACCGGCATAGCCTTTCAGGCACAGAGCGAGGTAATCTCTCCCTGGAGTAAAGTACTTTCTCATTCAGGGCGCTTACTGAAGAAGGAATTCCGGAATGTCGCTTCACAACACCTTCTTAGATCGCGAATCTTCTCTCGTACGACAAAGTCCCCTTTGATACCAGCGACGGGAACCTTGTGAAGAATCTCAAAGCTTACCTTCAATCTGATGCAGCCAGTTGGGAGCGGTACCCCGGCATTCGTGTCCTCTGGAACGGGGTACGAGAGGAGAATAACCCGAAAGAAACCGTTAAGTGCAATGGCCTTGAAACCGACAGGTACATTGAGCGGCAAGAAGTCAAGCATCTGATCGAGGATGAGTTTTGCCCTGAGGTCACTAGCTTGCGTGAGCTTCGCCCGCAAGGTTCTGCAATTTCACGGATATACAACATGGATACCCCGAACAAAGTCACGCTGTCTGTTAGCCTGATTCAAGGTGACAGCGTAAGTGACTGTGTTAAATACCTCATGATGACTGTGGACGACTGTTACCGCGTTGATAATGACCCCTCCGATTACAAAGGTGGTGGCCAAACCATTGTTGGCGACGCTACCTATGAAGTATACCCTGGTTCTTTGCGATCGCCCTCCAGGTATGGCAAGCAGGCTGGTTACGACAGCACATATAAGTTCACCTTCAACTAGTATTGGGTATGGGGCCACGGCTGGGCAAGCTCAGACCATGGCGAGGGGCTCAAGAAAGAGATCACGGGCTGCGCACTCCTGCCTGACACATGGAAGTTCACCTATGGTATCGGTGAAGACGGTCGTGAGTGGACAGCCAGATTTCGCACCGGGGTTTTTCGGAAAAGCTGTGTCGGTAATGCAGTTGGGAAGACATCGGGCATTGACGACTTTGGGTGTGCAGGATCTGGTTAGCCTAGTGGATTCTCGATACAGCTGAGAACAGCAGCTACCTCGTTTTCCTTGGCTTAGACTGTTTGCAAAGACACGACGAAGCTTGCTGGTATTCCAGTAACTTTGCGAATGAATTGTTTGTCTATTCAATAATTCTGGCTGAATTTTGATATTCCGCTTCTCGTGCACGTTTTCATATCCAATCATCCAAGGCGCAGTGGCAGAGTGGTCTAATGCGATAGACTAGAAATCTATTCTCCTCGGAGGCGTCTGTTCGAATCAGGCCTGCGTCGATTGGTTTATCTTTTGCTCGAAACATGGATTGGTTTTCTAGTATTGTTCTTTTTGTCTTCTGTTAGTTCACTTGATTGACTAGCAAGAGTTTGTCTGCGGCTCTATATATCGGACGTTAATATGTGGATTGAAGATAATCGCTGCACTCAGATCACGGAGCCCGCTATAAAGTAGCAGATTCAATTCATAGTAAATCTCTGCACCAAAAATTACTGTCAGGTCTCAGCTGCTCATCCCTCAAGCCTTGGAGATCGCGATGGACCCAACGGACCCCTCCTGAACCTGATGTTCGCCTGCATCCAGCTCCTTGCTATCGCCAGACAAATCTCCCGCAGAATACAAAGTTAGCTTAGTACCGGAAGAAACACGGATAAAACGAATAGCGTCAGGCTTCATTCCAGCCTCGGTCAAGAATTCTTCGTTGAAGTCACCGAGCCCAAGGCTAACACCCCGACCGGCCGCACTGGCACCAGAGAACACAGATGCACCAATCCTGGGCTGGGGGACGGGGATGCCACCGTCAAAGGTCAACTTGAGGACATAGGCGAGTGACTCAGCTGGTTGAGCTGGCAGCGAAATCTCTAGAGCATCCTTGGTCTGCTTCCAATCCGAAACCTTTTCGTATTCACCAGCCTTGTCGCCGAGAAGCTCGATAGATTTCAGGCTCTTGAGATCAACCAAGGCGTCGGAGCCAAGACTGCTGATGGAGACGTGTTTATCTTCAGGCCAGCCAAGAACCGTAGCGTAAAGAATATTGGCATCTTTGTTGCGAGTGAATCGGATATCACTGCTGTTACCCTGTAAAGGTGCCGTGAAAGAACCACCAGTGACTTGGTTAGGGCCTTCGCCATAAATATCCCAAGCGCGAGTGCCGAAGACAGACTCTCCGTAACGGCCAAGGAAGTCTCCGATATCCTGCAAGACCTTGAGCTGCTCGTCGGGCAAAACACCGACTGCAGTGGGCGATATGTTGAGCAGCATATTGCCATTCTTGCTGATGCGGTCAAGCAGCGAGTGGACCATGGCCTTTGAGGAATAGTACTTGATTCCAACTGTATAGCTCCAGCTTGAAGCACTGATCGCATCATCAGTCAGCCAATAGGGACGCGTGATGTTTGCTGGTCCACCACGCTCATAATCACTGACGGTGGACGTGTCGCGGAATCCTACGTCAAAATGTTTATGAGTCGTGACGACCTCTTTGTTCCACTCAACGGCACGATTGAAGTAGTATGCGAGAAACTCCAACCGTTTCTTCTCAGCAACAGCACATGGGCCGTCGAAGTCAGCACAGTAGCCAGGACTGTCGAGTGAGAAGTCGTTCCAGATGATGTCGGGCTGTACGTGGTCTAGCATCTCTCTATGCTTGTCAAACCACAGCTGATCTGATTCCTCACGAGATAGCTGCCCTAGTAGTTTCTTCAAGCTCGTGTCGTTGGTCTTTGGTGCCCACTCATAGAAGCCGTTGTAGTTATAGGCTTGATGCATGGCCACCACGAGCTTCATACCATTCTTGCGAACAAGATCAGCCCATAGCTTGACCAAGTCTAGTTTGGGACCTCGCTTGACCGAGTTCCACTCATTGACCTTGCTATCCCACATGGAGTAGCCATCGTGATGCTCGCCAACTGGGCCAGCGAACTTTGCACCCGAAGCCTTGACAGCTTTGATGATAGCCTCGGGGTCGAACTCGCCACCCTTCGAGCTAAGAACGGGTTTGAACTGGACAAAGTTCCCTTTGAGATCATCAGCGCCGTTGATAAAATTCGCGTAGCCCCATTCATCAGGTGGTCCGTAGGTCTCGGTATGGTGTTTGCGTTGGTCCGAGCCTGGCTCATACATGTTGCGTGGATACCACTCGCTGGCGTACTGGGGGGTTGTAAAGGCTCCCCAGTGCCAGTAAACACCGAACTTCGCATCGCGAAACCATTCGGGTGAGGCGTTGTGTTTGTCGGTGGACTCCCATGTTGCTTCGTATGGGCCTGAAGCTTGAGCAGCAGCGTTGATGGGAAACAGAACAGCTGCAACGACAGCCAACTTGGTAGACAGAGTCATCCTGAGTTTGTCCCTGTAGTCTTTACAAAGTTACAAAGAAGTCTTGAACAAACGGTCAACGATTCTGGCGATCGAGTGATCACGGCGCGCTCTTTTAAACTTCATCATTTAGCCATGAACATTTCATATGCAAAGGCAAAACACATGATCAGCAAACTCATTGCAACCTCGATATTGCAACATTGATGTTCACGGGCATGAATTGTACAGCCGGACCGAGACGGGCCGTCATACGATGTCCGTGAACAGCGATCGGCATGGAGAGGATTCGTGCGGATATCGTGCCCTGGTAATCTTGGGCGCCAGAGCGAGTCAACGAGTCACGTTGTATAGGCCATTGGGGATAATAAAGCTCCGACGGTAAATTAAGATGCCAGAATAAACTGATCCAAGGTTGCACCTTAAATTTACCGTCGGAGTTTTATTCCGTCCAAGATACACCAATTTTGGCTAAGTCTTTTCTTCTCTTGGGATAAAATCTTCAGTTTTCTGGCCTCCCCTTGGCTACCTTGCTATTTACCCGGGATCGTCGTTCGACAATGCACAAAAGCCCTGCTGCACTTGCTGCCTTACGACCTTGGACATACGTAGTGAGTATCATCCCCGGACCCCGCGCTACCCCGCAAACTGCCCATGCTCAACATCGGAAGATTGAGTTATTTCTTTGACGTCACGATCAATGCCGAGCTGCTGACTTGTTCTCGACTTGCATGTGGAGGACTTTGTTAAAGAATTGTAGATTATCCAGTAGGAGAGTTCGATGAAATATGACGAAGAGGATTTAACTAGCCATTGGTATCATCAAGTGTTGCTACTATATATACGAAAAGAAGGTACATATCCATTCACAAATTCACGAGCAATGGAAACTCTGCTTGTCGGGAGGATCAATCGATCTCTAGCTAGTGTAGTTACAGAAAATGTTTTGATGACAGTACGGTAATCTTCCGTTTTTTACGCCTGTTCCCGGTATCTCTGCCATGACATCGACCTCTCATACTCCAATCACTTCTCGATCAAGTCCGAAGTAAAGTACATACAGGGAGAAAGCTCCTCCAGCGCGACCACAAGCTAACTCTTGTCCGTACCAAGATGTCCAGACCCTCATTCGTTCCTTCTTACATTCTCCTTTAGTTCTTGGCCTCATCCCATGGAAGAGTCCCAGCCTTTCCGGGGATAGAGTGACCCTCACGGTCCATGTAGACAGTCTTCTCGGAAGAGTGAAGGCGCCAGACCAGAACGCGGAAGCCCCAAGACTCGGGACCATTGAAGACAGGCTTGAGCTCTTCGTGGAGAACAGACTTAGCAGCAAGACTTCCGGGTTCCTCGAACATCTCCTTGTTGTTCTGAATCATGTTGGCGAATTGAGTGTCCTTGATGCAGATCATCTCGATGTCGCCCTCGGCAATGTTGGTCGGGACAAGCTCAGCTGCGGCGCCAAAGACAAGGAAGGGAACCCACTTCCACTCGGTGTATTCATCTTCTTTGCCGTCGACAGGTTCGCGGTGGAGTAGGGAACGGATGAAGTTACTTCCAAGCTTGCGGCTGTCGAAGATGGCCTTCTGAAGGAACTCGGTCGAGATGGAAAGAGTTGGGTGAGGGTTGGTAATGTTGAGAGGAGACTTGGGGTCAGTAGCATTGGTTTCCTCCTCTGCCTCCTCTGCCTTTCCAATATTGATAGTAGAACCGCGGACAGTCTCCTCATCCTCCCAGCCGTCTTCAGATACTCCAGAACCATCGTAGCGGTAAGATGCAGGGTCCGACTGAACAGTCTTGTGCACCTGCATGGTGGGGGTGAACTTGATACGATCCATAGTACAGGCGTCTGAGCAGACGGACTGCTCACTGTGCAGCGAGATAGAGGACTCGGTATCGGAGATGGGATCGGTCGGATAGACATGAACTAGGGCGTCATCGCCTGCATGCTCTGAGGCTGGATACTTTGCCATAGTGTAGGTGGACAAAGAGTTGGACTTATTGTCTTCGTCATCAGTGTCGACGTCTTTTTCGTGAAGGCTAGCTTCAAGAGCCCATTCGAGAACAGACTTCTCTGTCTCCAGCTCTTTGAGACGAGCCTGCATTTCCTCACGGCCCATGTTGGATGTGATGGGTAGGTTGACTATGGTGTTGGTTTTGTCTTCCTGATAAGGTGAAGGGGAGCGAGTTTCTTGTTTGTTTGTCTTGGGAGTTGTTTCGGGTTGCTCTTGGGACGTCGTCAAGATATTGAGGAGTTGTTGTCAAGGTTGCGGTTGTGGGAAAGGAGACGATGGATGAACGCTCCAGGTTGAGATGAAATTCAGACCGAAGAAACTGAAGCTGATTGAATTGTATCTGCCACTGTCACTGGTATTGTTTTGGCTAATAACACTTCCATTGGCACTGGCAACTCTCTGTTCTGTTGTTTCTTGCTTGGCTAGCCATTACTCACCAGGCGTCCCACTTACGTTCATAAGGTCTCACTCGGACACTGCTCGCCAGATGTTAACTCAGTTGGACTTGGCCCAGCTTCGACTTCAATCTTATGGAAATATTGTTACACAAAGCTTGCAGGTGCGTCCAAGCCTTTACAGTGCCGCTTATCTCTTCATTATCTGATCATTGGGTGCAAGTTGCCTCAGGATGCTCTTACGACTGTTCTCTCTTATACATCATATTGTTCGCAGCAAGGAAAGGGGTAGTATTTCTTTTAGTTCACCCATTCCAGTTTGTACAGTTGTTCTTGCCGTTCAACAAAGTTGTCCTTGGCATCTTTCTCAAGCTGCAACCGAGCCCGACTACCCGGTCTGAATTAAAATGTCATGACAATCAGAGTACTAATGTTATATGTATAAGGATTCGGGCTTTTCAGTTCTGCTCACATGACTGAAGAATTGCTTGGGGGTATTTTAGATAACGATCTTAAGATACATTCTTCAACTCGACATCCTATTCCCTTCCTATGCAGATCTTTGCTCCAATAAATTGAAAGCTATCTTTATGCATAGGATCGTGATTACTATTCATTTACTAAAGTGATTGGTCTCCACCCTCACCGAGATTTATGCCCACCAGTGGCTGCATGTTTATCAGTGCTATTGCCATAGATGGAAAGCAGTGCGGCTGACACAAGGCATTTTTTCAATCTGGTCATCACCAATCAATAACCATGTGGCTTATGCATGACACGCTGGTCAATCAACTCTGCATGATAATCAAGGCAGAAGTGCAACTAAGATGTCTATGAGTGGCTAAGCCTCCACACTAGTGGAGGGAGGGGCCTCAGTGAGACTGCATCGTTAAGCAGTCAGCCCGCAGGAGGACGGAGGAAAGTGAAGTTCAAAAGGGAGCTGAAATCCCCGACCTTTCCACTGATTTTCTTTGGTTCCTTGAATCGCGAGAGCTGTTGTCCTAGAAATGGCTGACCACTCCCTTGATGCCGTTGCCCAGCTGGGTACAAGTCTCGCGAGTAAACTCAACTTGCACTCTGAAGGATGTCGCAAGTCTCGCCAGCGACTCCCAAAGCTGGTTTCTCTGGTCAACTCGACTGCTTCCACCATTCCTCAGATTGATGAACTGATCCAGAAGAACGACAATATCTTCACCGAAGCATGCGTGAAGGACATCAACTCACTTGCTGCCAAATGCAGGGCTATCTATGCCGGAGTTTTAACTCTCATCGCCAAGAAGACACAGAGTGTCAGTGGAGATAACGATGCAAAGACTTTGTCAGCTGAGCAGATGGAGGAGCTCTTGGCCTGTCTTGCCAACATGAGTGTTTGGCGAACCGAAGCTTGGAACTGGCTGCAGCCGCGATTCAAGATTTGCCAACAGGAGTTGAAGCAAGTCAAGTTTGAGCTTGTCCTGCGTTATCTCCTCGGAAGTATCGCTCGGCTCCAGATGGAGTCAGTAATATCTTTTCTCCCTTTAGAGTTCAGGTGCTAACGTCGAGTCAGAACTATGATACGTTCCCCGGGCGCTTGGGAGAATGAAAACTCCCTTCGATGTTTTGCTGAGAACGTCGCTGAAAGACGCGTGATGTACTACAAGTCTTACAACAGAAGGCGAGCTGCCTGGAATAAGTCGCCTTCACCGAAGGCCTCGTTCGACGACGTTAGAAGTGTCTATTCAACGTCAACGTCAGTATCTGCCCTTCCATTAGCGATAACATCTTACTGACTGTATATCCTGAATAGCACAAGTACCGCTGTACTTCCTCCTCGCGTGACCGTAATCGACGGAGACAGCTTTGATGAGAAGGTCAAGACTGAAACCGATGCAACTGAGAAATATTCTTTGGAAGTTATCGCTGAGAACACAGTCCAGAATAAACAGCCCGATAATTCTTCACGAAACTGGTTCCAACGTCTCTTCTCTTCCATTCCCAAAGATGACTGGAAGAATGAAGACATCATGGCTTTCGTCCTTGACATGAGTCACGCAAACAAGCTCATCACGAGACTCGAGCTAGATGACAAGGAACTCAAGGCCAACCTCTCCAAGCTAACCTCGAGCCGTCTCTGGAAGCGTCGCCCTAACCTTGTCGAGCAATACTCAGCACTCGATCAGAATGTTCGCCAGGATGTCGACAACGCCATCATTGTCGCAAAGCGCAAGAGCACCCGTGAGATGACTCTTGTCGCCATGGTGGCAAAGAAGTCAGACTCGCAAAAGGTAGCTGACAAAGGATCTGGGTTCCATTATGCTCCTGATCTCAATGTCACTCTCTACTTCAAGCTGGGTGTTGAGTTTGAGCCGATCTATCTGATCGATCAAGACAGAAGGCTCGAGTTGCCTTACACATCTTGCGCTACTTACAAGGTATATAATCCAAACAAGAATGTCTCGGATGAGCCAGAACTAATCTTCAATGGTAGATGATGAGAGATCTCATGACTCAAACCAACTGGGCCCCCGACGTTACTCACCATATCATGGCTGGTCGCTACGATCTCTGCACCCAAGACGGTCTGGCAGTCATGCTTGGAACCTGGGACTCAGTTCGTCGTCCCGGCATGACACTGACCCTCAAGATCTGGCCACCTCCAGGTCCACCAGGTCCACCAGGTCCACCTCGGCCCAGAATGTATCCACCCCCGCCCGTGGGCTACGTTTCGCCGGTCAAGAAATATCGCGAGGAGATGAAGGAGACCTATCATGAGATGGTCGAATTTCTCGGCCTCTCTGACGGGTGTGTACCAGAGCAAGAGACTGTCAAGTCTGGACTGGGAGATCTTTTGCGTCTGTGGACTAATGCTATTGATCCCCATACGGAGGATTGTTCGGACTGTGCATCTTTCATGATGAGTTATAGCTCTTCAAGCTCTGAGTACAGCGACTGAGATACGGGTGGCATTGGATGAGGAGGTCTCCTTTGTTGATTGCTTATGTTTACCTTGATGACCAAATTGATGATCTGATTTGCGAGAACCCTGTTGTCTGAAACGCCGCGGTATTAGTGAATAATCGCCAATCAATACATGTTCAGGCTGAGTGTGTTTGTTTGGGTCTACCAGATATAGAACATATCAATGGCACAACTATTCTGTTCACTAATCTTACCCTCATTCCTTCTAGAACAACGGTATGCCACCAAACATCACGCGATTCAACTGAAACACCATAATCAGGTATAATGACACCTTTTCCGTGAAACTTAACCCGCATGAACCTTATCGGCCTACCCATCAATTAACGTCTGTAGAGATGGTGCAACATGAAGATTCTACGTAATGAGCCGCTCTGGACCCCTGATCAACAACTACCAACAAATAAATGGCTAGACAATTCCAGGTGATAATTCGCCATCGTATCCACTGCATTCGCCCCTAAGGAGCCCAGAAGCCGACAAGCGGAGGTTAAACTTTTTCTCTCGCCGCTAGACGCTCCACATCAGCTGTCCCCAAGCCCCATATTCTTCCCCATTCTCACTACGCTCTAGGGGACACCGCGCGCTAGCAGTGAAAACTTCGAATTGCGCAATCGGAGCCTTGTAAGAAAAAAAAATGGATAGTACCGAGATTAAATAGAGAAACAAAAGATCGTGTGTTCCTTGGCGAATGGAACATTTCTCCTCTCCACATTCTCTACTGATACAATTTCAACATGACGTCTAATAAGGGTCTTGATGTTGATGCTATTCAGGCTGCTCCGCCTGTGGTGCAGAACCATGATACAGATGATGAGAAGCCCGTTCTTAACACAGGAGGCCATGGGCCTACGCAGCGAAGGCTGAAGGACTATCACATCACTTGGATTGGCCTTTGTAGTGGTATTGGTACGGGTTTGTTTATTGGAACTGGTTCTGCTTATGCCAGTGCTGGTCCTGCTGGTCTGCTTCTGGCGTATATCGTCGTTGGTGCTGTTCTTTGGTGTGTCATGCAGAGTATCTCTGAGCTGGCGACACTGGTAAGATCCCTTGGATAGCCTTCTGTCGTGATGGTGCTGACTGTAACAATAGTTCCCTACTGCTGGTTCATTCCCTCATTGGGCTACTCGCTTCATTGACCCTTCAGTCGGCTTTTCATTGGCCATCTCATACGGTTACTGCTATACCATCGCCATTGCCTCGGAATGCTCAGCCGCCGCCGTTCTCGTCAGCTACTGGACCGATCTCACGCCCGCCGTCGTCATCACCATCAGTCTAGTTCTCATCCTATGGATCAACTTGATGAGTGTGCGATTCTTCGGTGAGACTGAAGTCGTCACTGGTGCTATCAAAGTCCTCTGCTTCCTCGGTCTCGTCATTGTCGCGATTGTCATCACTGCTGGCGGTGGTCCCAATCACAAGTCCATTGGCTTCAAGTACTGGAACAACCCTGGTGCTTGGGTCGACTACAATGGCATTACCGGCTCAACTGGCCATTTCCTCGGCTTTCTCTCTGCCTTCGTCAATGCTTCTTTCTCCTTCGTTGGTGTTGAGACCGTTGTCATCACCGCCGCCGAGTCCGTCAACCCTCACAAGGCTATCCCCAAGGCCGCCAACCGCGTCACCTACCGTATCGGTTTCTTCTACGTTCTCGGCGCGCTCTTGATTGGCCTAATCGTCGATCCGAGAAACGCTGATCTTGTTTCTGGCTCTGGCAACGCCAAAAGCTCCCCATGGGTTATCGCTATCCAGACCGCCGGTATCAAGGTCCTCCCTTCCATCGTCAACGCCTGTATCCTGGTTTCTGCCTGGTCCGCTGGTAACTCTTACTGCTGGGTTGGCTCACGTATGATCCTTGCCATGACTACCGACCGACAACTCCCTCAGTTCTTCGCCCGCACTACCAAGAACGGTGTTCCTTACGTGGCAGTTATCACTGCCTGGTTGTTTGGACCTTTGGCATATCTCAGTACGTCGCTCCCACCATACTCATCTTTAGATTTCGTACTAACAATCACTAGGTCTTGGTTCTGGTGGCGCTGCTCAAGCTTTCTCTTGGCTTCTCAACCTCAGCACAGTCGCAGGCCTCATCGCATGGGGAACTCTCTGCTTCTGTTACATCCGCTTCTATCGCGCCATGAAGGTTCAAGGCATTGACCGCAACACCCTCCCCTGGAAGGCCCCTTGGCAACCCTACACTGCGTGGTTCGGTGGTATTGGCTCCATCGTCATCACCCTTGTCGCTGGATTCCCTGTCTTCCTCAAGGGTAACTGGAAGACTGCTGACTTCGTTGCCTCTTATGTTGGCATCCCCATCTTCATTGTTCCCATTATCGCATGGAAGCTTTATTACCGCACCAAGGTTCTGCGAGCCCACGAGATCGACTTGTGGTCTGGTCGTTTAGCCGACGATGCCATCTCAGCCCATGACACGGAGCGGGAGCATGTCTAAGCTCTGCCTTTGGATAATACGGATCTTCAACAACTCTTGCATGGAATTCTGCTTCGAGGCCTTGCTGCATCACACTTTATAGACCATACTTAGAATTAATTACTCAGCATTAGAAGCGTATATAGACAAGCGATATCAACCGAAATGGAATTTTACTTTCTGGCTTGACAGTCTTGCACGGTCTTATGGCATCACGAAGAGTGACAAGCATCTTAATCGTGTATTTGATATGGCATTTGTTGCTGCGCGCTAGTGAACGGCCAATCTAGCTTCAATCTACTGCCAAACAATTCCTTGGTCAAGATCGACCTGCTCTGGCGTAGTTGCAGTTGGACATAATATCACGATCCCATTCTCTTTATCCTCTTGGCCTGGAATTGGATGATCAATGTTGAGATCCGCCATCATCACTCCAACCTAAGCACTTCGTTAGCCAAAGCACAAAGTCAGCAGAGTCAATGTCGCAACTTACCTTCCCAGCAGTCTCTTGATCAACACCAGACGCTCTCAGCGTCTGCGCTAGTCGAACAGCCAAAGACGCTGCAAACATGTTATTCTTCCCAACTTCGACCATGACAGTCATGAGAGCTGTAAAGTTGGCCTCGCTGTGAAGATCACCTGTATTGAGAAAGTCCGACAAGAAAAATGACGCCGCAATGAATGAGGCGAACGAAACTAGCGGATTGCGGAACCTCGTGTTCAGATCCGTGACCAGCGCCACAGTGATCATGATTTGAACCGCCGAGTCCATCACTCTCGCTTTCGTAGTAGGCAGCGCAGCCATGTCCACCTGCGACCTTGTCAAGGCAGATTGATGAATGCATATCAAGGCCGTATGTAACTGGAGATTGATGAGTACAGCTTCAGGGCTTTCCATGTTCTCTGGACACCGGAGATCCAATGGCAATGTCGCAAACGCATTTGTGACTGCTTCATCGAGTTGTTGGAGTTGGTGCCAGTCATTGTTGTCCTCATCTTCTTCGACATTCCTGGAGAAGTTGAAGCACTCGTTGAAGAGATGGACTGCGACTACTCTGCAGGCGCTTGTAGAGAGCTCATACATACCCTGTCCTAGTGCTTGTCTCAGAGTCAGTGTGGCTATTGGGGTATTCGATAATAATGCATCGATGGATGACGGGAGTCGCGTTTGTATCTGGTTGGATCAGATGCTAGGATCAAACATTTGGAAATTGGCTGTACTCACACTCCTCCAATCCATCATGGTTGGCCATCCACCTGTGCTGCTTGTGATACGATCAGTCGTGAAAATGACCCAGAAGGTCTTTCTGCGCTCCTCTTCCTCTGTGAAGTCCAACGCGATTGGGAGTGTCAGGCCTGCTGCATTCTTCCCGTCTAGTCGGTGAAGTCCGAGGATTTGGGCTAACCGGATAGCTCTGGCGATACTCATTGATGCTCGTGAGAACCATAGATGCTGCGCTTCGAAATGGCTTATGAGAACCCAAGCTTGGCAATGCGCCAGTGATATCTGGTCACTATCGCTCTGCGTTTGGTCAATACCATGCCGGACATGTCGTTCTCGGGATGACTCACCTTCATCTCATCAGCTTGGATGTACTGGCGCGCTCGCACATAGAATGCCTCAGCCATGGGCTTGTAAGTCGGCGATGCGCTTGCTCCAGCGGCTAGGATGGCATACTGCAAGCACATGGGTGGCTGCATATGAGCGGGCCTGTAGAGTGATGCGATGTACCTCTCGGCATGGATCATGAAAGAGTCGGACTGAAGTTTGGTGAAGTATATCGATGTTCTAACATCTAAAGTTAGGTCTTGTCCCCATTAGTCATTCGTGAGGCTTACAGTTCATCCACCAAATGGGGAGGCGGCAGGCCCTCGAATCGGCCAGTGTCAACAAGTTCTGTGCTGGTACTAAATGGCTGGAATTCCGGCGGACTGCTCTGGGCTTCTAATCTGGCCTCCAAGTCTCCTGCAAACACTGTCAATGACCCAAGTCTCTGCGTGAAGCTGTCTTCACTCCCACTTACGGATGCGACTCTGCATATCCCGAAGTCGCGGTCTGTTGGCGGGATTAATCACCGGCTTCTTCCTCGCCGAGGGATAATCGCAGACCTCGCCGATCTTGACGCATCGGCCACAGATTGGCAAGACCCTATTACATTTCAACTTGCGCACTCTACATCGTTGGCATGACCACGGCGACAGCGTGCCCCGGTCAGATTCGGAGCTTGAGGGCGCGTTTGGCGATTGGGAGTGAGAGTGAGATTGAGAGGGCGACCCCTCAGACACGGACATGGTTTAGTGGCGTCGGCGGGGTACGTCTTGGCGAACAGGACCTGATAACGAGGGCTTGTGCCTATAGCAGGCGCTGAACTATAGGTAGCTGCAAGATCGAGATGGTACGGTTGGTCGAGACTGTGCTTGCTTTCGGGGGAAAGGATAATGAATGAGTTTGTTTGATCAGGATACTTTGCTCTTTGCTTTCTGACTTGAGCTGCGGGGAGAATGTCAGCATGCCTTCCTGTTTTGGGTTACTCTGGATTCCTACGATGGTCTCTTTCTTATCTTATCTCCCCACGGCCAAACACTATGCTCAGGTTCATACTATAAGCTTAACCCAACCTCAAGAATCACCTCTGCACTGCCATGCATCATGAATGATGTTTCTAATTATCACATTCAATCAATATTGTCTCTCGCAACACTTTTACTCATTCTTGGTCCCTCTACCCACCACTCGGCCTCCTCTCGTTATCGCCATTCATCAAGGTTCATCACCCAACACCCTATGTTTCAATGCACTGTCTTAGAACAGTTAAAGCCCAATAAACACTGCGTCACGAATAAGTTGGCGAGCAAAAGGTCTCAACTATAACCGTCCGTGCCCGCATCGGGACATCGCACATACTAGGGCTTTAAGCATATCAAAAAGCTTCTAGACTACCGAAGATCGTCATCACTTTCCTTTACCAGTCACAATCCCGATAAATAACGTCCCCCGATTCGCTGGTTCCCCAGCGCGTAGAGATGATCAGGAACCTTTGCACTGCCGGCCAAACTAACATCACAGCGATAATGCACCAAGCGACAGGGGTGCCGCCAAATGGAGCTGCCCCTTTGGGAAAGGCAAATGGGAGCTTCCGTGCTTGGGTTGTTGTATCACATATATCACCTACCTTTTTTGAAGCTATCGTCCGCATGGCATCATTCTCAGAAGTTCTTCGAGATAGAGGGTCTGCTGATCGGACTATAGTATCAAGATATCTCGTCTTGGCTGACTATAAATTCGAGGTCATGACCGCTCTCTGAAACCCATCACCCCACACCTCAAATCATCCTTCCTCACTGACAAGATGCGGTCCTCTCTTCTGCTCGCTCTCCTCCCTCTGGCTGTTGCCACGGCTGTCCCTAGCTCCAAGAAGGTTGACTACAACGGCTTTAAGAGCCTGCGTGTCACTCTTCCCAAGGGCACCAAGAATGCCGTAGCCGAGATCAACAAGCTCTCTGCTACCATCCTCAACCCCGGTGCCAAGGAGGAGCTCGACATTGTTGTTTCTCCCGACAACATCGATGCCATCACCAAGATTGCTTCCGACACCACTGTCCTCGTTGAGGATGTCGGTGCTGCTCTTGCTGAGGAGGAGACTTCCGAGATCTACGCTGGTGAGTATTCCAAGTAACGCATGAAACGCCAAGGAGCTAACATATGTACAGTCCCCAGTGAATCTTGGTTCACCGCCTATCACAGCTATGCTGATCACCTCCAGTTCCTGAAGGACCTCCAGTCTAGCTTCCCTAGCCAGTCCGAGATTGTGACTCTTGGCAACTCTTTCCAGGGTCGTGCTCTCACTGGCATTCACATCTGGGGTAGCGGTGGCAAGGGCTCCAAGCCCGCCATTGTCTTTCACGGAACTGTTCACGCTCGCGAGTGGATTGCTACCATGGTATGTTAATCTCAATGTTCATATGATTGTAGTCATGACTAATCCTTTGTGTAGACTGCCGAGTACATGGCATACCAGCTCTTGACCAAGTACAGCAGCGACTCTGCTGTCAAGGCTATCGTCGACAAGTTCGACTTCTACATCACCCCTGTTGTCAACCCCGATGGTAAGCCTCATCCGTCTCATCATCCACTAGCTCTACTAACCAAACATCTAGGTTTTGTTTACACTCAGACCACCAACCGTCTCTGGCGCAAGAACCGACAGACTGTCTCTGGAAACTCCTGTGTTGGCCGTGACATCAACCGCAACTGGCCTTACAAATGGGAGCTTACTGGTGGTGCCTCCACTAACCCTTGTGACGAGACCTACAAGGGACAAGCCGCTGGTGACAGCCCTGAGCTCAAGGCTATCAAGGGCCAAATCGACTCTCTTGCTGCTGGCAAGGGCATTACTTTCTACGTGGACTTCCACTCATATGGACAGTACGTCCTCTGGCGTAAGTGCTCCCCAAAATCCCCTAGTCTTCTCGACCAATACTAATGATATTCCAGCCTACGGCTACGACTGCAGCTTCGTCGCCCCTGAGGAGGCCGCTCTCAAGACCGTTGGTACCCGCATCACCAACGCCATCCGCACCAACTCTGGACAGACTTACACTGCTGGTAACTCTTGCCGCGCTCTGTATGCCACCACCGGCGACAGTCTCGACTACATCCAGGGTGTTGCCAAGGCCAAGTACTCCTACACTATCGAGCTCCGTGACCGCGGTACCTATGGCTTCAGCTTGCCCGCCAGCCAGATCCAGGCTACTGTCCGCGAGACTTGGGCTGGTATCGTTGCTGGTCTGACTGGTCTGTAAATGGCCCACTGGATTGACTTAGCGTTACATATTTATCATGACGGATGGCCATGATCGGAAAGGGCAGATTGTTACCTCAAAGGGTTGAAGAGGATTGGTTGACTTTATCTAAAGTACATATTACTCACAATACATACATGGTTCTCAAAACACTGTCTCATACACATCTAGGCTGCTTGAAAGTTGTGAGTATACTCGAGTACTCGATTCCAACATCTGCTTCTTTATTTCTTGGCAGGACTTCCACCGATGGTCACAGCCTGTCCTTCAATGTCTGCGAACTTCTCTCCAAGTGCTGCCTGTTGCTCCGCAATCTCGTCTGCGGGGATCCTGTCGGGTGTACTGTTGACGAGCATAATCATGGGCAGAAGCGAAGCAGCTAGCAGGCCAAAGGTCACACAGCTGAACTACGTTAGTACTCTTGAAATTTATCGGTGGAGACCCAAATAATTACAATCCAATGAGAGGATCACTCTTCGTCTGAGTGTTCATGCCATATGCGATAGCTTGCCCAATGGCCTCAAGACATCGGAACGCAGCTCCATTTCGAACGTTCTCTGAACAAAGCGTCAGTATATGGTGTCTCGGAATGCATGTTGTCGGAGTCCCACCTTGTGCATCGGTCGCGAACGATGACAGAAGCCAGTACATGTACGACTGAGACAGGGGTCCAGTAGTCTGCACAAAGAAGTACGGCAAGAAGGAAGTGACGAAGAGGCTGTCATCCCAGTCAATAGCTCTTGGATCGTTGCGATCAAATCGAGATTGCATTATGATGGACCAGATATAAACACCGACGTTGAGAATGACAACAGTATAGAGGCCGATCTGGGCGCGGCGACGTTGTGTCAGTTTCTTAGCATCGAGAATGAAACCGAGGCCAAAGCAGCCAACACTTTATCCGCGTCAGTACTGCCAGATTTACTCTCATGAGGAACTTACATGCAGAAGAATGGCGAGATAAGCGATGAAAGAGCGCGGGCACGAACGGTGAAGTGGATGCCGAGATAGGTAGACCAGGAGCCACTACATACGTGTTAAGTACTATTTCTCTTGTCACATTGAGGCAATCTCACCTGTAGAAGAAAGTCCAGACTGCCCAGATCGACGACAGAATGATGAGTCGCGAGGTCATGGTCTTTGCGATGCGCTTAACCTCGAGCTTGGTGGAGAGTGTCTCAGTAGTAACGATCTTAGTACCGTCCGATCGAATGACATGCTCAAAGGGGGTGATCATGAAGGCAAATGGCAGACTAAATGACCAAGTCAGCGATGTCTTTAAGATGATTATACGTAGTTCAACTCACGCTAAGCACTCAATGATGAGAAAGGCAATGTAAGTGTCGGGAGTAACTCCACCACTCACACCTTTCTCATGGTTCTTCGACAGACTAAGAATGAGATGTCAGTAAGCTTCATGGCCAGATACCAGGTACTTACTTGATCGCGCCGCCAACTAGCTGCCCAAGGTTTCGCGACACAATCCAGAGTGCCAGGTATTTACCACGGGCTCCCGAAGGGGCGAGAGTCATGATGGCACCAGCTTCAGCGACATACCAACAGCCCGTACCGATACCACCGATTGCGCCACTGAGGATGAGATACTATGTGCGGTCAGCTATCTAGAGAGTCATGCACGGCGGGGTACTAACCCATTGATTACCGAACTTGCTGTTGCAGTAGTATGCGGAACCCTGGATAGGGAAACTCATGGAGCCAATCACCAAAGCCCATTTGACTCCAATCTTGTTCACGATAGGGCCTCCCATGAAGCAGGCTGGACATTTGTGTTAGCTTCGTCCCAATAACATCTGGTGGGTACATACTGAAGGCAAGGGCAGCATATCGAAGGGCCGTTGAGATGTTGGAGACCTGAGGAGTTGCAAGACCACCGCCACCGAGGCCTATAAGAAGTCAGCGACCGTACGTTGAAGCCTCGACTACAGTGACCGACCAGCGATGGCATCAGACATGGCCGGACCACAGAAAGCCTGGATACTCAGAAGAATCATCTGGGTCAAACTGTGATGCCATATGTATTCCCACCTTGGGACATCTCTTGTTGTGTTCATATCAGCAGCTCGCACCGGAGGCTGAGGTGATGAAGTCCTGTCAGAGGGAGAAACAATCTTGTTGTCGGCCATTGCAGATGAGTTGAGTCGCTGGAAGGATGGAAGAAGGTCAGTCTTGATGGCGACGAGTGACTGACTTATATATACCGATCTCAGGACTAACAACCCCCCTCCTGCCGCTATCGCAGCTTCCCCACGGGGTAGGTCATTTTCCTCCGCTTGAGGATGCGACCGTGAAGGTCCAAGCGAAGACAATCAAGGTTTGTATCTTGAGCCAATCGGTGCTTGGCCGAGGCTTGTTTATCCGACCTCGACGCGGGTTTGATCCGCTTTTTAACACGTCTTTATCTCTTATCGGATAAGTTCCAAACCCTCCGATGTTGCGATAATAGGAGGGAAGGTCCAAGCGAGAGTGCTGGCGATAACATCCTGAAGGGTATAACACTACACACGACTTGGAAAGATGGCTTGCACTAGGTTCGGGCTGGTCTCTTCTTAGTTACAGGAACCGGCTGAATGGGACTGACCTAATCTTCTCAAAGTTGCCGCTCACAGCAATTGGTGTCAATCTCAAGAGAACTAAGTCCAAAGCTTATTAACACAACGTGTAGATATCTATTTCCGCTTGGACCTTCCATAGTATTATAGCTAACAGGGAAATTTGTTAGTTAAGGCAATATTGTTCTCAACGTAAGTAAATCGTCATAGAGCATAACGTTCTAATTCATGGTTGTTGATCAGGTTCGAGTTAAGCTTACCCTGAAGGTTGGCGATTGAGAGTCCCGCTCCCTCATCGTAAACAAAGCTGACTAACTCGACCACGGCCATGCACGATTTAGCGGCTTAACAGCTTGGTGCGGGCTGCACATGTACTTATGTTACTGGTATAACATATCACTCAAACACCTCCAATTACTGCACCACACACTTTGTGTTATGGATGATGCTCGCCCTGGCAATAGAATGCAAAAAGTCAAGTCAAACAGCCAATGTGATTGACAAACCATTTCACTAACAAAATTGCAAAAATGAATCCCCGAAACCTGGATCGAACAAGTGACCTTTCGGTGTCAGATTAACAATTACAGCCGAACGCTCTTCCAGCTGAGCTATTCGGGGATGATCTCCGAATCCGGAGGAATAGCTATTGGTGCCGAGAGAGTTGCAAATTTTAGCTCAAGTACCCGATCTCATTCCCCATCTCCAAGCAGAGCGTTGTTCAGACAGGGCTGATGCGATCAATCAACGCGTACAGAATCGTAGTCTCGACCCTACATCCTTCTCCCGTTCTTGCCGCGCGCCTGAAGCCTGGTCGGAGGCAATTTTCTATGTCAAATGACTCGACGCCAGTTATATTGTGCTGTTCGATCATTTCATACGCCAATCGACAGAGGGTTGTCGATTCACCAGCCGCGACTGGGGGTAGTTGATCGTCCTTATCGTAATGCTGAACCGTAGAAAACATAGTAGACGCGAGTAAATTAGTTGATGGTATCTCGAAAAATGATGCGACAGCATTTTTATGCAGATTCTGTGGTCTCGAACGCTCATCGAGGGTTGTGAGGATGGGACGATAGCACGTCGGTTCATCACAGCCACTATGGGATGCTCCAAGCCCGACTGGAAGCTCGCCTTGCTCAGAGACAAACGAGGATCGATTTGCAGTAATAAAAGATTCAAGCTCATGGATGCGCGCCTGTGCCGCTTGCAACTCTTGCTGCATCGCACTCAACTGAGCCTCAAGAGACTCAGTTCGGGCTTTGACACGCGCGCGATGACGACGTTGATTATCGCGCACCCGAGTGGGGTTGGGGTTCAGCGTCCATTTTGTCACGTTTGGGGTTTTTTCTGGGGATTTCATCATGCAAAACAGGGAATGTATCTCAGAGAATGATTCTGGCTAACTGTAGAGGTGGCGGTTTATCGTGGTGACATATCGATTCATTGCCCCAAGCGGTTATACACAGTGACATATCGAAGAATTTCCTCTTCTGGCACGATTAATGCCGCCTCTGATATCTTTGATTGGATCAGTCTTGCTGATTCATCAAACCTCCTGGGTACTCCAACATCACGGCGTGTTGAACTACCTTATAAAGGGCAGGCTTGGCCTCTCATATCGAAAAATGTCCTTCAAGTTTCATTTTTCCAATACCTCGAAATACCGTCAAGGAGTACAAGATCTGGTGCCATGAATAATCAAGATATTTATACCCAAGTTGGTGAGCGATACGGTAGTGCGGCAAAAGGGTCCAACGCAACGTACAGCACCAATGTCGCGAAAGCCTTTGGCTATTCAAACGAGGACCTCGACTCCATCCCCAAAGATGCTAACTTGGGACTGAGCTGCGGCACGCCTTTGGCCATTGCTTCACTGAAGGAAGTAGGTCCCAGGTCTGCCATGCTGCATTAGATAGAGCTGACACTTTTAGGGCGAGATCGTCGTCGATCTGGGAAGCGGTGCTGGACTAGATGTCTTCCTCTCCTCCAGTAAAGTCGGCCCAACGGGTAAGGCTATTGGTGTTGACATGAACAAGGTGAGTAGTAGGTTTAAACTGTCCTCAATTCTGACTCGGAGTAGAACATGCTTGCTAAAGCCAGAAAGCTCAAGGAAGACCGATCTATGGAAAACGTTGAATTCATTGAGTCTCGCATCACCGATATAGCCTTGGAAGATAATATCGCCGATTGCATCATCTCCAACTGTGTAGTCAATCTGGTACCTCATGATGAGAAACAAAAAGCTTTCAACGAAATGCACCGTCTACTCAAGCCCGGAGGACGAGTCGCCATATCCGATATCTTGGCGAAGAAGCCACTTTCCGATGATATCAGAAACAGCATGGCACTTTACGTCGGATGTATCGCTGGAGCAAGCCAAGTCGTGGAGTATGAAGAGTACCTGAAACGTGCAGGTTTCACTGGTGAGTAGTTCTATACTTATGAGTAGCTTCAGCTGACCTGATGGATATGTGGATATTCTCATCACTGATACGAATAGTGACCTGAATGCATACCTTGATGCGTCATCTGATGCTGCAGCAGGCGGATGCTGCTCTGTTCCAGAGAGCATGACTGTTTATCTCAAGGGACAAGATCTCAACGAATGGGCCGGTATGTAAGATCTGATGAACTGAATATGATGCAACGCTGACATTGGAGTTGGAGGCTCCTTCAAGATATATGCTATGAAGTAGAGGTCTTGGCTAGGAGACAGAGCTTCAAACCATGAAAGACCACCACAAAATCATAAAGGCTAGATGATACGTCTGGAAGGTTGAAATATCATTATCGAAAGTCATTTTAATCATTGAGTTGCTGGCGGGATCCATCCCATCTCCTCTGAAAGTCTCAAAATCCAAGATTTATGCTCTTCATCAAGGTGCATATGAATCTTTCTCATCATACAATCCGCCCACCCTTTCAGCCACCACTGTGTCTCTGCTCTCCTAACCATAAGACAGAAGTGGGCCAGCACCGCCCAAGCCTCCTGATCCCGCGCTTTGACGAGAGGTAAAAATCCATCGATTCCTGCGTATAGCCAAAAGAACAAATCAGTGCTCTCCCAGTTGGGAGTGTCACAAGCTGCAGATCGCAAACTGTCAATCCTCTCGGCCAAAACATTCAACTTCTCGCCCTCTGGAACGCAGCTTCTTATCCTCTCTTCTAGTTGACAAAGTATCTCGTCCCTTCGGTCGTAGGAGGGATTAAAGACACTGTGTAACGCCCATCTTTGGCGGCTGAATGAGAACAAAGCTGCCAAGCAGCTTTCTGAGCACTCTTGTTCAAACTTCGTTTGAAGCTTAGCTGTACCTTGTATGAGATAGATCCAATCTTCAAAATCGCCTTCGCCTGCTGGTATCCCATCTTGCTGCGACCGTTTTGGCGTAGCCATTGCTGGTCACCATTAGTATACAAGGCTGGGCTGAATGAGGATATGGGAGGTATTACCGATGACAATAGTCAGAGAAGAAAATATGAACAGGCCGTCAGCATTCTCAGGATTCAAGTCCTTCAAGAGCCCCATTGCTTGCTGCGAAGATTCTTGGTGAAGAGTCAGGGCCGTTGCAAGATATTCGTGCCGCTGGTCGGGCCTGTGATAAGCAAGGTGCAATGCTGCCAGCGCAAGTATCTCGCCCATCAAGTAGCTGTTATGTATCGCCAACCGCGGAACTGTTATCCTCCAAAAGTCTTGCAGTGCCGGAAATATTGACAGGGATGAGTACGTTGAAGTCGTGTATGTGTGAAATAATTCAAGATCCCTGAGGTTGATACCGCCAGTGCTGCTTATCGCCGGCTTGGGAGAGCCTGATCTCCTGACATACGTCTTCTTTGGTGGAGGTGGTAAATATCTGCACTCTTCTTGTAATCTACTGCAATTGAAGCACGCAGGTCGCTGCTCATCGCACTACTGCCATGTCAGAATATGCTATGTCGGTTGCCAAGTCAAATACTGACTTTGACCTTTCTCTTCTTGCATTGCTGGCAGCCTTTGCGTGACTTTGTATGCGAAACCCTCGTCGGTCTCCTAAAAAGCTGGGATGTGTCAATCGGAGAAGCCCCCTCAGTATGCACAGAGGATGCAGGGCTGTTGAGAAAACGGGCCTCGGTGTTTTGCATCGTTGAGCCAGCGGGAAGCAGCGACTTTGCTCGGCGTTAAATTTCTGAGTTCTCGTTGCTTGCCGGCGTGTGGCTATATAACTGAGTGGACTTAAAGGGGTCGTTATCAAGATCGAGTCAAGGGACCCGATAGATCATTCCATCACCCATGTTTCGATCACGCTGGGTGGCAGCAAAAGGGCTCAAGTGGCTTGAGAGACGTTTAGTTAGGGGGGCCAGCGGCTATTATTATGAGAGCGAAGCAGAGAGCGAGGTTAAACGAGGTTAATAAACGAGCATGACACAGACCGCGCCTAAACATAACATCGAAGTTCCGCCGACCGCCGCACTAATGATTCAGGGTCTATCGACCGTTTGACCCTGCATTGATTAAGGAATTCTTCGTTTACTCGTTTAAGGTACCCTTAAGTCTAATAATAATTAAAGCCCGGTAAGGCAGACTCGCTCATCGTCTAGTGGATGATTCAGTGAATGGATACCCTTAATTTGTCCTCCGGCTTGGCCGCATGGCAGTGCTTTTGGCTCCCTTAAATTCTCTGACAGTTTTAGTGTCAAGCTCAGTATAAAGACTTTCGTTGTCCTAGACCATCACTTCAATTCAGACCATCATTCATTAGCCTTACTTTACTAGTTCCTCTTCATTATCATCACACTTTCTTTCCTTTGACGTCGTTCTTTTACGCATTTCCACAACTTCAATCCTTACTTCTCTACTTTTTGTAATTGGAAATCCAGGCTTTGACAATGAACATGTTTACACGTTCTGATGATGGAGCGGAGGAGTTCAAACTCTACCATTATGACCCAACAGTGGCTGGTGCTGTCATTTTCACCATCCTCTTTCTAGCCACGACCCTCCTCCATTCATGGCAACTTGTTCGAGGACGATCTTGGTTCGTGATTCCACTGACAATTGGCGGTTTCTGTAAGTTTCTCTGCTTTATCAACCGCACCGCTGAGTCTAACATCTTGCCCCTTCTTAAGTCCAGGTTGTTGGATACGCCGCGCGAGCAAAGTCTGGCAACGAGAGTCCCAATTGGACCCTCGGCCCTTATATCATACAAAGCATTCTCCTCCTCGTCGCCCCTGCCCTTTATGCTGCAACGATTTATATGGAGCTTGGTAGAATTGTTCTGATGATAGACGGCGAGGGCCGCGTTTTGATCTCCAAGAAGTGGATGACCAAGATCTTTGTTACTGGAGATGTCTTGTCATTTATCCTGCAGGCAGGAGGTAAGTCATTGTACCATTATCACCCAACCATTCAGATGCTAATTAGTCGATCAAGGTGGTGGCTATCAGTCGTCTGGCACAATCGAGGCTCTCAAAGCCGGAGCTAAAATCATCATCGGCGGTCTCTTCGTCCAACTCATCTTCTTCGGCGTTTTCATTGTTATTGCGATCGCCTTTCATCGTGCAATCAGCGCTAACCCGACTGCCCGCTCCTCAAGCGGTCTTCCTTGGCAGAAGCACATGCTTGCTCTGTACGTCGGAAGTTTCCTCATCATGGTGCGATCTCTCTTCAGAGCCGTCGAATATCTGCAGGGCTTCGACGGTTTTCTACTAAAACACGAGATATACATCTATATTTTTGATGCCTGTCTCATGTTCTTTGTCATGGTCTTGTTCAACTGGTTCCATCCATCTGAGATCACCGAGATCTTGAACGGAAGGAGTGCTGGTAAAAGCTACAGCATGCATGCATTTACCGAGGTTTAGACATGGTGAGAATTTGGGTCTGGAGCAGGATAGTTGTATCAACCAGAGACCACTTTCAGAGGGACACAGAGTGTATTAGAGCATATGATGAAGGACAACGAGATAAACCAGGATGGAAGAATTAGACTGGAGTACTTGTGGCTTAGTTTTATATCATCAAATCATTACTATTGTAACATTGACACCGACGGCTCAATTCTCCATATCTCCTGCTTTTAGACCAACTACCGCAAGTGGCCATGATATCCAATGTTCCCAATAAGAGCCAAGCAAGTCATGCACTACCCCTACAATGTCGTATCCCCAACCCTCCATAAACCAAGAATCATTGAGGGAGTGCAGCAAGGCACCGTAAAAAGCATATAAAATGAGTGCCGGAGGTTGTCTCTGATGCAACAGAGAAAAGTACCGCTCTGATGCAAAAGGCACGAACAAGAAAGCCCCCTGCCAGGCCCTGTTGGTTACCGGACTCCCAGGGGGTTCAGAATCCATGGTTGAAAATTGTGCCATGAACATCCTGATCCTCCTAAGAACGTACAGAATGTCTTCATAAGTTGATGCATCTGGATTATGCTCCCAGATTTCCCTCAAGCGACGGAAGCGCTTGTCGTCGGGATCCTCTATCAAATCAGGGTCGATATCGTTCCAATTGCCAATATTCAGGACCTCCCTTAATTGGCCCGCCGCCAGGACTTCGAAATAAGGCATTAGTACTACCTGGATACCCCGAAGCATGGGAATCCATCCCGCCCCCAAGATACGATCTTTACGACCGCCCCCGGTAGACTCATCCCAGAACTCCTCTCCCAATCGACCTGAAGCCGCAAACACGTACAGAAGGTTGAGCGACGACCAGACGAATAACCCATCGGCAATCTCCTCATTCGACTTCGAAATGGCTTCGTTGAAACCCTGTAGACCTTGGCTGTGGTAACGCGCTGCTTCTGCCGTATATCTCAGCCTCTGTTGGGGCTCAAGGTACGCGATGTGGAGTGCAGTCACGCCTAGGAGAGCTTGCATCACGAACGGATGCTCAAATGCGATCTTGGGGAATATGACCTGGGAGATAACCGATAAAGCCGAGTTCTTGTAAACATGAAGACTGGTAGAGACTGTCCAATGGTGAAGCAGAGCCATGTCCTCCGTTCTATAAGTGATGGTTGGTCTGTCGTGTTGCTGTACCCCAAGAACTGACTGATATGCATTTGAGACCAGACCTGGAACAGGTGCAATCCTTTGCGTTTGAGTCTGCCTCGGTGGCAGTGACGAAGTCGACTCTGGAGACGTTTCGTCGCCATGCTGTGTAGATGGTGATGGGAATACTATCCCTTGAAATGAAGGGTATTCACATTCAACTCCGCGACGACGACAAGCACGGCATTCTGGCCGCTCCTCAGTGCACTGTAGCATCAATCAGTTCCAGAATTGGATTGACAGTGGCACCGCCACATTCAAGCCACGCAGGCACGTACCTTGACGCGCCGTCTTCTGCAGTCGAGACAGCCTGTCTTTGCTTTCTTGTGTGGCCTTCTGGGCTTCGGTCCACTCCTCACAGTAACGACGTCATGAACCTCGGCGTCCATGATGACCAATAGCAGCACAGCGAGGCAAGGCTGGGAGCTGAACGAGATTGTCCAGTTCAAATTTAAGATTTCGGATATCGTTTGTGTAGGTAAACGAAGGGGAAAAAGAAAAATCTGTTGGTGAAGGATGGAACGAAGGTACTGTACGATTACTGTACAGAGTCGAGATTGAAGATCAAGGACTTGAACGAGGTTTAAACGAGACCTAAACGAAGACGAGGACTTGAACGAGGTGCCTAGCTTATGAAATTTCTGCTGATTGGAGACCAAGGTGAGACTGCTCCACTGACTTGACCAAGAACGGTTACTACCAGGAATCGCCGAACACATCAAGTCCGCTTCTCCTCTACCATGACATTCCCGAGGCCAAAGCGCAAAGAATGAATCGCATAAATTAAGTTTCAAAGGAGATCTGACTCTTTGAAGTGAATCGTGTTAAAAGTCAATCGTAATACGAAAAAGATATCCCCCTCCCAGTCTCAGGAGCAAAAGATGATGCGACCTTGGCAAATACGCCTGGGCACGGATAGGAATCCATATTAGATAACAAAGAGATAGTCAACAGTTATTTCCTCTTATCCATGTAGGTATTTTCGGAGATAGTAGCCAGATCCGCTGAATTGAGGCTCAGCCCTGTCAAAAGTGGCCAAGGATGAATTCGCTCACGTTTATTCTCCGACCTCGTTAAGCTCGTTCCCGATACGCGCCTCCCTACTCATGCATTCCGCGCAAGCCTACTGCGGCTCGCCATAGCCTAGTGTCCCCAGCTTTTGGTATGTATATAGTTTTAGAGCGCTCCCTTCATGACATGAATCTCCATCCATTGGGTCTTTAATCTCTTAACCGTTTACTTTCCTTTTTCCTCACCATGTCCTCCGCCGACTCAGGCTTCGACTTCAAGCTTTATCGCTATGATCCTTCTCTCCCAGCAGCAGTTGTCAGCACCGTTGTTTTCGCTGTTCTTTCGGTGCTACATACTTGGCGATTGATTCGAGTTCGTGCTTATTACTTTACGCCTTTCGTCATTGGGGGTTTTTGTATGTCTACTGATTTTCTAGACTATCCTGTCGACATGGCTAACTAATCTTTTCTTCAGTCGAGACTATCGGATATGCTGGAAGAATATGGAGTCACTTTGACAAGCTCTCTGTTGGTGCCTTTGTGCTACAAGCCATTCCCATCCTCGTCGCACCCGCACTTTTCGCCGCCTCGATTTACATGATCCTCGGTCGCCTGATTCGAACCGTCGGAGCTGCTCACCTATCTCTTGTACCCGTCAAGTGGGTGACACGCATCTTTGTCACCGGCGACGTTATCGCATTCAGTCTACAGGCCGGCGGCGGAGGTATCCAGTCAGCTGGTACCTTGGATCTCTACAACCTGGGCGAGAAGATCATCATCGCCGGTCTGTTCGTCCAAATCGTCGTCTTTGGCTTCTTCGTCGTCACCTCGATCCTCTTCCATAGTCGACTACTCAAATCCCCGACACACGAGTCACGACGAGGCGACGTACCCTGGGCGAGATATCTCTACGTTCTTTATGCCACGAGTTTCCTTATTCTTGTCCGAAGTATCTTCAGAGTAGTGGAGTACCTACAAGGAAACGACGGGTACCTGATCTCTCACGAGTTCTACTTATATATCTTTGATGCCATTCTGATGGCCCTGGTTATGCTTATCTTCATGATTTGGTATGTTAAGCATTTGCAGAAGGAGAGCAAGCCGGCAGATATCGAGGACAGGGAACTCTCTTCGTATGAAAGCCCCGAGGAGTACCGACACAGGAAGTAAGGGTAAAAGCATGCGACGGATAGACTGGTTTCATTTTTTAGCGTATGAATTATGTTGTCCCATTACATAGAACGAATGTTATTAATTAGTACATTTAGAACGCTCACTGGTGCTCCCTGTCCGTGACCGTATGACGAGCAAGCGGCTGTAGTGCATTATTAGATCTCAGATGGAGTAGTAGACACGCTTAAACCCTGGCTGAGTGTGATGTAGGAGAGCTCTTCTCTGGTCAGACATTACCATATTACATAGAAAAGTTCAGTTGACGCGACACCGATTGTAATTTGTAGGCGATGTCGATCTTGCTGCAACCCCTCTTTCACTCTGGGATTGCCCATTGAGCTTACGGAGTACCCGCGGGCCATCGGCTATCGGAGACAACCCAAATTATGATACCTCATTTCCAGCCCAAGCAAGATCAGAATTGTATGTAAACTTGCAAACGCAATTCGCTGAAATTGTTCAAAGCCCACGTGCTCCCCGAAGTAATTGATACCCCGATAATTAAACGTGACGATTACCGAAAATGCCATGGCCACACAAACATTGGCGTTCCCGGCGCGTGATTAATCTCTCGTCTGCCATTGGACGTCATCCTGTCTTGGTACGATCTTAATGCAGCTAGAGGCATGGAATTAGCAGGTTTTCGGAAGGTTACCTGTCTGTAACTCAACACTGACCATGCTCTATTCGTCCAGGATCATCGGGTCTCTGAGATAAAGCCCACGCGACTTTCTTTTCTCATCAACGTCTTGCGCTTTTTATTGTACCTCTTGTTAATTATTCAGCTCTTCAGCCAAGTTCGCAATAATGTCTTCTGTGAAAAAGAGTCACGATGTGGAGGAGCAGAATGGACCCAACTATGGCACTGTTGATGTCAAGGTTGGCACTCAACAGGACCTTCTCGACTTGCAAGATCTCGACCCTGCTTTCAATCAGAAAATGAGACTCGTCAACGACGTGAGAATCATCACCAAACTGCCACGAACAATGAGAAGCTGACTCGAACCAGGCTATTGACGAAATTGGTTGGACGCCATATCACCTCAAGTTATTCTTCTTGAACGGTTTTGGGTATGATCTTTTGGAGAAGCACGACTTGCTTTCAATCACCTTCCAATTAAAACACCCGCTGACTGCTGGCCTGTCATCTCTGTGAAGCTATGCTGTTGATTCAATGATCACTCTCTTCCAGTCTATCATTGCAACTCAATCCTTCCGTGAATTTGGAGAGAAAGGCTATGCCAACGGCATGACCATCGCAGCATACGTCGGCATGTTGACAGGCGCCCTCTTCTGGGGCTTTGGCGCCGACATCATAGGGAGAAAATATGCCTTCAACATTACACTCTTTCTTTGCTCAGTCAGCTGCATTATCGCGGGCGGAATGCCCAACTGGCCATCCCTTGGGTTTTTCGTCGCGCTCCTTAGTTTTGGCGCCGGCGGCAACCTCGTCATGGATACAGCTGTTTTTCTGGAGTATCTCCCAAGCAACAAGCAATGGCTTCTAACCCTCATGGCATGTTGGTGGGGTTTCGGGCAGGCTATTGCAGGTTTCATCGCTTGGGGATTCATGGTTCCTGATCGTTGGAACTGTGTTGATGTTGAGACCTGTACGCGGGGGAACAACATGGGCTGGCGATATGTCATGTTCACAGGCGGCACTCTCGTCTTCTTCCTATCGCTTCTTCGAGTCACTGTCATCAGACTTCGTGAAACACCCAAGTACCTCCTCGGTGTTGGAAAGGAGGAAGAGGTTATTGAGACATTCCAATACCTAGCTACCAAGTACAATCGTACTTGCTCTCTCACTTTGCAGGATCTCGCTGCCTGCGGAACTATCACTTCAGCTCACAGCAAGAACCGGTTCTCGATAAGCGAGACGATGATCCACATCCGAGGTCTGTTCGGCACCAAGAAGATGACCATCTCAACTGCCAGCATCTTTCTGTCCTGGACACTGATCGGTCTTGCGTATCCTCTGTTCTACGTCTTCCTACCGTGAGTTGTCATCTTGATTCATGCACTTGAAGCATCTCCCCTCAGTGTCATTAAAAAGGCGCTAACATTATCGTAGGTCGTATCTGGCAAGCAGAGGCGCCGTCTTCAACCGTTCAAAGTTCGAAATCTGGCGCAACTATGCTCTGACAAACATCAGCGGTATCCCAGGTCCCGTTGTCGCTGGCTTCATGTGCAACACCAAACTTGGCCGCAAGTATACCATGGTCATTGGCGCTTTGATAAGTATGGCCTTCTTCTTCGCCTACACATCTGTGAAGACTTCTGTGCAGGACATCACGTTCACCTGTCTGATCGCATTCTGCATCAACATCTACTACGGCACTCTCTATGCCTACACCCCTGAGGTCTTGCCGAGTGCTCATCGTGCTACTGGAAGTGCTATTGCTGTCGCGTGCAATCGAGTGATGGGAATCGTATCAGCTGTTGTCGCGAGTGAAGCTAACACCGATACACCGGCTCCTCTGTATGTTTGTGCTGCGTTGTTTCTTGCGATGGCAGCCGTCTCGGCTTCGTTCCCATTTGAACCATATGGACACCGAAGCTCTTAGAAGATTGCCTCCCTCATGTCGCAAGCTCCTGGCGATGTGGTTAGAAACGCAACAGCCTGCTTCAAGCTTCATTTTGGCAAAACAGGAACTGGGTGCTATGCAGGTAAGTCACTCCTCGGGTGAGGAGGCGCATCGTGACTGACACCGACAAAGAACACTATTGAAATACAGGAAAATGAATGCTATAATCTCACAGTGAAGGTTACTTCTCTATCTTTAGCTGACCGGGAGAAAGCATTCTAGAGTTTAGCAATGAAATGATATAATCACAAGCGTAGTAGTACTCGTCACTATTACAAGTAGTCGGCAGTTGTTGAAACACGACAGTGTCTGGTTTGATAAGTGACAGCAAATTCCTTAGCTTACTTCTCCGTAGAAGTAAAGCAGTGTTGCCAGTAACCAATTTATGAATGAGATTGAGGAGCCTCACGGTGCCAGATGGTCATCCTCGTGGTTAGTATCACAAACAAAACAAAGTTCCAACATCTCTTCTCAAGACTGGATTCTCACAGGAAAACATTAGCCTCTAGTGAGAAGGTGGCCTATTCATCCGATATTTGTGAATCACGGCTGTGTTCACGAATTCGATCCACCTTCACATTTCTTGCGCCCTCAAAGTGTGCGCTCATTCATTTCCTCTCTCCATGGCACAGGCTTTAGCGCTTTGGCATCGCATCCTTCTCTCCTTAATCACCCCTTATCCCATCGACCGTCCCCTTCCAACTTTTGCAACTCACTTTCAGCCCCTGCAGACGGTGTGTCCCCCAGCCAAACCACTCATTCATTGTTTCTCAACTAACAGAACTTCAGTCCCAGTATCAGTTATTTGAAGCAGGGACTTGAACCCATACATTGAAGCCTACACATCCAAACAAAGGCGTCAATCACCTCGAGCAACGCATTATGTCTTCAGCCATGTCGGAAAAGTCGAGCTCTCGATCGAAGCGCAACTCCCCGAAACGCAGTCTAGCGTCCGGCTCAGCAACAAGCGACGCGAAACGCCGCAAGAGCGAGCATGTCAAGAAATTCACCGAAATGAAACTCGATGACGTCGAGCAGATCTTTCAGAAGTCCCGAGACGCTCTCAGCAAAGCAGAGGAACTGTACCAGGACGCTGAAAAAGCGCGCACTGAGAAGCTAGAGACCTATATGGATGCCACAAAGGCCATGACAGGTGCGCACCAGACACTATCGAGTGCCATGATTCGGAGAGCCAATGCGACAAAGGACGTTGCCCGACTCGAGATGATCAAGGACGCTCGGGAGGCGATTGAAAAACGGGACAACTTCCAAGTTCAAGTCGAGAAGCAGAAAAAGGAACTATTTGCGATTGAGACCAAGCTCTTGATGTGGGACAACATCGCCAACATGGCAGTGGAGAACCTTAAAGAAGACGATTTGGAACATCTTTTCCAGTGTCAGGGGTAGAGATTGGTAGCAAAACATGGTATCAGGCAAATCGCGATGGGCTATATCCACTATCGACTTCACTTTATTGTTCTGGGTGCACTGCAACGACAAGACGAATTATTATTGCGAGGTCTTCGGTCTTTGGTCAGGAAATTTGTTACAATACATTGCTTAAAGGGTACCTAGCATTTTAATATAGGTCAGGTCATGCTCTCATACTACGCAATGAACGGAACCGATCGTGATGTCGCCCCAAATGACAAGGCGTAGGGTATTTAGCGGGCGTAGGTAGCGAGCGCGCTGGGCTGTGCTTTGTGGACACTTCGGCTAGGCAGTTAGCCCTGGAAGCTGTGATACACCACTATTGAGATTTCGGTCAAACACTTCCTGGGAAACTGCCTTTCCATCCCGATGACTTATTTCTTGGGTATAATATTAAAGACGAAACAAGTCGATCGGCTTATAGTCCGCCTTGTATCAGCCTCAATCTAGTATTTCATCGTTGTTTTGCGTCAATCGGTGGCGGAGTGATCCCTTGGACTCAGCCTTGAGGCTTAGCGGATAAACCGGAACGAATCCTCTAAAGCGAAGACTTCATAAACACGTCCAACACAACTCACCCCCTGCTGCGGCAGATATCACAAGACTCAATCATTCAGCAGAGCATTCGCATCAATTTTACAAACCAGAAAGAATCAGGAACCATGTCTTTGTTCAGTTTGTTCGTCGAATTCTGTATTTTCTCCATAGGCCTCACTAGTCTCGCTGGCGGAGTCCTCGGCCTCTGTAACCCACAAAACCAACATCGACTCAAAGGCATTCCAGACTTGAGATCCTCCGACAATCCCGCCAGCTTCGCGCCTATATATATGCTGGCAGCAAGGGATATATCATTCGGCATTTTTATCCTAGCACATCAACTCCACGACAACCATATCGCTATCGCTACCATCCTGGCTGTCATGAGCTTCATGAAATTCGGCGATCTTCTTACTGTTCTTGCAGTTGGGGACGGAAAAAGATCGCTCCCGGGTATCTTGCACTTTTCAATGGGGATTGGCTATCTAGACTGGGTGCTATACCTGTGCAAATACTAGTTCTGTACTCCGTGTAATGGGATTTCTTATGTGTTGGCTTGATATGTCTCGTTGAGACGATGAGCTTTCGGTATCAATCTGTTTCCGTGTTAAGAAGGAATAAGTGCTGAATCATCGTGTCATCGATGTCGGGTTACATTCATTTGCTTATACGGAAGTTTAAACAACTAGTCGACGTCCCGATTCGGTCTTCCAACATCAAACTGTCATTAAAGGGGAAGGTTTGATATAGACTACTACCTTGAGATGAATCCGTTAGCCGTCCGGACTCCGTACCGACTAGCGTTGAACAAGCGCCGCCAATGGTGCGACATTGGTGGATAAAAATCGTAGACTTTGGCGGGTGGTGCTTTTAGGTGGCATTGCTTGGTCGTAATTAAACCTTGTTCGATGACCAATACGTCAAGTGCCGAGGGCGATACAGTCAAGGTTATTTGGATAAATGCGACTGCAAAATATGCTAGCACGATTCAAAATAATTGAATAGAGAATAAATTATCGTTGAAATGACTAAATAAGCATTTTTTTTTTTCTTCAGATAATTACCTGCGTACAAACCAACGTGCTTTGAGTGTCATCTTCTCTGAGACCTAGCGCCAAACTAGCAACAATAATCGAACGCCGGCAGTCCAACTGCCGACAACATGGGTCCCAAGACTTGCGGGCAAAATTAACACCAAATCGAGCATCCTAAGATGAGGAATCTCTGCACGGAACCTTCGGCACCCTAAGCAAGAAAGCTTATTCAGATACGCCATGGCTTGTGCTGTCTAACACCGTTATTCTCACCAGTGGTTAAAAGCCCGAGCTGCCCTACCATCACCATCTTACTCCTCTCTCCTCACCCACACGCCACTCTCTTTGACCTCAGTCCCTCTTTTTCACAATGAAGTTCTACACCTCTGCCCTCGCTTTGGCCTCATGTGCCACAGCCATTGTCGTCCCTGCTGGCTCTGCGCCAAAGTATGACGTTGATGTTGCTGTCATCGGCGGTGGATCCTCTGGTATTCATGCTGCCATCAACCTCAAGGATGATGGTTTGAGGGTTGCTGTTATTGAGAAGGAAAACCAGATTGGTGGTCATGCTCAGACATACGTCAACCCTGTGACCAAGCGACCTACCAACATCGGTGTTACGCTCTTTGAGAACACCAAGACTGTGCAGAAGTACATTGGTCGTCTTGGTGTTGCTCTTGCGAAGAACAACCCCTTCTCTGCTACCACCAGCACAAACAAGCAGTATGACTTCACTCTGGGCATTCCTATTCCTGCTCAGTCCAAGGCTCAGGCTACTGCTACCCAGGACGCTATGGCCGCTGCCATGCAGGCTTATGCTCAGAACGTCCTCCCCAAGTATCCCTGGATCGACCAAGGTTATTTGATGCCCAACCCTGTTCCCCAGGAACTTCTCCTACCTTTCGGGGAGTTCGCGGCAAAGTACAACTTCAGCGCTATCCTTCCTCTTATTAGCCAGCTGAATTGGTACCCCGGCAACATCACCGCTATCCCCACCATCTACGGTATCAAGAAGTTCGGCCCTGGTCTTCTCCAGAGTGTTTCCAGCGAGTTCCTCGTTGCTGCCTCAGGCGACACCCGAAGCATTTACGAAGCTGCTGCCAAGGTGCTCGGTAACAGCATCTATCTCAACTCCGAGGTCGTCAGCGTTCGACGAAACGCTGCCGGCAAGGGTGTTGTTGTCGTCTTCAAGCAGAACGGCAAGACCATCACCCTCCGGGCCCGCAAGCTCGTCGTCGCCATGCCTCAGACACGCGCCAATACCAAGATGTTCGATCTATGCGAGAAGGAGAGGAAGCTCATCACCAAGTTTGCTGCTTTCGGCTACGTCGCTGGTGTCGCTCACATTCCCGGTCTCGAGAACGGTCTCCAGAACGTCGGTGCTCTCACCCCTGCCAACGTGCCCATCGTCCCCGGTAACAACGGTTACTTCCAAACTGGTTCACCCGACGACTTTCTCATCGGCACTGGCTTCCCCAACACCGACTACACCCTCGAGGATGCCAAGGCTCTCATGCGCAAGGAGCTCACCACTCTGGCTCGTGTTGGCGGTGCCCCCGCTGATGCTGCCGAGAAGTGTACGTTCCCTATGCTTGAGGATCATGCTCCTTACTACCTCCACGTCACTGGACACGACATCGCCCAGGGCTTTTACCGTGATTTCATTGCGCTTGAGGGATACCGCAACACTTACTGGACCGGTGCTGTGTTTGCTGGACACAACAGCGGTTTGATCTGGAACTGGAACGACGGTACAGTTCTGCCCGCCA
Organism: Fusarium succisae; assembly: GCA_013186925.1. Taxonomy (NCBI): domain Eukaryota; kingdom Fungi; phylum Ascomycota; class Sordariomycetes; order Hypocreales; family Nectriaceae; genus Fusarium; species Fusarium succisae. The sequence continues at coordinate 27,526 of JAAOAW010000161.1, read as the reverse complement.
TCAAGAGGGATCTTGAGCTTGAGACTTCACTGTGAAGTCGATCAAATGAGATTATGTATTACTTTCACTACAAATCCTTTCTTTTTTGTAAACTTTCATAGAAATACAACGATTTAATGCCAGGCGCTGCAATTGGTTCCCCCATGGATGTCGTGCCAAAGTGATACTCTCAGTCAGACTCTTGCGATAGCCAGACCAATCAATGCATGTCAAATTGCGAACCAGTAAATGAGATATAGATTGCATTCTTGACTCGTCCCAATTAGATCGCTTCACCTTCTGTGCCGTTCCACAACGTCTGTCTGCAAGTCGGGTACCATTGTGTGGGCGACCCATTGCAAAAAGAAATGTCACAACACCGCAAAAAGATCGTGGATAGGCTATTACAGCTTTTGAATGCTGCGTAATCAGGGAATCGAACCCTCCCGACGCTGCTCGAATGGCAACGGAGAATTTTACCACTAAACCAATTACGCGGCGCGATTGTTGAAGGGTGATCCTCTCCGCAATGTTTAAGAACCTTTTGGTGGAGTCGAGACGGAGTCCGAATGTGCACCTACGGTTCGGGTCCCTTTCCCTTTTCCATCTTAGTTCAATCGACTACCGAACCAATGCGCGGCCACAGTCCGTCAACAGTGGGCTATCAATTTACCTATTGTGGTTTAGTTCTCGACAGCGGCACGTCATATTGAGTGTCACTAAAAGCTACTGGAAGCAGACGCTCTGTATATCAGTGTGCGGATGCCCCTCCGCTCCGTCGATAACTTCCCCTCTCAACTGTCAAACTTCTGTAAAAGAGAATGGATGACTATACTATTCTGTCAATTGCTTTGAGCGCCTTCGCTATCCTCGCAGGTCTCTACCTGCTTATGTCCAGTAGCAATGCGCAGGAAACTGGATTAGAAGTCACTCAAGTAAGTCAGCTCACATAAAGAACGTTCCGGCTAACAAATTCCCGAAGTTATATGTCTACCCCGTCAAAGGTATCCGAGGGACTTCTTTGAAAAAAGCGCGCCTCGGTCCATATGGCTTCGAGGGAGACAGGACTTTTTCTCTGCAAAAGGTCAACCGAGATGAAAACGGCAATGTTTCCCATGAAACGATGTTGCTCGGATATCATTTGAAGCTCGCTCTCTTTTCAGCTTCTGTAGACTATGATAAGGGCCAGGTCACGGTGAGGTGGACTGGAGACAAGGCAGATGATAGCGTCGAATTCCCTCTGAAGCCTGCTGTTCAAGGTCGAACGACGATCGAAACCAGTCTGCATAACAGCACGGCCCAGGCTTATGACATGGGAGATGAGCTGTCGCAATGGTTCTCTGACCGTCTTGGTGACGAAGTCCGACTTGCTTACATCGGGAACGAATCAAGAGCCGTCCTGGGTTCCTTAGCCCCTCACAGCTCAGACGCTCTGAAGAAAGCCTCTTTCACCGAGCGTATCAAGAACATCCTCCCTCCTTTGTCCCACCCACCTGAGCGTCTTGCCTTCAACGATCTCGCCCACTACCTAGTCGTCACCGAAGAGTCCAACAACGAAGTTTCATCCCGTCTTGACGAAGGCTACTCAATGGACATTACCAAATTCCGTCCCAACATCGTTGTCCGCGGCGCCTCCAAAGCATTTGCCGAAGATTTCTGGGGTGAGCTCACTTTTGCAGGTGGAATACGCATGCCCTTGACAGCGAATTGTTACAGGTGTCAGAGCATCACTGTTGACTACAACACTGGAAAGACTGCTACTGATGATCGTGGTACGGTATGGAAGAAACTCAACAAGGATCGAAGAGTGGACAAGGGAGCGAAATGGAGTCCTGTCTTTGGGCGCTACGGCTTTTGTTATGGTGATGCGACGAGCAAAACCTTGACGGTTGGCCAGCGAGTTGATGTCACGCGAATTAATTCTCAAAGAACTACATTTGGTGAGTCTTATACCACGAGATGTTTATACAGCACTAACCAGAGTAGATTGGCCTCATTTAACTACGTTCGGAGTTTCACAAAAAAAGTAATTTAGGCATGGGCACTAGATTGGGCGGAAATTGATAATTGAAGGATTGCTATGAAAATTTATCCAATCTTTAACAGACCCAAGTTCTCCTGCTATGATACTGATCTTCATGCTGTTTATCCTCCAGAGGCTTTTCATATATTCTCGAGAGATCTCTTAGTAAAGCCCCGAGTCATATGTGCGGTCTTCGAGTTCATCCATGATGTCTTCCCTTGAGTAATGCAAAGAATGGCGGAGGGGTCAAAATACCGACATGAGTCTCCCCATCTACTAGTATTTCCTTGGCCGTGGTATCATCATTCGGGTCGTACCTCCTTGGGGGGCACTTGTACCGAGGAGGGTTGGGTCTTTTCTTGTCAAAGTACTCATCCCATTGCTTCTTCGTGTTCATTTTGCGTTCGTCTTTCAGTCTCGCCTCCTCTGTCTTGACCTCCTCTTCTGTCGGGAAGTGGGCTTCTTGTCCAGGACACAATCTCGCGTCGTCGAAGAATACCGAAGCTCTCTGTTGGTGTATGGTGCGATGCGCACTCTTGACTCGGATTGCTTCTTTTTCCTTGGGGCTCTGATATTGTACGGAACGATTCCGGTCCTCCACATATGATTTCTCCTTGATTCTGCGAACAATATGCTCACGCCAGTCGTAGCTCTTCTGATCATACCTTGAACACATCTTTGCCATCCACATGGGTTCGGGTTCGGGTTTGGCCTTCGCCTCCTTCATCAGGTGTGACAACACATCGAACCCACACCAAGGTAGTGCATTGGGGAAATCGGCTGCGTACTTGGGAAATGTATCCCGAAGGAAGGGATATCGGGGATCGTAACACATCGTTTCGACCAAGAATGAGTCCTCGCGCTCGATCCGTCTCTGATAACAAAGCTTCTTGTAGTCCTCGAACGTCTGTGTGTCTGTACATTGGACAAACATTGCGCTATAGGAGGCTTTAATGTATTCATATACGCACATCAAAGCCTCATTCTCCCAGCTGCTCAGTTCGAGCGCTTGGTGCGATCGAACCGTAGTCAGTGCGTGGTGGGCTACTCGGCCGCTGAACTTGCACAGGACCTCGAACTTGATAAACGCTTTAAAGAGACGAGAGCGCTCTTGAAGGTTCAAGTCATGCAGAGTGATGCGTTGCGGGTCAACGGTATCGATGTATGTAAGGCGCGGGGGCTGAAGGTACGCCTCAACAGTATTCTGAGCCGTTGCCTTGCTGAGGTAGTCGTCGATGAACTCGCTCATACGCTCAAACAGAAGCCGGAGCTTTGTGATCAAGTCATTGTCACCTCGGTGGAAAGGTAATGGGAGAGTCTTGGCTTCCCATTTGCGCACAAGATCGCAGATTTCGTCGAAGTCGTCGAAGCCGTAGTTCTCGCCCAAGTAGATGACCGCTAGAGCGTCTTGGAGAAGCTCATGATCATGTACATCGGTACCGAAGAGTTGCGAGATGTACTCGCGCAAGTTCATCGACTCGGTAGTTGTATATTGGGTCAGCATGATCGGCGAGGCTCGGATCAATCGAGCGGTGGTTGCATAAGAGGGAATCGATCCGAGGATCTTGATCCGGACCTCAGCAGGGAGGTTATCAAATGGATCCATCTTGCTTGAGGATGGAGATAGGTAGCACTGGTGTGATAGATGTTGTGTAGTGCTCGTGCAGCTGGAACGTAAGCGGAAGGGTGTGAAAGCTTTGGGGAATGCGAGGGAAGAAAGGAAAGCCGAGGTCTTTCGTACTGAATAACGAATAGCGCTGGGAAGCTTGATGCCTATTAGCAATTATCGTTGACACTGTGTTTATACGTTAGGAATTTGCTTTACTACCAGTGGCAAGTGTATGGCTACTTGCTCGACCACAAGTTCAGACTTTAGGCTGGTCAAACAGGTGATTGGTACACGGCTTTGCTTTTCACAATACAAGCTTCTGCTTTGCAAAGCTTAGTCGATAACCGATAGACCTTATCCTGATATCAACCCTTTAAGGTTTGCAAAAGGAAGAGACTAGAAGTTGGTATATAACCTTAAACATTCAGCTCTGGTCAAGGGGCGGGAAGGGGAAGTTTTTAACCGACTAGGGTTCAAGGACTATTAGTACTTGCCTTTGCTGTCTGCTCATCGAACTGATTCGGTACCATTGTCAAGTTGTTATGGCTGTGTTCAAAGGGGATCAAAGAGACATGCCTTTTGCAGACCGAACAAAGGAGACGAGGATATAGACGGAACACTCTTGGCTAGACTGTTTAGCATGACGAAGACATTTTTATCCTCAATTCTCCAAACATAGGCTGACTCATGGTTGTTCAGATGAGACACAGTGGAAGATGGCGATAGTAGATCAAGGTTTGAGGGTTAATGCCGGTCGATTAAACTCACTAAAGTATCCTTTTCCATCGGCACAAAGGGCACTCGTACCCAAGCGTGAGAGGCACGCTCTACACCTAGGTCTTGACCTTTTCAAGGAATCCTCCTCGTCGTCCTCATGCCCTCGCTCCTAGGCTTGAGACATCAACACTCCGTCTACAGCCTTTTGCTACATCTGTTCCATGTAAGAGCCAAGCATCTCCGCCACGATACGATGCCGAAAGGTCAGCCAAGGGTCGAAGGCTACTTTCGTGTGTTTAACCTGTGGCCATGTGACCCATCCAGGTTGAATCTCGGCTCGTGGAGCGCTTTGAGGATGCGAGCATCAATCTCAGCCTGGAAGACATAGGCAAAAGTCTTGTCCCCGTCAAGAGCCACGAGGAGTCGCACCTTTTTAGAGTCAGTAGATTATCAGCGACAGAGCGGATAAACGTACAGGGAAAGACTTCGGCATTGGTCCCTTCTGTTTGATCAATTGCGCTTGTGCCAGCGACAACAGCAGACAGACGATGTAGGGATCCTCCGCCCAGTTCTCTGGGGTGACTCTGCGTAGGACGATCTTGCAGATTCTCTTAACTGGGAGATTTTGGCCGAGTTCGGGGAGAATCCAAGGAGTGTACTGTCCCTTTCGCTCCCGTTTGACTGCTTGGTAATAGGTATAGCCCACGACTGGAGGCTGCGAGTTGAGGGATGGCTTGGCTACATGAAAGACATGGCACTTAGTTACATGAACGGGGCGTCCTGCGTAGAAAAAGTTCGCGTTGGACCTATTCAGACAAACCATATCAGTGCTTCGATGTCTGGCAAGGGGAATGAAAGTCAACTTACGGCTTGGGCTCGAGTTCAAGAGGGCTTCCTGGAGTACAAAGAAGACAAAAAGCAAACGTGATCTTGTATTCGGAACTCTGAATCATGGCAAGGGGTATGACATAACAACCAACTTTGATCGTGTCAGACTCTACTGTATCATCCCCGCGAGGTTGTGGTGCATGGAGGGGGCCATCGAAGTGCAGGAAGCGAACGCCCAGGAGATCGAGATGTTTGGACGTCCACAGGATTGGGCGCGTTGCAAACCAAGAGTTCTCTACACTCAGTTGGTGAAGAGACTGATGCGGAGAGGAGGGCATCGTGGGCGGTGCTGGATCACGGGAGACGGTTGTGAGGTTTGGTCAAGATGAAGTTTGCGTTGGTGTTGATGCAGAGGGGGAGATCTCCGCCGGCCAGACTTTGTGGACGATTGGATGATCCATCTCTTGTCAGCCCCACTACCCAGTGATTCAAGGGCCTCTCCATGGACCATAAAGCAACGTAGACCAACCTCGGGGAGCAAGAAAACATCAGACCATGGTCCAACGCCCCAGAGGAAAATTAGCAAAAGGTATTTTAAACTTAGCAAAGGTCTCCTCATCACACGAGTTGGATCGCCACCAAACTGATGGATATTCTCTTGAATCCATTCAAGTGCCAGTCTCTGGTCGTAAAGTGTCGCATTGGCTACCATCGTCTCTGAACTGTTCATCAGCTAACATCGCAGCGCAGGGTTGCTTCGCATCCTTACCACGGTCGAGTTTCGAGCCAGCAAGCCATCCAAGAGCACCAATCTGTGAGCCTTCAGCCTTCTGATCTCCTCGAACCCAGCTGACAATAACATACTCGATAGTTTGCAGAAACAAAGACCAAGCCTTCCGAAATCGACGCGTAGCTCGCCTTGATGAGCCCCGCGGGGTCGAACCAACCCTTTTCGCCAGTCGTATATCCACCTCCTGAAAGCCAGAATATCACCGGTGCCAGTTTCCTCAATGGGCTTTCGAAGGTCTCAATGGGTGTGACAACGTCGAGAAAGAGGCAATCTTCTGTCTCCCTAGGGTCTTTCGGTATCTCCAGATCTGAGGGCTCTTTGAGGGCCTGCTTTTGGTCTTCTGTAAGAGTTGAGATCTTGCCACTTAGAAAGTCTGGTCCTGTAAACGAAGTGTATACTTCCCAAGCGGCCATCGCCTGGGGACAAATACGGCCAACGTCGCCTTTGTCTATTGTGACGTTACGGCCTTTGGGAGCAACAGGTTTCGCGCTACCAAGTCAGTCGGCAGAGGACACTTGAGGGTAGCAGACTCATTTTGGGTAGCGCGGTACGTACAATCGAAGATCACCCACCGGCGGCTCGCCATACCTGATGTTGGAGAAGTTGTACAGAGACGAAGATCCCTTCACGCCAGTCATGTCAGCGGTGTCACGTCATCAACGGTGTGCGTTCTCACCTCATGCACAGATCCTTGGTAAACCGCATAGCCTAGGTCTACAATAGGAACTTCAGAAGCGACAGCTCTCTGGAAAGTGATGAGAAGTGCAATAATGCGGCTTGCCATGATCGTACCATCGACCCACGAGATCATACGGAGACAACTCAAATTACCAAGAACGATCTTTTCGGGAAACCTAAAGACTTATCCCACAATCTTTTATAAAGTTCAAAATACGGAATCAAGGTTATCTCGGCATCTTAGGGCTGACAGGATTCTGGGTAATGGCATTAGCCAATCCTTCATGCAAGCCAACGGACAATAGGAGTCTTGCGAAATCGCAGCATCTCGGTTTTCAATATCATGACGAAATAGTAAGAGAGACCTCAGTACATTCAATATTGGCTTTGGTCGGAATATCCAGAATACGCTTCTTTTAGAGTGATCAATTGACCCCATACAAACCGACTTGCCTACATGTTCCCCTTCGATCCCTACACTAGCTCCCTGCGTTTGCTTTAGCGGGCTTACCTTAGCACACTGATGGCCTGTGCCGCCAATAGCGGCGCCTGAAGCGGCTAGAGGATTGGGGTGGCTTCCATTTCGCCCTGCAGTTCTTTGCTTTTCCTCGGAATGCATACGGCATACTCTCCCAAACTAAAGTGTGTACTTGTACAACGGACTTCGCTCTCCCATAGCATCCAGTTCTTCTTGAGAATACTTCTGACGTATCTCCACCTCAGAAAGCTGAGCCCTGGCTTTGTTCGACTTCCACAGACAAAACTCCATCAGCAGAGCGCAGGAAGCAGCCAGGCAGATAACCCCGAGTGACACCCCATATCCAGTCGGATATTGAGGGCCTTCTCTATCGAGAAAGATGTTAGTTCCGATGAGGCCTATTGCTGTGTTAGTGGTGATACTGATAATGAGACTCCCATAAGTAGACTTACTGCCAATATTTCCTGCAGCCAAAAGCCAAGCCAGGCCAATAGATCTCTTCCATGACGGTGAAAGATTGTTACCTGTCCATGCGCTGATACCTGGGAGAAGTGGATAAATACCGATCTGAGCCAGCATCACACCAACATACATGGCTGGAACATTATCCGCCACGTTCTTGGATTAGTTGAACAGCACAGCCAGGGCGACAAGGAGTACCGACATGGGCCCAACGATAAAAGGTATACGCCACGACAGACGGTCCGAGAATCTTCCAGATAACCATGCAGCAATACCACCGCATACATATGGAGGCATCGTCAGAAGCTGTGATTGTGCGGTCGTGAATCCAAGCTGCTTGATGATCTGGGGCATGGTGAACTTGAAGGCAGCATTGGGGACAGAGTTAGCCCAAGCGAGAATAATCCCCAGCAACACCTTCCAGTCAACCATGGTCTTGAAGAGCAGCTTCCATGAGAACCTATCACCCTCTTCGGTATTGGATCTGACTCCGGAGAGGCGTAAACGAAGGTCCACAAAGCGCTTCTCATCATCTGAAAGCCACTTGGCTCTTTCGGGAGTGTCAATGATGAGTAGCGGCATCACCAGACCAGCTGCGACAGTCACGGCTCCCTCAATGAGGAAGATCCAGCGCCATCCCGCAATACCTCTAATACCATCGAGACGAGCGATTCCGAAAGCCAGAAGCCCACTGAGTGCACCAGAAAACGCCGAAGCTGTGTAGAAAATGGCGAGTCTTTGCTGAAGTTCGTGACGGGGGTACCAGCTCGACACTATAAAGACGGCACCGGGAAAAAAACCTGCCTGGCCTACGAGTCAATATGGTAGAGCAGAAGAAGGAATTGCCACTTACTTCGAACACTCCGAGAATTACTCGACAGGCGACAAGGCCTTAAAAGTTCTGCACTACTCCCATGCACGTCATGACGATTCCCCAGCATATAATCAAGAACGACAACCAGATACTCGCTCTGACCTTCTTGAGAATAATATTGGAAGGCACCTCTAAAGTTTGTCAGTACATTACTCTTGTTTCTCTTGTAGGACCTACCGAAAATAATATATGGAACGAAGAAGATGGTGCTGGCGATGTTGTACTGGTTTCCAACAAGGCCAAGATCCTTGTCCATCCCTTCGATTTTCGCGTTTCCAATATTTCCTCGGTCGATATGCGCAAGTAGATACAGAACAGCCATGATGGGGAGGAGTCGAAAGTCGATCTGCTCGCGTCAGTTGAAGCTATTTTACCACATATTTGACATACCTTTTTAAAACTTTTTTGCCGGTCTTTCCTTCGTACCCCCTCATAAACTCAGCATCTTCTGGCGTGAGGCCTGGATAGGCATCGGGAGCGTGCGCGACAAACTTGTCGTCTACCTTGATCGGCTCAAGGGCTTTGTTGTTGCTATAGTCCATCGCTCGTAGGGATGCGTCTCATGGATTGTGGAGTAACTGTTTGCCTACTTACCTCACTCTTTCACGAGGTTAAGCGTGGTATATATGTTAACTTCAATCATGGCGATCAAAGCCACTCTGTTCATCGGGCGCGCTCCGGTGCTACTGATCTCCAGTCTCAACCCCGTGGGGACCCCGCATCTCACCTCATTAAGCAAGAGGAGACTTGGTGCTGATTAGCTGGCTAGGTTCTTTCTTGCCTGAGTCACGTCAAGCGAGTGAACCTTGCCTCGATCGGAATGGTTTCGTTGTGTCGGCGGAACATGATATCCATCGGACATTCTCCGACCTCGGGAAAAGACCTGGTTCCTAAGGAAAGTCTTACTTCTTTAGAAAGGCAATTCTGGGGCGAGTCCGTAGCCATTAGCAAGGAGGCCGTGATGTTTGTCATATTCATAGTTCAAATGGAGATAGGCAGACGAGTAATTACGGGGAAAAGGAAATAGGTTCGGGAGACACGATACTGAAATGGGGCGATGAGTCATTTATCACTGCAGCAGATATTCATCAGGGCATCCATATCCGTTTATTTATATAGGCTATGCTATATTTCCATGAGAAACCACCCTCTCAAAAGAATGCAAGGGCGTTTGGCGGGCTTGCAACAGCACCGGGGACCTATTCAAAGTTAGCGACTCCGAATATGACAGTTGAGTGACAAACCCACATTCGTTGGCGAACTCGACATGAAGAAAGTATATCTTCCAAGTCTCTTACATGTTGTGGCAAGTTCTTCCAGGTAGAATAGTTCTCCGATGGGCATGCCCCAGCCCGCCAGAAGCCACTCATGCAAGTGCCATTCCAGATCCTTGCATGGCCAGACCTCCAGTGACCGCCCGTCTCCACAGATCGCTGCAATCTTGGTATCCCAGAGAAACCTTAGGAGTTCTTCAGATGGCTTGAGACCATTGTTTTCAGGCTTCTGCGTTTGGTAAAGCTTGTCGATATACTCGCGCTTGGCAGCATCCATGTTCTCGTATTGAGATAGATATCCGAACCGAATAACGATGATGTCCCCCGCTCGGAAAGAATCGAGGCTCATGTTTTGGAACTCCAAGGTTTTGGCGATCTGGTTAAAGGGGATCTCGCATGATGACATGGCATCCATTTCGAGGCCCTGAGCGAGCGCCCATGAGTACCAGTCAATAAAAACAGCGCGGCCCGCGATGCCTTTAGCTGAGACATCTACTACTTATTAGTTTATAGCTCATTGCTTGTTTCAAATAGTTGGACCATACGGTGGATGCTATTCGGGATATCCGATGCAGCAAACTCCTCGGCTTTGCGGCCCATGTAGTACAACTGTGCCGTTAGCCTAGACTAAGGGACAGCTGGTGTGAACCCACAGCTTCATTTTGATAAGCATAATGTCGGAAACCATCCCACTGTGAACTGCACTGCGAGTTGAAGCTCCACTGTCACGTTACGGTCAGCATTAGAGGGCAGATGCGGGTAAGATATGCTCACTTCATCATCATGGGCATGCTTCAGGGGAGCCTTATTGATCAATCTCAGATCAAGGTTCTTGCGAGCAAACTTGGGGTATGAAGCTCCCTTCATTGACCAGCTTCATCGCGAGTTAGTACCAGTGTGCTGTAATTGTACCACAGCCTCACTTACTTCAATGAAACCCTGATCCCAGTCTTGATGTTCTCTCTTGCTGCTTGTTCAACTACCTCATCTGTCAAATGATTCAGAGTCCCCAGCTGGTCGTCTCTTCCCCAAAGTCCCCATGCATTACCCCGAGGGCCAGTCTTGTCTAGGGGAAGTTCGTCGAAGTCAGGATGCTGAGTAGCCATGTTGTTCAGTAGCACGCACTCAACTATTGTCGACTCAGCCATGGGGTTGGCTCTTGAGCTATGCATAGATAGTGATTCTGGGAACCTTACCGAGATTCGATCACAAGCCATGAGTTGCGGGGTAACTAACTAACTGACACGGAAGTCTTCCAAAGCATGCCCGGGAAAAGCCCGAATGCTACTTGATGCTCGGGCTGCATCCGGCGACGACGCTATTTCCAGGTCAGGCTGTCAGTTCATGACCTTGCCGAATTTTTCACCCTCGTCAAGACTTGTTCGGTAAACATGAACCCAGCGCCTTTGACAAGACCCTTCTGTACCATGATAGCTTCTCAAAATTGATGTGTGGTTCAGTAAGTTACATGTTTTATAAAATCTTCATTGACTTCAGATTGTGAAGGAAATGTAGGCTTGTTACATCACAGCGAAATTGCCCTCTCTTTGAAGCCTTCGGCATCATTATACCTTGATAACAATTTCCCCTTCGCCACTTGGTGGTTTAAACCCACCCCAATACATAGCAAAGGTCTCATCATCGATATCAAAGGCTGAGTCACCATTTCTTCCAGGGTCCATGGCGTCTAATGAGTCCCTCTTGGCTCTTCGTTGTTGAATCCGATTCCACAAAACATCTCGGTCAGCATCGAGGTATACCAGTACCCAGCGACCGCCGTTACGTTCCACAATATCTTTGTCCTCGTCCCGATACTCTTTATCGTAGAAGGATAAGTCTAGTACTAAATCGTTTGACTTCTCTAACAAAATACGTTCAAGTTCTGCTATGAGCTTCTGGCTTGCTTCTTGCTGGTATGCTTCATACTGTTCTGCGGGATAGTCAATCTTGTAAAGACCATGAGACTCGTAGATGATTTGGTCGTTTGAAATTCGTTTAAAGTTTAGAAGTTGAGTCACGATAGCTTTGGCGAGAGTTGACTTTCCGGCGCCTGTCCATCTTGATCAGCAGCTGTAACTCTTATTGGATATTTTAGTAGTTTGGTTCGTCTGCTTACCAGCAATCCCGCAAGTCATCACTACGATGGGGCTACCGTCTTGTCTTGTTGGAGAGAGGTGAGGCCAAAGCTGAGGTCGAGGTCAGCCTTGCAAAACCTGAAAATCTCTTTGACTTGCCTGATCAGGTATGTCCTCAGATGAGCCACCATCAGCCCTGTTCGTTGAGGCCATGGTTCCTATGTTAGAGTTAGAAGCGCCCAGACTCGATGGTTAGAGGCGCTTTGGTAAGAGATTAAAACTTGGATACGATCTGAAGGTGAGAACAGGGCTGATGAGTCACATCATCACATCAAACATGACACCCATGAGCCCTTAGTTATCGACACAGTACAGTTTACCCAACACGTTCAAACATTAATAATAGTGCATTATTGGGTTATTTAATCAAATTGAGTGACATTATTAGAATAAAGAAATGTAAACCATTGCCAATACATAGTAATCCCAGCTAGACCAATGACTAAATTAAGCTTGTCTTGCGTATGTCTCGTCTGAAACACGAGATCCTATCGACTCCGCATTGTTCCCCAATGTATGCATCTCCACGTCCACGGTAACTATAATCCCTCTTCTAGACGAGCCATCATCAAGACCTTCCCAGTGGTCCTTGCCGCCATTCTCCACGTCTCGCGATATGTTGTACCCTTTCACGCGGCTTGCGGTTCCGATGTGGCTAGTAATACCCAACCCATGCGATCCCCCGTATGGCTTAGGGGGCGAGTATTGGCGAGCTGAGCTGTCAAATGTAATCCAGCGTTTGACAAACTTTCTCAACGCCGGGAGAGAACCAGCTATGATGCCGATTCCTGCTTCGACGGTGCTCCATAGAGAAACATGGCAATGCCGATCTTGAGTCATGTTAGAGATACATACGATGAATTGTTTCAGTAGCAAGAGGGATGACTCACAAAGATAGTCCGGGTTAGGGTGGAAGTAAAACAGGACATATGGCATCCGAATAATTGTAGCAACCGATGCACTGCACCAGTTAGTGAAACGGGCGTATGTCTCAAAAGTTTGACCTACAGAGCACCGAGTCCAAGCACCATACTGATGGAGACCTTTGTGGCTAATTTCATCTGCGCTTTGTATAACATCAATGCTGGTAATGCTGCACAGATAATGTCGGTCAATATCGAGGAGGCCGAGACAAAGCAAGCCAGAATGGCCAAAGCCGAAGGTGGTGAGCATTTTCCATCACCATTCCAAGTTGCTGACAATGGCTTGCAGAGCACGAAAAGGCCGATGAAGACAATCATGGCGCAAATGACAGCCATAGCAAGTGTCATCCACGCAACTACACGATGCCATGGTATAACTGCGATTCTGAGTAGGGCATCGCAAATAGAGGCTTTTATAAAGACCAGGGATGCGCAGTAGAATATTTGGAAGAGCCAGACATACTGAGCGCCGACCGTTAGCCGGACACATAGAGATAGAGATAGGGACATCATACAAACTTTCCATGAGGGTAAACACCCTCTGGAAGAACCGCGTCTCGTTGGCCAGCTCCATAGTACGTACCCTTAGAGCTTACGCCGACAAGGATGGCAAAAAGGATCTTGTGTCTGTGTTAACTGCTCGGTTATTATAGACAGCCTGGGGACTGAGACCAACATATCCAATGACCATCAACATGTCATCAGCTCCAAAAACACGGTTCTTCAGACGAATAAACGTCCGTAGAAACACAACGACAGTAGTAAGGATGCCGAACAGGATAGAGGTGATGAGCTGAGCCAAACCGAGCCCGCGAGGCTCAATTGTCGGTACAGCAGCCATTTCCAGTGGGTCGAAGTCATGCAAGGGCACACCAAGCGAACTGAAAGTCTTTTAACGGATATAACTACAAGTACGGGGTCGGTCTTTATTATACGCTGTTGCTATCAAGTTGGTTGCTGGCTTCCTGTTTTCCGTATAAAACGTAAAGGAGACGCACAGACGCCGGGTAACAGTCTTCCAGGCGAGAGTCCGCCACTCACTCTTACCGAGTATCAGGCTTTACCCAAATTCGTCAAAGTCTTACGCCGCGGGAACGGAAGACTGTCTCCTTTTTTAGGGCAACCTATCGGAAGTTGCGCATTGTAGACTATTATGTCGTAAGGTTTAAGCCTCGATTTTCAGGGCTGAGACTGAATGAGTCGCGTGAGCCCTGGTCCAAGGGATGTTGATCAAAATTCGCTATCAACTATTGAAGTTCCACAATTGGTATAAACGATAACTGCAGTCACTCCGACAATCTTTACTGGAAGAATAAGCTTAAATTTCCTTGTGGTGTGTCTTCACATTCTATTAAGCAATTTATTCTGGTTCTTTTCGATGCGTGGAAATGCTGTCAATGTAGCTTATCTTATCTTATCTTATCTTATCTACATCAATAGGCCTCACGTCGTTCTTGTCGTAGACAGTGGAAGGTCTCTTCACCTGTAAGGCTGCCTATTTTACCGAGTCTATATTGTATTGTGGTACACATGACTTGCGTGGCAGGCGCTATTATTCATCGCTAAAATGCAATGTTCCGAGCACGATCAAGCATGTATAATAATGTGTGACCAAGTCGTTCCGAACAATCCTTGCCATTAGAGTGAGGTTATATCATCTGGCTCGTTATACCCTTGCAATTATCGTAGCCCTATGGCTTAGAATGAAAATCTTGTCCGGGTGATGAAAAGGGTTGTCGATCATATCAGCACGTCACATCGAACATATCTCCTTCAAGTTATCTATTCCGACAAGCGTACTTCCCTTAATCCTTGGACTTATTCGTTGTTGAAACAAAGGGAGACGACATTGGCTCGCCTAATTCCCCAGTAAACGGCAAATTCATCTCGACTTGCAGAAACATGATCCGCAATTCAGGCCAGAAATTGCTGTGCCATACACCTGATACAAACAGAATTCTTGGCACAAACAGGTCCACAATCATGCTAGGGTTTCGTGGAGTTGTACAACGTAAGTAAGCCAATGAGACTCAAAAACGCCCCAAGAAGCGCGTATTCTCGCTCCAGATCCGAAGTCATCAATAGAGCAGTATTCAGTCAAACAGTTTCTCAAAACATTCTGTTTAATTTGGCAAGGAAGTTCTCGTGGTGAAATGGAGGGAGCTGTCAATTGTTTCATCAGTGTTTATATAGCCTTTTCCACGAATAAAACACAGACCTCGAAACTAAACTTCTTCCCAAATAAGCTTGGGCAATAAGCATAATTTTTCCGTCACCGTTTCAAGATCATCTTGGCGCCAGCCGTTTGAGTCACTACAACATGGGCATGAGACACTTCGCGTCGGACAATCGGCTCAACATACCATCTCGGCCTAGCCCGTTTTCAACAGCAAGACATCTAAAAGGATCCAACATCGTCAACTATTATCACTCTCTCTCACTTCTTTGGCACTGCTCTTTACTTTGCTTCATTCAGCTCTCATTCATTCGTTACATCTTAGGCCGGCCTAAGTCATTCGTTTATTCCTTTTTCACGGCTTGTCATTCATTTCTCTATTCAATATGCGTCTGCAAAGCATCGCTGCCATTTTGGCTGCTGCCGCTACGGCTTCTGCTCAGAGTGTTTCGGGCAAGGCTTACGGTTTTGCTGCTGGTGTTACTGGTGGTGAGGGAGAGGCTGTTACGCCTTCTTCTGCTGAGGAGCTTGCCACGCTTCTTGCTGATGACACGCCGCGTGTTATCTACCTCGATAAGGAGTTCGACTTTACTGGAGATGTCAAGACTGGTGCTGGTTGTGATCGCAAGAGCTGCAGTGCCAGCAATGGTGGTCAGCTTTACCTCGGTGATCTTTCTTGCGGCGGTGATGACAATGTCGCTGTTAGCTCCATCACCTACGACGCTGCTGGTCCTGAGCCCCTTCCCGTTGGTAGCAACAAGAGTATCATCGGTAACGGAAAGGCTGTTCTGAAAGGCAAGGGTCTCTCAATCAAGAAGGGATCCAAGAACGTCATTGTCCAGGGTATTGAGTTCACCGACATCAACCCCGGTGTTGTATGGGGCGGTGACGCTCTCGAGCTCAAGGGTCTCAACGATGGTGTCTGGATTGATCACTGCAAGTTCTCCAAGGTCGGCCGCATGTTCATCGTCTCCCACTACGATGGTTCCCGCCTTACCATCTCCAACTCCGAATTCGACGGTGTCACCGACACTTCTGCTTCTTGCAACGGCAACCATTACTGGACCATGATGTTCTACGGTGAGGGTGACCAGGTTACTCTTGACCGCAACCACTTCCACGACGTCGCTGGCCGAGCTCCCAAGCTTGGTGAGCCTGGTACCAACGGTTACTTCCACGCTACCAACAACTACTTCCAGAACATGAAGGGCCATGCCTTTGATGCCTACCAGGGAGCCAACGCCATCATTGAGGGTAACGTCTTTGATGGTGTTGACACTCCCATTACTAAGGAGGCTGCTTCCGTCAGCACTCTGTTCGTCGCTGATGAGAGCGGTGCTTCTACTTGCCAGTCCGCTCTTGGCCGTGCTTGCGTGCCCAACTCAGCTACTAGCAGTGGTGATCTTCCCTCTCTGAAGGGTGAGAGCGGCCTCAACGCTGTCGCCAAGAACAAGGACAACATCATCACCCCCGTCTCTGCCAGCGAAGTCACTGCTCTTGTCCTGGGTAGCGTCGGGCCCGCCAACGTTGGTTCCGGCTCCGACTCCGGATCTGGCTCTGGCTCTGATTCCGCCCCATCTCAAAGCCCCGAGTTTGGCAATGATGCTACCGAGACCACTCCCGCTACGCCTGAGACTACCCCGGAGAGCACCCCCGAGGCTGCTCCTGAGACCACTCCTGAGACTGTCAACGAGCAAGAGGCCCTTCCCGATTACCCCGAGGAGACTGAGGCTGAGCCCGTTGCCGATGCTGAGGTCAAGCCTGTCACTTCCGACGACTGCGAGGAAACGGACGCTACTCCTTCCAAGACTGAGGAGAAGCCCGTCACTACTGGCGACTGCGACGATGACATTGAGGCTGCTGCTGATAGCTCTTCCGAGACAGAGCAGAAGCCCGCTGCATCTGCGACTCCTTCCAAGCAGGCATCCTCATCTAGCGACGATTGTGACGAGGAGCCCAAGGCCGAGGTGACGCCAGTTGCCACCGGAGACTGTGACGAGGAAGAGACCTCTGAGGCTGCCGCGAACTCTTCCTCTTCCGCTGGTTCCTCCACTGCTCAGATGTACGGTCAATGCGGAGGCAAGAACTGGACTGGTGCCACCACGTGCCCTTCTGGATCTTCTTGCAAGAAGATGAACGACTATTACTCCCAGTGCATTGGCTCCAACAGCCGCGTTCGTCGCTATGTCCAGTAAAGAGCGTTGACTGTGGCAAAGTCGCGACGTGACGTGACGCGATTGACCCCTTCTTGTAATTATTATCATTTATTTACTCACCTCGATGCCGAGCAATGAAGAGTATATAGCAATTCAATGGGCACAGAACCCAATTTCACTCTATTTTTTCCCCAATCATAAATTTCAACCGTGATAGGGATCAAGCATTTCAGCGACGTCTGGAGTCGCTCAAGACTCGTTCCCAGGAGCTGGACGCTAGCGTGACGCGTCGCGTTTGTTCACTGGCGGAGCTAACTACCCTGCAGAGAAACAGATTTTGCAATTATACATCTGAAGCGCCGAGGTAATAGTATACGGTCCATCGCTTGGGTCAAGCAGTGTTAGTTTCCTATTTGAAAAATGTAGCATACAGGAAAATCTGCAGAAGAAGTTGTGGTTCAGACGGTTAACGATGAATTCGACATTTGCTTCGGAGTTTGAGCCAGTTCCTGCTCAGCACCGGCGCCGGCCAACACGTCTACCAGAAGAACACCCAGGACATTCCATTTCCCCAATGCTCGCGTGTTCGAATCCCAAAAGTGACAGTATTGTTTTGATTTTTGGAATGATTACAATAAGCCACTGGAACTCGATCAGTCCTCGCATGCATGTCCATGTCTGTCTCTCTCCTGCTCACTGCCCCAAGTTCCAACGACTCCTTCAAGCACCCGCTGTGGATAAGTCTGTGCAAGCTTGCATATGCACGGCATAAACGGGTGTTCACTTCTGGAAGTTAAAGTTGGCATTCACCAATGACGATGGACGGTTCATGCGACCACTGATCAACAGAGACGCTGCAAGTTGTCACGAGTCTCAATCATGCATATATCGAACCATTTGCCTTGTTTCATTGAGTTGATGCTACAGAATTTGTCTCATGCATGCATGCATGCTGCTTCGAGTCTGCTACATATCCTCCAACTGGGGCACACTCCAACAGTCCAACTCTGTCCCGTAGAACTGAGTCACCCCCTCTCTTGTTGATGTGTCTCGTCCAGAGTCATAACATCGTGTTATTTATTTACTTAAGGCATGAACAACAAAGCAACAATCTGAAACAGCTGTCGTCAACACTTGGTGAGGGATTATTTAGTTTAGACTCACCTCGGCTCGGAGCTAAACGGGATCTAACCCGTCCGTTACCGTTGTCTCCACCGCCAAGTTTAGCTCAGATCTAGCAGCCTATGGCAGATGGCGATGTGGCTTGACACGTACATAATCCAACACTTCACCAGCGCATGACCCCAGTATGAGTCACTCAACAAGTTTGGCGACTCTTTTCTCGAGTAGTATAAGAGTCTCTGTATCAGTTTCTTAGTTTTCGCCCCTTTTCTCTCTCAGATATCAGGCAAAGACACGAGAATAACACGAGAATTGTTCACGTTAGACAGTTTAAATTGCGCAATCTCCCCAACCACACACCCTCTCCCTCAGATATCACCAGCCACACTCCCCCAACCCTCCAGTCAAAACCTCATGACCCATCTAGCCACATCCCATGACTTGTCAATGCTCACCGCTCTTCTCAAAACAACATTGTTTTTAACTCAACATCGTCCAGGTTGAGTTGGAAAAACCGAAAGAATCTGATCTCGAGATATCTCATGTCTCTTGGTCAACAAAAGCAAACAAAAACAGACAAAACAGACAAAACATAGCGCACAGGCCGTTGGAGCGCCGAGAAATTAGTGGTGACGCTTTATTTACATAGACCCTTGAACAAAACGCCCCACGTGGCTGAAGAGTAATTTCCGGGCCTTGTCGTGTCGCGTCAGTGACCAAATCTTCCTTAACTATCCCATCTAGCAGGCATCACGCCCGCCAGCCCCCTTGAAATCTTTCAACTTCGCTGCACTGCACTATTTACGTCTCTTGGGTTGGGTTGGCTAGGTAATAATAAACCCCCACTCATCATCGTATCATTCACCATCTAACCATCGTCTCATAGACTGCTATGGCCCATCAGAGTCGTGTCAAAGGTCCAGGGATTTCTACCGCCAAAGCTCCCGCTCCCGTGCCCGCCGTCCGTGACGTCTCTGACTGGGAGGTCTTTACTGATGACGAGTCTGACAGTGACACTTCTCAGAACACTGTCGATTTCATTGAGCCCCCTCCTGCCTACAAGGTAGACGATCCCGGTTTCGTGGTCAACAGACCCACGCTGGGTAGACCGACTTTGGGCAGGCCTGTTGTTGAGCGGCCTGTCCAGGAGAAGCGTCAGTCGTCGTGGCGACAATGGCTCAACAGGGATAAGGTCAGCCCGGAGGCGGCGGATGAGCCGACTCTACGTCCTGACCGAAGGGTGAGGCGTCATCGGTCTGAAACCGAGACTCCCGAGGAGCGGGAGGCGAGAAGATCAGAACGTCGTCGCCGACACAGGGAGCATGAAGAACGTGGTCGCACGGACAAGGATCGCCATGCTCGTGACAGAAGCCGAGCAGGCAGTCCAAGCTCGCGACACAGACGACACAAGCGACGCGAGGGTGAGGAGAGAGAAGAGAGAAGCGATGAGAAGGAGTCTCGTCGCCTCTCACGGAGGTTCCTTGGACGAAGTGACGAGGAGGACAAGGAACGGGAGAGAGAGAGGGAGAAGCGCAGGTCTATGAGAGAACGACCTACTCTTGACAAGAGACACTCTACCTCTGCCTCTATCAGGCATCGCGACCCTGAGTATGCCGAACGTGAGAGAAGATCTAGTCGCGTGGATGGTGAGAGGCGACACAAGAGTAGTCGTGAGCACTCACGAACCTCACATAGCCACACTCCTCGCGCTCCTGCAGAGGAGAAACCTCGCGATGAGGATCGGGAGGCTCGGAGAGCAGAGCGTCGACGACTACACAACGAGCGCAAGGCAGCTACCCCTAAGAACAGTGACTCTGACCGTGGCGAGAAAGAGAGGTCATACACGAGAAGTGTTGATCCAGAGCGCGCAAGAGAGCGACGCCATAGCCGACATCTCAGCCAACTTGACAACGACAACCGGAGAGACCGGTACAAGGACTACGAATCAGCCCGAGCCTCAATGAAGATCAAGACTCCAAGTCCAGGTTCAGATCCTGAGAAGGAGAAGTTGAGGATGCATGAGAAGGAGCGCGAGAGAGAAGAGGAACGGCAGAGAGAGCGTGAACGCGAGAAGGAGAATGAGCGCGAACGCATCCGCTTAGAGGAGAAGCGAAAGGCTGAAGAGAAGAAGAGGATTGAGGAGATGGAGAAGGAGCGTGAGAGAGAGCGACTCGAGGAACAGAAGAAGCTTGATGAGAAGAAGAGAGCCGAGGACAAGCGACGTGCCGAAGAGAAGAAACGCGCTGAAGAGAAGCGTAAGCTCGAGGAGAAGAAGAAGTTGGTCGACGAGAAGCGTCGCCTTGCAGAGAAGAAGCTCAAGGCTGAGAGTCGACGAAAGGCCTCTGAGGAGCGCGAGAAGGAGAAGGAGCGTGAGAGACTTGAGGAGAAGAAGAGAATCGAGGAGGAGAAGCGTCTTGAAGAGGAGCGACGTATTGAGGAAGAGCGAAAGCTCGAAGAGAAGAAGCGTCTGGAGGAGAAGCGCAAGGCTGATGAGAAGAGACGCGCCGATATCCAGGAGAAGGAGCGCAAGCTCGCCGAGGCCAAGAAGCGTATCGAGGAGAAGGAGAAGCGCGCTGCTGAGCGCAAGGAAAAGGACGCTCGTCGTGCCCTCCGCAAGCAACAAAAGGAAGAGCAAAAGAAGAAGGATGCTGCCGCCGAGGAGCAAGCGTATGTCCCCCCATCCCCCTTACCATCTCTAGTATCTCATGCTAACACCATCACAGAAACAAGCCTCAAATTCTCGGCCCCAACAAGTGGCCCGCCCCAGGAGCACGACTCGGTCCCGCCCTGGGCCCCCTGAGACTAGCTACAGCTGCAGCCCCAGCTACAGAGACCAAGCCGAAGCCGGCTGTTGTTGACGACTCTGACAGCGGTGTCGACTAAGCGAGGAACAAACAGTACATGAGGCGTTCGTTTTTTACCCGGGATGATCAAAGCGGTTCTTTTTGATCTATGACACAACATCTCCACTCACAAATACTTGAACATGAACTTGCAGGATGAAAGATTCCTGGACGGTTCAACCGACTAATGCGGCTTTGGAAGAAGCCTATCTTATACCCTGACTGATGAAACAGTCACAACTCCACTCAAAGAAATACTTTAACGCTGATGCTCTGTATGAGTATAATATGAATATGAATGACTACGAACACTTTTTGTTTTTCTCGTGACTGTGACGTGATGGCTTTTGGATGTACTTGGATTACTTGATTCTAACTGCGCCCCCATCGACGATGAGTTCCTGACCTGTTACAAAGCCAGCGTTGGCCATATACTCAACAGCCTGAGCAATATCCAGCGGTCTTCCAGCTCTATTCGTAAGATGATCCTCAACGTCCTTATCATCATTCAAATGCGCCCACTCAACACCCTTTTCATCACCCTCTTTCGACTCATGACCAGCCTTGATTCGACCTGGCGCCACCAGGTTTACCCTGATTCCGAAGGGCTGCAGACTCACAGCCATACTATGCGTGAGACCCAGCAGACCAGCCTTTGCAGAGGCATAGCCCTCTTGATTTGGATCGCTCTGCTTTGCGCGGAACGATCCTATGTTGATGATGCAAGGCCCAGCCGTGCTGTGGCTATCATCCGTCACAGGCTCTGTATCCTTCTCATTCTTCATGAACGGGATACAAGCCTGCGATACCACAAACGGCGCCGTAAGATTCGTCTCGAGGTACGCCTGCCATTCCTTCAACGTCTCTCTATCAACCATAGTCTTGCCATCTTTCCAATGCGGTGACGCAATACCTCCATTGTTGATGACGACGTCGATATGGCCATCTAGAAACTTTGCTGCTTGCTGAATCTTTTCGTAAATCTCATCTGTGTTGCGCAAGTCACAAATGGCCGAATCAACGGCTTTGGAGTCATAGTAGGACTTGAGATGAGTGCGCGTTGTGTGAGCGAGTTCCTGCTCGTCTATGTCGAGGATGAATACGCGATACTGCTTTTCGAGGAAGTACCGTGCGAGGGTGCGGCCGATACCACGGGCTCCGCCGCTGACGACGGCTGTTTTTGGCATGATGGTGGTGTAGTGAGAATTTATTTGGTTCCTGTGAAGGGAAGTTGAGTGGTATCGTTGTCAGAGATACGGACGTCATGAGCACGTGCCGAAGACGTCACGCTACGTCATTAAGTCTGAATATTTGAAGGAAAATGCAGAGCGATAACTTCTTATCGCCGTGCATGTTTTCGGTGCATTGATGGCGTTGTTCATTCCTCACAAGGTGACAGAGAGCAGCTTTTTCATCGTTACCATTTCGCAATAATAAGGAGGGGTATGGGATCATCTTGCGACCGGTTAGGGAGATGAAATCTAGAGAGTGCATTTCATTTTTACGTAGTTGGGTGATCAGATTAGCCCAGGCCACTCTATGACTCTCAATAAAAACATTGAGAATATGTTTGAGGCACACTGCTTGACCCGATGCGATTACCCAATGCGATTGAGTCCAAAAAGAAGCGTGGTTTATAAAGGGAACGTAACAGCACTATAATGTTGATTGATTAAGTAAAAATAAGTGATGGCCTTTCTCATCATGTTCCGACCGACTGTTTTGACTTATCGTGATGCCTACGCGTAGAGATTCTGCCTTGGCGGTCAAGTCTTGTGCATGATTGGCTATAACCGAACCGTGAGGCTTCAGCTAAGACATCTCGTGAGGCTGAAAGATGACGTTTTCCCTCATCGACAATTTCCATCTTTCAATTAGATAAATATTTCCAAGACAACAGAGAGCATGCAACTTGTATCTAAAGGTTCTGTACGCATTCAATTCTGACCGATGCAGGGGACTACGCGGACTCCATCACCACCAAATCAGGGTGCGCAGCTACCAGATATTACCAACACCTCAAATGCTCCTCCAGGCATCAGCAGTACTCTCACTATCTCATCATCCACGAGGCAAGGCCCCTCAGAGGGCATCGTAACTCTTCACGATGACCCGGGCGCTGTCGTTGACATATGTTTTGTCCATGGCTTGATGGGAGATCGCATGACGACATGGACAGCGCAAGGCGAGTCAGAGCCCTGGCCAAAGAGGCTTCTGCCTCAACAGCTTGGCAAAGTCCGCATTCTCACGTATGGATATGATGGGGATGCGTTTTCGCATTCACCGAGAACTGGCGAAGGTCCAGCTAATCGCGCTGCAAATAATTTTCTCATAGACCTGACGATGGAGCGAATCGCCGGTAATGCATCATTGCGACCTTTGATCTTGGTCACGCACAGCCTGGGTGGTCTAATCTGCAAAGAGGCTGTCCTACTGTCACGCGATAATGCCAACAGCCACCTGCAAGGTGTTTACATGAGCCTGAAAGGAATCATGTTTATAGGGACTCCCCATAAAGGACTACAGATATCTGGTTGGGCGAATATTTTAACTTCATTGCTTGGATCTTCGACTAACACAAAGCATGATCACCTATCTAACCTTGAAACATATTCAGTGTTACCTAATGTCGTCCTGGAGAGATTCAACGATTTAATAGAAGACCAGCGTGACAGGGATAGGCCTATCGTTACGCAGTCTTTTGTCGAGGAGGTCCCGACTGGCAAGCTTGGACTCATTGTTTCAAAAGAGTCAGCGACGTTACCAGGCAATGAGCCTATTTTCACCAATGGCAGCCATAGAGACATGGTGCGCTTCAAATTCGTTCATGACACCGGATTCCAGGAAGTTGTCAATGTAATGCAGCTATGGATATCGGAACTTGGTAGGAAGCAACACCCTCGTTCAGTCTCATTACTTACCGTAACTAGAAGATGTGCGAAAAACACGGCCACAAACTGATGGTTCCAATGACGACATCCTCCACACCGGAAGGTCTCTGGACAGAGGTCGACTTTCGCGCCGTGCGTTCTTACATTTTGGTCCACCGGTCAGAGCACCAGTTCCACGGCCTCCCAGCCCTCTTGAAATCGTCGATGTGCCCACAGAAAGGCCTTCCAGGTTCCGTCCATGCTATATCATATGTTCTATCATGGCCCTCATCGTTATCGGAAGTGGTGTCCTGGGTATTTACTATACGATCCGTTTCGATAGGATGGGAGATGGCTTCACAGCTGCGAGCTGGATCGTTGCCATAGGCGCTATGGCTTTAGCTGGCCCCATGGCTCGACATTACCCCCATTGTTCATGCTGGCGCCCGACAACACCATACTACCATGCGATGCATAGAACAAGCACACTGCCAAAATCATGAGGCACAGTATTCTGAGATGCTGGAGGCATGAATAAATGGAACCAAATCTGAACATTGTATCTGCTTGCCATGGCATGCTTCCATAACATCCTTCCATTGGGCACTTCCAAGAGACACTTTTACATAATATTAAAAATATACTATATAGTTTGTGACGACTTTCTATAGTAGTGCATATCTTGTCGTCCACCGATGCATGTTGTCCAGGTTGTGGCAAGATGGCAGAACCGTCCTTTCAAGCTCATTTAAGGCTTCCACCCCACCACCGCTCGAACAGCTTGAGTCATAGCACCGACCTTCTTATTCGTCTTGACCGATTTGCCTCTGTTATATCCCTCTCGGTAAGCGATCCTGTCCTCGCCTACAATTCGTTAGCCTATGATATTAACCCTCAAGTGACGGAGAGCGGTCTTACCAAGCAATGCTTTAACCCAATGCTTTGGTGCTGCCTTCTGTTGTTCATCCCACACAGTCAAAAGGTAGAGCGCAGTAGTGCCATATTCGGTCTGATGCTGATGCACGGAAGCATTAAACTCCGGATTGACACGTTTGGCGAGGTCGAGCCGAGTTTTAGTTGCTTTGGCCGCAGTTTCGATTGTCACAACTTTGTCTTTACGGCTGATCTTATCCAGACCAAGATCGCGTGACACGGGATCAAAGACAGTAGCATCGAAGTGCAAATCATCGCCGAAGAAGATGTCGTTTCGAGTGAGAGAGCCATCGACCTCGATCTGGTCGTGCTGAGCCAGGTCTCGGAGATGGAAAGTTTCGCTGGGTCGGTTCGAGGTAGAAATGTTAAGCTGAAACACCATGTTGACGGCATCGATGTAGAAGCCATCTTCGAAATTATAAGCGGCTTAGGCTGCATGGTTGATCATGTCGTAATTGATGTTTGCGCCATCGCGTGGAAGGTAACCGTGGTTGGCGAGAGCATTTAGGCCTGGGCATGGTGATCGACCTGTAGTGAGACACGGTGTTAGCATTTTGATTAGCTGTTCCAACTTAATATGAAAGACTTACTGTCATAAGGCCCGGCGGCACGGAATTCATGGCCCTTTGGATCTGGCAGTGCAGAGGCCGCGATTGCGAAGAACGCTGAAGAAAAAAGAAAAGCTTTCATTCTGCAAGACAGTACTATTTGGGGTTTCGAGTAATTAATTTTCTATAACCAGGGGGAAATACACATATTTAATGCTTTTAATTTCTTTTATTACTGCGGTATCTTCCATTTTTGCATCTAATCCTGTCGAAAGAATACGCTGATCTTGGTCGGCGTATTGCGTATTCGAGGCGTATTACTAGCGGTAAGCGTATCGCAGGCGTATCGCCTCAGTTACAGGGGGGTTAGTGAAACGGACGCACCACTCTACAGGTAGTCCTGATTGAGGCGCATACATCCATTGTATGTACTTGAGTCCATTATTTCACGTACGCCAGTTTGGCAATCTCATCAGCTGCTATATCACGCCCCCTCTTCCCTGCTTTAATCTTATTACCCAGCCATTTTGCTCGTCGCTGTAAGAAACTCTCGCCACAGCCATCTATTCCTTTCATAAAGGCACCCAACAAGCACTCACTCGTCCAATTGGGCGTTGATTCCTTGCAACCCCAAACCCCAATGCCTCTTGTCTCCGCTAGAGCAGCATAGTTGTAGAGGTCGGCCCACAGCGGAAGTATAACTTGCGTAACGCCGGCTCTTAACAGTGGTCAGTAATTACCTGCGGAATAATCTTGAGCATTTACTTACGCAAGGGCTTCATGATAGCAGTTCGAACCGCCATGATGCACGGAAGTAACAATGTTTCCAGTATCGAGAAGTGATGATGGGCCTGCTACTAACCAACTTGGCATCTTTAGTCGCTCGCTGTCGAGGCAGGGCTTCAAGTGCACCAGGAAATCATCGGAGAAGTCCCCTAGCTTGTTGAATTTCCACAAGACCTGACTCTCAGTAGATGATAGTAATGATGCTATGGCGACCGCCATAACTTCAGCACGGCTTTCGTCATACTACCAAACTTTAGCTACCATTGCATTTCCTGTAACTTTTAAGACCTACAGCGAGATTACTGCCGAGGTTAATGAGCACTGTAGGAGCTTTCTTTAGCCAAGTTGCTGTTTCAGGACCTTGCTGCTCAGCCGCTGGTCCCGACAAAAGAATCGGCCCAGCACAGGTGACGTTTGGTGGAAGAACCTCTACTGGGGTCATGGCGCCCTCCGTGTTTTGAGTAATCCACGGAACACCCGGTCGATGTATTCCGAATAAATTCATTGGTTCTCCTAGTCCAATCTATTGAAGTTGAGCTTTCTTTTCTGACATAGCCTGTGTAAAAGTTGCGCTGTGGATATAACGAATATTCATATATACGTTCTCCGGCAGCTTGAGCCAGGGAACTGGGAAGGAAAGCCCTGATGATGGGCTATTTCTATTAGCGTGAGTCGATTTCTTGGATGGAATGACTTACGCAGGGTATTTCCAGAATCTAGTCAAAAGTGGCTGAATACCCAAGAAGTGGTCTACAAGAGTATTCGGCGCGATGAAAGCATGTTGCCTATTCTTGTGCGCGTGGCGTCTATTGCTGGTCGGAACCAACTGTCGAGTGAAATAACAGCCAGTTCAACCTCATCGATAATGGTAAAAAGCTCATTGTACAAGTGTACATGATCTTCAAATCTCCATGGCGATATCCAGAGCTGTATGTGCTCGGCCAAAGTAGCGATACCTCTCCATCCGGGCGGGGATATGAAGCTTTGACCTTCTTTGGCGATTGCCTGCACAAATGTCAGACCTGTGAGGCCGTGAAAGGCAATGATTCTAGCATGCGGAGTTTTAATCTTGGCGAACGAGGAAACCCGTTCCAGCTTTTGCTCGATGGCCGGAAATGAAGCAAAATGAACTTCTATATCTGGATAGTTCTCCAGTAATGCTGATGCAGTTGCAAGATGCGCATTGGATAGACAATGCTCGCTGTTTGTGAGGAAAAGCACAGTTTTGTTTCTTCCTTGGACATATGGCGTGTGTTCTGTTGAGGTCTGGTGGGATAGGAAGTAGGGATTTCCCGGTGATCCGCCGGATCCGGTGATCTGCC